>MCFA01000058.1:0-230517 GCA_002105025.1 Clohesyomyces aquaticus
ATGTGCTTCCTTTTACGTCGTTGTATCATAAGCAGGTCATCAGATATCTCCGCCTCGTTTCCGTTTATTAGCCAGGGGCGTTAGTGACCGAGGAATTCTAAATTCCATCTCCAGTCCATGCTCGATCTGATTTGAATCAACGACATCGTCGACAAGATTGGGCACGCGATATTCGCGGAGCGACCTGGGTTCGGAGAACGCCTTCTTCGGCACCGGCGACGTAAGTGCCTAGGGTCATCGACTTGTCGAGCCAGGGTTTATCGCCGCAGTATTTCTTCGGGCTAAGGGATTCAATTCTCCGGTTTTGATCATTAGTAAGTTATGGCTTCCAAGCGATGACAGCTGTTACCGCCACCAAAATACCAAGTGGGTGCCGTCCGGACTGAGGATACGTCTCCTACTGTCGCTAGGTACTGTGAGCTTCCTTCCAAAGGGATCGGTGAGGAGTTGTGATAATTTTTCCGAAATCGGTCCCATTTCTTCTTTCGAGACCGGAATGGCCGGACTTAGTTGGGGTGGCGTGGTGGACTGCAGAAGGGAGAAGATGCTTGTCTTAGCCCTTCCCACCATCCTTTGATGAATATCGCGAAGCGAGTCGTACAACGGCCATAATATTTCCAGGTACCGGTGCGCGATTGGTTCAAAGGTTCGGCATGGCTCTAGCATATCTAGACAACCTTTCGCGAACGTAAAATCTTCATCGACCCCATCTGGCTGTCCATCGAGGAGTTTGTTGGCTGCACTGAATAATAAGACAATGCATGCAGTGAACGCCCAATAACTGACATCCATGTTAGTTTGCCGATTGGTTATTTGGATTTCTGGTACTTACATTGTGAGCCAGCATCGCTTGGTAAGAGTGCCATCAAATGAGATAAGGCTCAGAATTCGAGCCATTTGTGACGCGGCCATGGCACACTCATTCTTGTACCTTGCCACCTCTCCTTCCGCAAGGTCCAGATTCCACGAAGCCCCATCCGTGAGTGAGGTTTCAGCCGCGGCTACGAGGAGTTGCCTGTAGAGGAGCAAGACGGCACCGAGATACATGATCTAGGTCATCCGTGAGCCTCAGATCATTTAAAAAAGATAGTGTAGTTACTTACGTGGACCATGAGAATGGCTCGCCTCTGAAACAATGTCAGCTCCGGAGGATGCTCCGACGTCAATGCCGATATTTGCAACGGCGGAGGCACCTCCGTGCGCCATACGTCTAGCTTGCAATGGAGCATTTCCATGTTTTCGCGGGTCGCAAGTTCTGGAGATACCAGAGTCTTTGCAATTTCAGCGGCTATCAGACCAATTTTGCTAGTTTGGGTATGGATCAACTCCTCCATAGTTGTGAGATCTGGCTGCCAAGAGGTGCAGGCAACCTAATCCATTCTATTAGATCAATTTAAAGCAGGGATGGAGGGGATTGCTTACAGCGACGTCCTCTGGAGTGACTTCCGACGTGTAACCCAGGGTATATGATAGCCAAGAGTCCATGAAGATAAGGCTGCGAAAGATTCGTTTCCAGTTGTCATTCGCAGTATCTACGTTCGATTGTTGTGCTGCAGGGCACTTCCAACGGGCGATCTGCAGTCCGGCAGCTAAAAGTAGCATGCAATTAGCTTGAGACCAGATCGGCACACAAACTTCCTATTTGGGAACTCACCAACCAGGTACCTGGCGCTCATATGCTTCTCTAGTAGGGCGTAGAACGACATGGACAGGAGGAGCCGCATGGTCCGCATGTAATCAAGTCTGGCCGTTTTTTCGTGAAAATGTAGCGTTCCCGAAGCATAGAGTGCGCGCCTGATCCGATCAGGAAAGCAGTCGAGGTCATAGTGTGCGCCCATTGCCGCCACTGTAAAACATTCCGCGAGAGTCATAGCGTCCACTGGCTTCTCCGGCCTATAAATTCGATCTAGGATTTCGTCCACTTGGGTGTAAGTCCACATGTACAACAGTGATCCCGTTCCGCGCACAAAGGCATGCATGGCCCGTCGTGTAAGTTGTTCAGCAGGCAAGTTCTTCTCGTCGTAGTTCTGAACTCCTCCCTGGGCAAGAATTTCCCCCCTCAACGACACAAGCTCACTGAATGCAAAGGTGAGCGAGTTGTGGCATAGTTCCGCTTCCGTCTTGTTCGAGCCAGATGAAGGGACTGAAACCGGGCTGCTGTCCGAGGAACTCGAGCTAGCACGTGAGTACCCATTGCGAATCATATTGGTCGCCCCTGCGCCATTCCCGCGTTTTACATTCTTCGCCTGAGCTTGCTGCGCCTTGAACTCCTCCAGATATGCATGATACTTGCGCCACAGATCCGTCTTCTTGTACTCGTCCATTTGGGCCTCATACTCCTGCATCGCTCGTGCAGCTTGGCTCTCCCACATGCGCTTCTTATCGGCAGGGAGATGCTGCCATCGCCTGCCGACTTCCTTGGCGATGTCCACGAAAGAAAGGGAGCTGATTGCGGGGTCAGTGCGGAGGTGATCGGCAAAGTTCACATCTGCTAGCCTGTGAGCGGACGATGAGCGCGACAACGGGACGAATGGCTTACAAGCTGTCTTCGGTTTCTTGGGTGCATTGTTGTCGGGACGCGGGTGTCGCCTATATCTCCGCTTCTCTCTGCTGGGCGTGTTGGAGCTCTGCCGGGACAAATTCTCCAGCGCTGATGTGGAAAGAGGGGCAGGGACAGTTGCGTTGCCATCGGGATCCAGGGACAAAGTGGCGGGGATACCGCGGAAAGTCGCGATTTCACGTTGCAGCGCTCGTCGATGGCCGAGCTTGAAGCTCAGCGCGGTCAGGTCGTCTTCGGTGATGTCGAGCACGGTTTCCCACGTGCTAAAGCCGTTCTCGGTCAGGACTCCGAGATATTCTGTCAGACCCAATCGCTCCAAGGCGTCAGCCAGGTTAGGCATGACCACGTGAGAGGGCGAAGAGGAGGCCGTGCCGGCGCGGGGTGAGAACATATTGGCAATGTGCACATGGGATTCTGGAGGTGGGAATGGGGACATACTTCAATAAGGCCGATGATGGGCGCTTGGCCACTGTTCTGTTGTGGCGCATCCCGTGAGACTCGAGGAGGGGGGGCCGCCGTGATCGCAGCTGGGTCGGTGTGAGGCCTGGCATCCTGGAGTGGTCTGATGTTGCAGTGAAATGAAAAGGATAAGTCGTGAGTGATCGCTTGGCGATTGAAGCAGCACAGGGCCTAGAACACGACGAGTTTTATTAGGCCACAGGCCGCCGGCTCATAGGGGTTGCGGAGGAGACAGGCGAAGCTTGTCTTGCGCGCCTGGCCCAAAGCGGCTAGCGCGTCGAGCTCCTCGGCATCGAGCTGCTTCTCGCGGGCAAGGGGCACAGGGGAGTCTGATGAGAGGGCCACAACCAAACGCTAGCGACCACAGCCATCGAGAGGTCACTCGCACGCCCTCCCCGTCAGGGTGCTTTAGGGATCGAGGCATCGAGCAGCCCGCTGAAACCTATTCCGCAATTCGCATGTGCTGCCCGCCGCCCGTAGGCTATCGGCTTTTGCTTTGCCGCTCGTTGTGGTGCTTCTCCGCGCTTCCTGGACATATTGCCAGCACGCCGGGCCCGTTCGAGACCAAGACCCTTCTCTGCTGCGTCATGCAACACCCGCAGTCGCAGCATTTCAGGCCTCCAAGGGTCCATAGGCCCGACCGCCGCGCAGTCATCATCTCCAACGTCCCGGTTGCAGCGTCGTGCCGGCGTCAGAGTTGGCCGTTGGAGCATCTCCTCGGTCGGCGGATGACCAAGATCGATAGTCCCACTCCCATAGTCCTCTCGATTTCTCGAAGACGCCTTGGGAGCTCAGGGCAGGCTGGCGCAGGATCGCAGATCTGAGGTTGTGGCCCCTGTTGCAGGATCTCGTCTCGACGCACCTTGTCACTTTTCTCGTCAGTGTTTCTGACGATGCCCACAACCAGTCGGAATGTCCCGATCGGACAGCCCGGACTGCTCCTTGGCAACTAGACCGGATGCGGTTGGTATGGGAGTTCGGGCAGCAGCTCCCGCCAATGTCCGCATTTGCTTCTCCCACTCCGTCGCCATGCTGGAATTGACAAACGCGTTACCACACACTCTCTCGCCTTGTTTTGACTTGGCTTCTCTTCCTGCCGCTTGGCGCCGGCATTGCCTCTCTCGAGATCGCTCTGTGCTGGCCTCGCAGATCTGGCATGACAGCTGCATCGTCTTTTCTCCAAGCCCCTTACGGCTGCTAAACGTACCTGAGTTGGGGATCCCACCTTCTAGAGCCAGCCGTCGTCAAACATCACACCATTTCCCACCCCCATCGCGACGGTCGGCTAGTGAGGATTCGCCGACCTGATTCTCAAACATCTGGAAGCTTTGGGCGCCATCCACGTGACAAGCACACCGATTCTGCACTTCTTCCAAGGTTCACCGCCAAGGCTCTATGTTGATTAATCGAAGCACCTGAATTCGCGGGGGGTTTGACAGCCAAGCCTATCGGGTTGGACATGGTGGAAATACCGCACAGCGGTTCAGAAGGTGACGTGGTCCAGAACCCCTCCGCGGAGAGTAACAGGGCCAATGTGGGATTGCATGAGAGCGTTCTGAAGGTCGCATCCCGCATGCATCGCTTGAGAAAAATTGGGGTTCGCTTGAGGCGATTATCACCAGATAATCTTGCGCCACGCCAAGCTTCCATGTTTCATTGGTGAGAGCTCCCAGTATTCTTAGTACAGTACATGCTGTCACGCCAGCCCTACAGCCTCGCAGTCAACCAGACCACGTGTTCGACGCCAAGACCCCAAGTCCGTGGTGCAATTGTTAGCTCCATCATCCGCAGGGGTTTGCCATACAGTATTTCACCGGCTGATGGGATGTTTACCCAAACTTTCAACCTGGGTTCCCGAAATCCCGGAACCCTGGCCAATGGGGTCTGTCGAAAAGATGAAACCACCACAATGTCCATTTCGATGCTGAGATCAATGGATCTATTGGGGTTGTCCAGGCCCCAAAAAGACATGCCACCAAGAGTCAGCAATCGAATGAGAAAACCTCTCGATAGCCCCTGCCCTTTCCAGACTGGCAAAGATCAACACCTTGGAATATCGATCCGGACATCACGAGCTTGTTGGACTGTGTTCGGCCAAGACAAAGCTATTCTCCTGTGTCGCGAGCAGGGTTGTCACTGTCCATCGGTTGGTACTCCTGTGTGGCTGCGAGTGTCTTACTTCCGACCAGTCCAGCCCGTGTCTTGGCACCTTCGTTTTGCTAAGATTGTACGCAACCCTAACAGTGTCAAGTTAAACTTTGTCGTCTTCGGCGTGTAGACCGACATTTTCATGCTCGAGGCCCCGAGGTCGAGGGTCGCAGCCCAACGATCGACGATCGTCGTGATGATGTGTCGCTTGCAGAATTCTACGCCGAAGTCTCGAAGGATTGCGGTCCAAGGATCCTTTTCTCGTGGAGGAGGTGACTGTAGTCCGATTACAACCGGACTCAAAGAGTTTTAGTCCACCACATGTCGACCTTCCCCCAGCGACTAGTTCAACCCCGATGCGAGCACATGTCGCCGATTCAACATATTCCCTGCCTCACACACAACACTCCAGCACCATTTCTTACCGGATGGACCGTTCGAAGCAGACGGTACCTATTACCTGAGACTGTTCTATCTCTCTACTACACGCTCGATAGACGGTGGTCACATATTCTTTGGTCCCTTTGCTTGTACACTTGTCACTGTCAGGATGCGTACTCACCAAATACCTTGACTAGGAGTACCCGTAAGTAAGAGCCAATTCGGGTAAGGGCCGCTAATCCCATAGAAGAAGTATCCGGGTGTGCTGGTCTACGGGATTCTTCGAAGCCGTAAAATCCATGGTCGGAAAGATGACCCGAGCCTGTCGGGATTGTCCGATTACGGCTGCTCGATGGTCACACCGAATTTCCTCCGGGGACAAGACCAGATCACTTGCATCTGCCGCATAGACCCAAGCCTTGCCTTCAGAATTGAGGGCGCCAAGCGGAGTCGCGAGTGGTTCCGGCTTAAGAGACCGAAAATCGTACGACTTCCGTTTCAGAACGAACCGTGATTCAGGGGAATTCCATGACTTCCGAAATTGTCCAACATGAGAAACTTTTCCGAGAGATTGGTTCATCTACCCGAGATAGTATCTCCTGTTCGTCCTCGTAAAATTCGGACCCGGGCCTCTAAGCGGCAGACATCGGGTTGCAAATCGTCTTAATGAAATTCAGATTCCCCACGATTAGTGAGCAATTTACGTGGAGAAAATCCCCGGTGATGGTTGGCTCATTCCGTCAACCCTAAAAAGGCCATACGCATGACCCCAGCTCAGAGAGGCAGCTGCGTTGGAGCTAACCACGACTCAGCTCGGCTGTTTGGGGAGAAATGTGCGATTGCGAATCGATAAGGAAAGTCTAATCTAATCTAGGGGAACTTTCAACGCTCGCCTCCACAACCCTTTTGCGGCCAACGTTTTCTCTAAACGCGTTACTCGATAGTCGGTATGGATATGCAGGGGAGCTGCAAGAGGCAAGGCACTACTTGCCGCGAGTCGGCAGATCCCCACACTGCGCAGGTGTCGTGGGACTCTTTCCCCATCGAATCAGCTTCTGGTTCTGTAGGACTGGGAAGGTATAGAGACGAAGTTTATAACAACCCCACAGTGCAGGGAGTAATTTTATATGTATACTGCAGGTCGTATTCCGTTGAGTCTTCGCAGCGATCCTTGCTGAGGCATTTGAACTTCACAGACCGCGTGTGAATCCGTGTGTCCAACGAGGAGCCATTACCAATTCCAGTACCCACATATGCACGATACGTGCCAAGCACGAGCGCGTCGTATGCGGAGTGTTTCGGTTCCGCACTTACCCCCGGATCGTGTCTCTCCGTCCCCTGTCCGCCGTCCTTATCCGATGCTGTAATGCATACACCCGGCAGCAGGATACGAATCCAATGCGGGTCGTAAGGCGAGCTCGAGCTTTTCAGGAACGGTGGCGCTTTGGAGATGTCATTCGGACCAAGAAGGATTTTGCGCGGAGAGGGATTCCAGGGATGGGTTGGGTTGGGTGATGTATTGTTGTACGAGTAGGAAATTTTGCTACGATGTTTTGACCAGAAGCAGACCACAAATGCGCGATTTACATTAATGCCAGATTGTCTCGAGTTTGGCGAAAAATGACTTCCGGTCACAGATCATTGTAATTAATTACAAACGTGGAGTTAACAGTGGAGCTATTTACATCAGGATACGATAAACTAACGTGCGGGACTAGGCAACGCTTCTAGATGTCTGCCTCCTGGTTTAAGTCACAAAGTGATGAAGATGATATACGTGATGAGATGGAAACCGATTGTTCTTCACCTAGAATCTAGATTGGTATTAAACAGGACTTTGAATGCGAACTGTTACAGTGCGATCCTATTTCCCTTTTAATCGCTCCTGTTCCCGGTTTCATATATGTTTCTGCCAGCTTAAGATGACAATCTATCTCGGAGAATTATATATTAGCTCAGGTGTATGTGGTAAGATCCTATCACCCCGATGAAGAAGTACATTTCACTCTTCATAGATACCCGGAGTTCAAGGATCATACAGTTCGTGGGCAGATTCCATGGACTCATGATTGATCCGGACACCCAGAATTGCATGTGAGTAGACAGTCACAAAGGTCGCTTTACATTAGATTAGTTGTCCGCTTTCGGCAAAAGTAACACAGCCCGGAACTGTCTGAATCATCAAATTGAAAAGTGTGCCTTGGATCTGGCATATAGTCTCCCATTAAGGCATAAATTTCGCCGTGTGATTCCCGGTCTTCGATCCGAGGGCGGCACCCAGCGTCATGATAGGAGAGAAAAGTGTGGAAAATCTTCAGCATTCAGATGGCGAAGGTCAAGAATACCTTCGTGATTTCCTAGCGCTGGGGCAGAACGTCATGGATATCATGATGAGGATGAGCCTTTCACAATCTTAGTCCCGGATACGTCATCGGTCAAGCCAAAATTGACTCCGTCTAATTTCGAATTAGCACCTGATGCGGTCATGCCTAGACCTGGAGCCTAAGCCTATTTTCTTATATAAGTCCCGTCCAGAAAGATCTAGACGCGACTCCCCAAAGCTACCAACGACCAACTCAACGAGCCTCCACATGTCCACCTCTTCGGTGGAGAACCCAAGCGAATTCATTCCCGTGAAATCCCGTTCGAAGCCGCGAATATTTCGATTTTCTCGATCTGCCTCCTGGGGTGCGGCTTGCCATCTCGGCCATATTGGTTTTCAGAAGCTTTACTGACCAGACGTGGACACAAAACTACGGAACCGCATCTACAGCTTTATTAAAGCGCAAGACCCGGCGTAATCACACATCTTCGATGTGAGCGAAATCTCTGGCATTTGGGGAAGAAGCCTTTGCTTTCTGTGCGGCCATACCTCAGCCTTACACAAGTCTGTCAGCACATCCGACAAGAGTTCCGATCGCTCTACCTGGCAGCATCTAAGGTCTGTATTGATGTCACCAATGTCTTGCACTACGCGGAAACCTTCCTACCTCTCGACAATAATGAGGCAATGCGGGAGCTCGGAGGCCGTCTGGAGATACGCGGTGTGATTGGCTCCTTTGTCTCAGTGGACGTTCTCTCACTCCTAAAACTCTGAGCACGGGCGCCTCTACTGCAAATTGTCTGGAAGTATAAACTCCCTCATTTCTGTCCCTCGCCGTTTGCTGCTTTTCCGAGACGAGGGCATCAAGATCTAGAGGGTTTGTCGTCGTTGCTTCATCTCGGTCGATAGAACGTGTTGTGGAAACAGCATCTTGAACAGCACATTCTGAAGTTGATGGTCAGCATTCCGCACAAGGATGACCGCTTCAATTTAACCCCTCATCAGAAAAGTTCAGCTCTCTTAGTAGTATTTAAATATAGAGTTCAAGCCGGACACCGGAAGGACTATCTGACTTGAAACTTGGGATTGAGAGGCATAAAAGGGCTGGATATACAGTTGGATAATGGAACAAATTTCGGCCGCTGGCAGCCTCTAAAACGCCAATTTAAGAGCATTCTGCTCCCGAATAGCTGGCATGAAGAAGCCATGAAGGAGTGAGTTGTTTGTTCTATACTGGAGTTGCCTGTCTTCCTTGAGCGATCCAGGAAGGGAGAAGGAAGCTACCATCTAGTATATTGAATGTACAATAGATTTAAACCTCATAAATATGACGGAATTTCTTAATTTGTAGGGAAATCATACGTTAGCCTCTAAAAGTCTAGCCAGCGCTAATATAGAATAGTTCTAAATTAAGGAGATAGCATAAAGGTATCTAGTAGATCTATATCTATGCTAAACTCCTATAACACTAACGCTAAACTTATATACTGCTAATATTATTATTTGATCTATTTACCGTCTAATGCAAGCTGTACTAGCTTATGTAGACTGTTGCCGCTAGGTCTAGGTACAAAAAAAACCCTGTTGGCTATTCATAGAAGCAGCTCCTGAATGCTTGCCTGTACTAGGGGAAAAACACCTTATGTCGTTCCTCATGTGCGTCCCTGGCCATGCGCCAGCGTACTGCCTACGCATGTGGGTTGCGGTTATCCTCTAGCCTTAACTGTCTACTCTGTTACTCTTTCCTTGCTTTTTGTTATAAATGCCTTCTATGTCTAACGTCCCTTATACCTAGTTGTTGCGTGTGTCTGTCTTTGCCCTCCTGTTTTCTCCCTATGCTCTGTTAATGTAGGCTCTACGTCTACTGTTATCCTAGAGCCTGTTGTTACGACATAACGCCTAAACTGCTGTTACAACATAACAGCCCGTCCCATAGGACCTTGTTCTTCTACCTAGAGCAGGATCTTTGCCTCTATTAGGTGTCTGTTACCCTAGAGTCCTAACCTAGGTTCTCTCCTGTGGGAGAGAGTAATGATCTACATCTTACGAGTGTAGTTATCTAGCTTAGCGTAGTTATAGAGGCGAGGGGTAGTGAGAGGTTCGTCTAGCCTAGGGATAAGAGGTCTGCCTAGGCTGCTATTTTGTCCGTGTGGGGAGGGAAAGGGTGCAAAGGTTGTGTTTCAAGCGTTTATTATTTAGTTGCTGTAGGTAGGTAGGTAGGTAGGTAGGTAGATAGCGCTTGGTTTGTAGAAGTTTGTAACTGTTTCTAACTTGTCGTAGGCGTGTTGTGCTGTGCGCTGTGTTGCGCATGGTTGTGGTTAAAACTCTGCTCTGTCTCACCACAGGCATCGTTACGCCGCGCCCGCCATCAACGCGACGACGTCTCTCTGCGCTGGCTCTGAGCTCAAGAGAGTCAGGTTCCCAGGCTTCACCACGTGGAGGTGCAGAGTCCGATTTCGAAGCCCTGGTCACTCTATTATACAATTAGATTAACAAAGACAAGTTATAAGGTTAATAATTAAGGCTTAGTTGTAGGTAGCTTCTTCGTAATGCCCTAAGATACCCTTGTTAGTGCCTTGGTCGAAAGGCTGGGGGTCCATTCAAGGTCCAGGTCAAGGCCAAGATCAACATGACGAGGTCGATGCAATGGATGTTGATGAGATGGATAGCATAGAGTCCAGTCATTTACATCTCTGATAGTCTTTCTCAGAATGGCATAGGGTGTATACCGGGACGTTAATCTCCTGCTATTCTTCAGTGGGAGTCGGAGGAGTAAGATTACGGACATTGCTGATGAAGGGTTTTTAGGATTGGTATGAGAGTCATTGCGAAGGTGAGCACATCCATGGATTGAGGGTTTCGTTCTCACATATCGTGCCAGGCTTCCCTTCGCATACGTGCAGGTAAAAACGACACCGCATTGTACCCACACCAAAAGCTCTCTATTTGATGCCCCTATTATACGTTGAGGGAGATTGCGTCGTGAAGCATGATAAATCATAAAGGACTTTCATGCTTCATTGCACAGTTGCTGCGTTGTAAGCGCGCAACTTTATCCGGAAAGAATGACAGAAACCCTCACTGCGGATCGATTTCCACTCATTGAGTGGGTTTTTTGGCACGTAAACGACCACTCAATGAGTGGAAATTTTCCACCCATTTACACTTATTTTTCTACTTATTTTTCTACTCATTTTTCTACTCATTTTTATATAGTTAATTAAAAATAATTAAAAAATAGCTTAATAATTCGTTGCGCTAATATGGTGTACTAGCTCTATCTATAGCTCGATCTAGTACATAGTGTACCACGCAGGTGCTCGGCTCCCCTCGGCTCCTACCCCCACGGCTCCTCAACACCAAATCTGCTCTCACGACCTGCCCTGCCTGCCCTACCTGCCCTGCTAGCTTGTTGCATTGGTGAATTGATCTCTCTACATCGTGATTAGTCTGCAATCTAACGTGAATCTAATATAAATACTTGACTGATGAGGATGGCGATGATGGAGATGGAGATGGCGATGGAGATGGAGATGGAGGAGGAGTAGAGGAGAGATGGAAGGAGGGAGGCAGGGAGGGTCATATAGTCTGTGTGGGTGAGCCAAGCCCGCCCGGTGAAGGAGTGGGGGGAGGGGGGCCCACCTCAGCACCAGATTCGAAAACTCTAAGTAGATTCACTGATTCAGTAAAAAATTAGACAATTTTATTTAGAAAATAAGCCTAAGTAGGGTTTTCTACTCAATGAGTAGGGTTTTTCCACTCAATGAGTGCCCTGAGTGGGGTTTTTCTACTCAATGAGTGGGTTTCCACTCAATGAGTAGGGTTTTTCCACTCAATGAGTGCCCTGAGTGGGGTTTTTCCACTCAATGAGTGGGTTTTCCACTCATTGAGTGGAAAACGATCCGCAGTGCTCGAACATTGCACCACTGATTATTTCCTTTCCCGCCCTTTCGGCGCTTTATATTTATCGACATAGTGTTCTACCAGTGCCATGAAAGGTCGGTATATTGCTGGTTTGCAGTATTGTGTCGTTATCTAGAAGTCCAGCCTCCGTCGCTTCCTCGCTCTCGTTATCAGTGTAGAACCACGCCCCAGGTGCCTCCAATTTCTCACAGAACTCCTCCATGTCCGATATTCTCTTCAACGGGTCAACATGCAGAGCGCTGTCGTAGTGCCTTCCCGGGTCTGTTCTGGAATGTCCTCCCACTCACCCATTCGTCTCCTTTCTCATTCGGGAAGTTCCAGCACCCAGATACCCCCATTTTTGGGCCGTCCGAACATGTATTTTTGTCTTCTCTGGGCCTCGCTAAGCTGTGCCATACACTCTACCTCGAACATTTCCGGATCTCCGTGCGTGTGACTGTAATCGATAACGAGTACTCCAGCTCGAAGGATACGCAACCAACGCGGCCTCCTCTTCCTCTGTCCAGTCCTCGCTTGGCATATACAATGGCATCGAGCGGAAGTCAAATTCTTGGTCGTTACCAAGAATGTATGCAACAACTGTCTTGATGTCTGTCTGGAGATAGGACATCGTGCCGCGGTCTCGTGCCGCGGGTATGCCTGGACGTGATAGGCAGGGCTTTCGATAGAAAGTAATACGTTTAGTACGTTTCGATTGACTACGGTCACGTGGGCCGTAAGAAAGTATGGGCTCTCTCAATCAGTACGGTACGATTGAGAGGTCGAAAAGTTCAATCGTAATACGTTTCGTATAGACATTTTAGTGTTTAAGGGGGTGAGGGCCTGGAGGAAGGCTCGGCCAAGGGCGGTTGGTTGCCTGTTGTGTAACTGTTAGCTGATGCCGTACAACGAGCAGAATTTTATCACTAACCATGACTAAGAGATAGTTTTTCCTAAGAGTTCTCTCCCAAAGGAGAACAGTCCTTTGTGGGGAGACTCTCTCACTTAGTGGCATGAGGTTGGGCAGAGGACCTACCCTACACTGTACAAAATCGCCCTCGATTTCCTCTCTATACCAAGCACTAGCTACGACTGCGAGAGAGCATTCTCTGGAGGCAGAAGGATCGTAACTTTTGATAGGAATTGCCTCTCTAGAGCAACGATCGAGGCGCTTCAAGTACAGAAGAATTAGCTTTGTCGTAGGGCTGTTATTAGTGAGCTCAATACCCTGGCCAACCTCATACGCAAGAAGGTACCGCGAGAGACCCTAGGGGAGCCTACCACTGCTCAAGAGTCAACCGTTACGTCGTAACTTTTGGTGAAAAGTTAAGAAGTTGGAGAGCTTCAATCGTAACGTTTGTGTAACCGTAAGTCTCCTTGGCGTCTCCTCAACCGTAAGAAAGTACTATATAACTGAGACGTAACCTGGTTAAAAAGCTTCAATCGAAACGAATTACTTTCTATCGAAAGCCCTGGTGATAGGGGTGAAAATTCGGTGCGAAGACGAAAACGAGGATAACTCGTATAGTCTGCCATGATCATATTCATGACGCAAATAGTTAGGAGCAACATGGAGACTAGTGGAGCCTGAATTGGAGGCCGTGATATGCAATCGCGGCGAAATCTGCAGGTGAGAAGGAGTTGGTCTACTGGGACGCCGTTAGCAGATGTGTTCGCTGTAGGAACGCAATTTAGTCGATCGAGATCGGATCATTGATCCCGCCAGCACTGCCGCACGTGACTCCTTGCCTCCCGTCTCTTGTCGCAGTTTCAATTGAGCTTTGCACCTAGCTCCCAAAGCGTGGAACATGTGCACGCCTTCCTTGGAATGGGCTACGAATTTTTAGTGGTAGATTTGAAGTATACGCTACACTCTGGAAGTCTCACGAGCTCTAATGTAGAATAGTTTCTATATTAAGAGAATATTATAAAAGTATCTAGCATATTAATACTTTACTCTAAACTTCTATGCCTGTAACGCTAAATCTATGTACTACTAATGTATACTAATAGTTTATAACTATCCTAGCTATCTACTAACATCTTTTACAATGCTACTGCTGAAATGCCTATGATGTCTTCCTCATTATCCTCTTCCTCGTCTTCATCCTCATCATCCTTATAATCAGCCCAGTCCACCACCTCTCCAGTCCTGACGTCCACTATCCGCAACAGGTATGCTAGCCAAGGGTTGTCATGGACCGCATTCTGAAATTTGACCTGGTTGGCGGCCAAGTTAGGCTGCTGCACACTGATAGCCATCCTCCTGCTGGTTATTTCTATCTAGCCTAAGGCAGCGAGACGCATGAATTATACCAGAGTGACTCCTCGCGGCACGTTGGGGGTTTCAGAGAGGGAGTAACAAGTCTGCTCCTGCGTTTGGGCTGGTTTTCGATGTCGCGCTGCGTCAGTTCTTCCCGTCTGGGGTCCTTAGTTCATGCCGGATACCAGGAGATCTTCGACAGTGCTAGCCATCCTCCTGCCTGCTCATGTGCTCTGGTCTCTTTCCTCAATACCTGCCAAGCCTAGTGTGGAGTAGTTTCTAGATTAAGGAAATAGTATGAAGGTATCTGGCACATCTACATTTGACTCCAACCTCCCATACCCCTGATGCCAAATTAGTTGATCAAAATCGGATCATTGATCCCGCCAGAACCACCGACGCGTCTCAATTCCAACTGCGCTTTGCACCAAGCTCCCAACGCGTGGAACATGTGCACGTCTTCCATAGAGTCGGCGATACAGAACGACAGCATGCTTTTATACCACTCTTCAACTCCTGCGCCAGTTGCTCGACGTACTTTTTCTAAATCTACGGGGCAGAGATAGGGCGCTTGTCTGGGATCCTCGCGAATCGAGCCTGACGCGTTCATATTGCAGGCAAAGTAACTGCAATGTCCGATGCCGAAACAGTGGCCGAGCTCGTGGGAGGCGGTGCGGCATATGCGGGAGAGCCAGAGATTGGTGAGATGCGCTGGGGGTGAGGTTGGCGAGATGGGTGGGAGGGAGAGATGCGCTGATATTGCTGATCGTAAGGGACCTGAGCCTGTTTGTTCGCTCTCTTCGTCTGCTGGTTTCTTTGCTTTTGCTTTGGGCTGAGTTCTGGCTTTCTTTTTTCTTGTTCCATCCACGGCAGATGCATGAACGCCGCACTCTTGCAGAACATAGTCTAGACAGTGGCTCGCAGGCCAGGCATGTTCCTTTTCCACCTCCATCGTCTCATCTAAAGCGGGATTATACCTTGCCATACTAACGACACAAACTCTGTTCCCTCCAATCGCCATCCCACACACAAATTCGTCTTCTGCACTTTGATACAGGTCCTGGCTGACTAGCATGAGTATCGCATACGCATCTTTGGGCACCATCTCGATGGCTGCGTCGAGAAGGTCGTCGAGGTTGAGCTGATGCACGCCATCCTTCTGGCGGGTGCGGATGCGTGTTAGAGAGGACTTGTGGCGAAGAGCTATAGGGCTTTCGCTGCCCCTTTTCCTTCCCTTTTGTCGTCCAGCCCTTCCAGCAGAAGAATTGTCCCATGACGTGAAGCTGACGTCCTGGCCCTGTGTGGGAAACGGCTTCACAGGTAATCCAACATAGAAAGCTTGGAGATACTCCACCACTCCCTCAATTCCAGGCTCTTCAATACTTCCTTCCCCCATCTCAAGCGGACTCCAAGTTTCCATGCCCGCAACCTCTGGGCTCAATTTTGGTGGTCTCATGATATAGAGCGTTCGCCGCCGAGATGTGACTTCATTGCGCCAGTTTCCTCGGAGCCAGGCTGATAGGCCTTGTGGGGGCTCGGGCGTATCTTCTGCGAGGTCATCGCCTGGGAGGACGAGAGGGGCTGGGAAGCTTTGGACGCCGGGATAGTCTTCTAGGCTGCTCGATGTGGATCCTGGGCTTGAAATAGCGACTGAGTATTGTCGAGAGTTCGGTGGTTTGTAGTTTGCTGTGGAGGCATGAGGAGAGGGTTGGAGGGTTAGATGAGTGTGTTCGCACTGGGTCGGAGGGGCCTTTGTGCGCTTGGGAGGCATCGTGATGGGAATGTGCGTGATGGAATGCACTGGTTTTGACAGAGAGAGAACTATAAATGATGTTTTCCATGTCTTATATGCGAGGTTGAAAAAGCGATTTTGAGTGTTGCCTAGACGAATCGAGATTGTTCGCGCACAGCCTCAGGGAGACTTGCTAGGCTCGCACAGCCCCAAGCTAAGGGATGTTATCTGCGGCCATAGGAAGTAATCATACATGTGGGTAAGAACGTAAGGACCCATACCCGGCGTGCCGGCGTATGATCTACTCGCATACACTGGGGAGGGGCGGACTATGTCCACCGTCTTGAGTAACCTTGCGGGGAAGGGCAGCGCAGATTGTCTAGTATCACCATGGAAGACACCATGAAGGGCTATCCGAAGCATTTCCCTTCCAACGCCATTTTTTAAAATTATTTTAACTCGTCCATTGAAGTATTCGATGAATTGTGATGGCAGTCGATGGAGGGAAGGGCAAAGTGGGGAACTCCACATTGCTCTAACCACTTTCGGCTTACCGAGGCCTCTCCGCAAAGCCACACTTTTGAACCCACTCCTCTCTCTCGCGTTCGGACATTCACGATTCATCCACCGTTTTGACCCACTCATCAAAGGCTCAACTTTCGGCCCGATTCTCAATGCGCTGGAGCAGTCTGAACGACAGCCGATAAAATTTGGTGGGGTCCTCTTCCGATGCTGGAGTTGTCCCGTTCAAACCCGGACTTCGCGGTTCGAGATAGGTTCGTGTCACCGTGAGCGGATGTCGCAATTGCATCGGCAACATACAGGCAGGAACGAAGTTCTTCGGGTCTGACACTTGGTCCTTTGCAGGCGGAGTCCGGGTGGTTTTGGCGCTGCTGCTCTGGGTCTTATCTCGATGTGACAATTTCCGATTTTAGCTTTCTACGTTTCCCGGAATATCAAAAAGGAACATTGACGGATTGGTGTATCTTAATATTCCCCTGTTCCCAACAGCGACTTGGGTATTGCTCTGTACTCGCGAGCACACAGTGCTTCGGTGTCTGAGATAACTTCTCACCATATGTCTTGTCAACTTCCGAGCATGCTTATCTTACCCTTCCCTCCGAAGTCGTTATGTTCTTCTCCAGCCGGGCGTAGAGATAGTAGGACTAGAGTAAGTATCATGAATTTCATTACAGTCTTACCATTTTCTGCAAGATACTTCGTTGGATTTGCAAGATCTGCACAATATATTACTTTCTTTGGTTATCTCGATCCAGCGGTTAAAATACGGCCGTCCAATGCCACGGCTTGTCAGGGGGTGCAATCTGCCGAGAACAATCCCAGCCGCCCTCCCCGCAACACATTGGTCGGCCCGTGTAGGGCTGCTTTTGAGGGTCGACTTGGTCGGTTGGCAATCTAATTTGTCAGTGCTTGTTTCTCGGTGACCGCTTGTTCATCCTGGTACGGCCTGGACAAGCCATGTGGGGCCCGGCTGGGCATACATCAACACCCCGTCCCACGTTTCTTTCCTCTGCACATTATCGCCGTCAACTCGAACCACAATGGCCCCTCACCCACACCATTTGGTGCACAGGTATAGTCTCTGACCTCGGTGTCGGTTTGTACCCTTGACTGACTTGTATCGCCCACTACAGTCATGCACACGAAGAAGATCTTCCTGGGACCGTCAATCTGCAAGTCGCAGGTCAGTAGGCGTTCAAAGACCACTTGAATACCACTCGTCTGACTTTTTGTTAGAGGGCGATGACACAGCGTATGGTCAGGCACTGTTTCCTGTGCCCGCTGAAGATCCGAACGACCCACTCCAAGTGCGTCCATTCACGTCTGAAACACCGACTCTGTATTCCTAACAGCTATTCCAGTGGTCAAACACCAAGAAATCATTGATTCTGGCGGTCTGTTCCTTGTACTCCTTCCTCGGGAACTCCGCTCTTTTGGGTCCATCGGTCTACATTAGCTTATACGCGGAGCTCTTCGGTATAACCCCAACAAAGGCATCGGACCTAGTCTCGTACCCGAACCTTGCCTTTGGATTTGGTAAATCCCATCCTATCAATAAAATCTACATGAGCTGATCTTCTAGGATCATTGATTCTTGTGCCCTTGTACTTGAAGATCGGAAGACGACCCGTTATGTTGGGATCAATGGTTCTGGTTTGTACACCCCGTGTGGACCTTGTGGGACCCAGTGGGCTGATAAATTACAGTTTGCTGCAGGCTTGATTGGCGCTTCTCAGGCAACGTCTTTCTCCGGTCTCATGGCCGCTAGGGTTATCCACGGCTTTGGGTCCGGTGTGTGTGAAGCACTTCCCGTGCAATTAGTCAACGACATATTCTTCCTCCACGAGCGCGGGAAGAGACTCGGATACTACACGGGTAAGTCGATCATCGATTCCCGATCTGTGCGATGTTGAATCTGACTGGTGTTATAGTCTGTCTCTGTCTTGGCTCCACAGGCCCGCTTTATGCCGGGTACATGCTGGCCGGCGGATACTCCTGGCGCTTGTTCTTCTATGTCGAATTCGCTTTCGCTATGGCATTGCTCATTGCCGCATTCTTTATCGTCGAAGAAACGTCATACAAAAGGAACAAAACGGCAACGCCTCCTATTTCGAGTGCCAACTCGGACAAAGGAGTCCAGCCCACCCATGAAGAAGTGCTTCCGATTGTGCCTCCTCGAAAGTCCTACCTCAGCACGTTGAAGCCATGGAGCAAGATTGACCACGAGTCCGAGTTTTGGATCATGATTCCAAGATGTTTTACGTACTTTTTGGTGCCTCAGGTTCTCTGGGTAGTGACAAGTTTTGGCATCTATATTGGTCTTGGCGCGCTCGCTTTCAATTATACCTTTCCAATCAAGATCACGGCACCGCCTTACAACTGGAGTCCGGTAAGCAAGACCAACCAACCGCATGTTGTTTGGAAACTAACACTTCGGCAGACAAACTCTGGCCTAATCACAATTGTATAATACCCCCTCTCCCTAACCTCTACATTCCATTGCTAAACTTTGATAGGCTTCACTGCTGGGATATCTTCTCGCGATCCCGTTCCTGACCTCGTCTGACCGCCTTGCCGCACATCTTACAAAGAAGAACAACTATGTCCGCGAATCCGAGATGCGACTAGGGGTTATGCTCCCCGCCATGATCATCGCGCCGTGTGGAATCATTCTCTACGGCCTCGCCGCCCAACACGATCTTCACTGGGTCTCCTACTTCTTCGCCGTGGGTATGGATCAGTGGGGATCTTTGTTCTACTTCACGTTCACACTTGCATACGCTGTCGATAGTTATCAAGCCAACACCAGCGAGATGTTGATTGCGATGAACTTGGGCAAGCAAGCCATTAGTTTCGGAATGGGCATCTACCTTTTGGACTGGATTCTTCAACACGGATACGCAGTCACCATTTCCGGAATATTTGCAGCGGTTCTGCTCCTGAACAATCTCGCTCTTGTGATTTTTATGTTCAAGGGGAAGAGTATTAGGATATTTATGAGCAAGACTTGGTTGGCAAGACTGCACAAGAGGACTATTAAGACTGTTGGAGAGGTTGCTTAGAAGAGGACAGTACAAAGTAGCAGACCCGAATGTTTCTATCAGGCATTCTATGCAATGAAGTTCGGGACCTCAACGACCCGATTTGATCTCGGCCATTTGTATGGTAGCTTTACCTATCCAACATTGCTACCAATGAGCTAGTACTTTTTGAGGGATACCTTTGTCCTTGTTAGCCTAGCTAGGCAAAAAGAGTAACTATAAACTATCTAAAGGATTGCTAGAATAATATAGGCAGAATTGAGATTATGCCCTCAGTTTTAAATTACCTATGATATTAACAATCTGCGCATTCTATTCCTCAAAAAATACTAGCACCCAGAAACGCCGTGGGTCTGATGCTGACAATGTGAGAGCATCCAGATGCTGTCACCTCTCTCCCGTGGTCTATTGTACATTCTATTTGCATTCCGCCCAATAATTCCGACTACGCCATCCCAAAAAGACAAAGGCGTTGCCAGCCCTAAGCTTTGGGAGCCCATTGATCGATCCACTTTCCATCATTGCCTCCCTTCGCCCACTGCTTCGTATTGCCCCTCGCACTCCACCGCACATTTGGACTCCATCCATCTAGATACGCTGACTTCTCTGCCCAGGCCTCTGTCTTCTTCCTCTCTTCTTCTGGGACTTGGGCGCTGGCGCTGATGTCTCCACCTCCGGTTATCTTTCCCCTCCACTGTGTGATCAAACTTGGCTGGACGGCCAGACAAGTCAGCTTTATTCTCCCATTCTGCCCTTCGCACATCTCGCGATACATATTGTCGACGGAAGCCGTATAACGGCTGCCCAGATCCGCAAGTATACGCCGCGCGCCCCGTACTGAAACTGCGTATCCCTGGGTACAAACCGGAACCTTGGCGTGGTGGATCACGCGGCTGTACGCGGGGTAGAGAGTTTTGAGGTCCCAAGACTGCCAGCCTAGGTTCAAGACATCTGGATCGGGGACGGTGTTGTCGTCGGACACTACAACTCGGCCAGCGCTGAGGTCTGGGGTATCTTCTTTTGGCCACTGCATGCCGCAATGTCCGACGAAGAGCATGTCCCAATCATCGCCGTATGGAGACAGAACTGGGGGAACAGTTTCGGGACGCTCGGATAGCTCGATACTCGTGACGGGTTGGTCTTTAAACGGCGATGGAAATGTCGGGTCGGCGTAGGTATTCGGATCCGAGAGCAGTGGTTGTGTAAGTGTACGAGTGGCGAGTGCGACCTTTTCGAGTTGAGAAGAGATGCGGATATCCCAGTCGGCATCGTCTTCGAGTATGAGAGCACTACCAATGTTCCGGTGGACGATTCTAATAGAAAGGTTAGCGGTCAGTCACCAGGGCACGTGGTAAATGGAACACTTACTCTCGCATCAGGTTCATATGTGATCTCCAGCAGCCCTTCTCGCCCGTGTTATTGAGATGATCGCCACCATATTTTGGCCAAGCGTTATCAGAGATGTCTACACCCTTGACACCGTCTCTGAAGGTGAAGGTGAGGTTGGTCACGCCGCCCGCTAAGGTCATAGCATCTCGACGATCCGTTCGATGCGGCATGTTGATGACGAATATTTCTCCAAACTATTCCAGTTAGTTTTAGTGAATCATATCGAGGATTTGGTGTGGAAATACTCCAAGTGTGCTATTTGCGATGGTTTCCAATCCCAGCGCCTTGGAGAACATGCGTGTGACCGGAGCGGCCCGCAGGCCATCGAAACACTTTATCGCGATAACGATGCATACCGCAAGGCCAACTGCCAGGTAAAATCTCCAGCGGGAATGGCGAGAAGCAATCGAGGGTGGCATCCTAGAGAGAAGCTGCTTGGTGGTGTCGTGAAGCGCAACCATGGAGGCTGTTGTGAAAAAGGCGGTCGCGGGTATTCCTAGGCGAGATGATTTGAGCAAACAATCCAGAAATCAGCCCAGTAACTGAAGGTAGGGGTGGCTACGTGTGATCCTTATGTGGTGTCACTTTTATGATGCTCGATATCTTGTCGTATTAATAAACCCGGAGGATCCTGGGCAACAAAGCAGGAGAGGATATCTTACCCCTACGAATAATGGCACCGCATCAACAGCATAATCACCAATACTAGTCCAAACCACTCGATTCCGACGTCGCTGGAACCGCAGAATTTCCGTCATCAATATTTGGCCTTTGTAAAAGCACCTTCCGCGTTGCGCTGTCGTGTTTTGTTGTAGTAAAGCATTGAGTGTCCACCTTGAGCAATCCCCATTTTAGGCGCCCGCGGTGAATGCCAACGCCCAAAATCCTTCGTCCTGCAGAGGCCTCCGACCCAGAGAACCCATGTCGTTTCATGTACATGTCCGTTTCTAGGAGCGAAATCCTGCCTCATCTACCTAATTATCATATCTGGAAACCTGTCGAACCAATCAAGCATTAATAATTTTCTCCGGGTTGGAAGCCGGTGCGCTTTTCGGCCTCACGTATTCGATCCTTTGTGGAACGACTATCAATGGATGTGACGTGAGAATACGCCCCGCAGCGTATCAAGAGGGTAAGATTAGACTTGTGCCTCCCCCTTCCCTGAGGACATGTTATTAAAAAGTCTTGGAAGACAGGGCTGAGCTCGTTTACTTGCAGAATCTGGTCAGGTACGAGGCTCATAAACTGCAGCCACCCGGCGCTTGTTCCGCTCCTTTTGTGTTCTTAGATACTCCGTCGAACTCCGTATGACTATCGCATTTCGAGAAGCTTCACCACGAGCGCTTGTTCGATGAAGTATTGTCCGCATGGTGTGGAGGATTGCGGCGAGGTCACATAAAGTCCGAACCGGGAGTCCAATAAATTTTGTTGTACGCCAGCCATATCCGGTATAGGGGTCGCTAAAACGTCCATTCACGATGATGCGTTTGTCGGTGATCGCTCAACCAGCTAAGCGCCAACAGCCCCAGCCTCAGCCTCGCATAGCCTTGGAACCAAAAAGATTAAAAAACCAAGCATTAGACTAGTGCCAGAACTCTCCCGGCCCTAGGTTCCTCTGGACGATCTCACGGAATACCCAATTCGCCGCGAACTCCAGTGCTGGGTGCCAAGCGGGCCGGGAGAGGCGCAGCCATCCACACCCTGTCCCAAATAGCTAAGCCCCTTCCTCCTGCATCCAACTTAAATTATCCAGCTAAGCGAGCGTGGGAGCTCCTTCACCGTTTCAACTTGCATCCTCTGGCTCTGTTCCAATATCATTCCACTTCTAATTTCCATGTAAAGCCCCCGATGGACCCTCCACTACGCTCGAGTGCAGCCACCGCAACCGTCTTTGGGCAGCCCGACCACGCCAAACGAGTCGACTAACCCTCACGAGGATGATATAGGCAAAGCAGTGCGCAAGATCCAACGAGACATTCGAGAGCTGCATATACAAACAACCAGTACTATAGAAGAACGATGCTCTGTGGGCTTGAGCGAGCAAAACAACGACCGAGTGACTGGAACCTGTAAATCTGGAGATGTAGCTAGAAGATGTCGAGGAGCTCGAAGAAAGGTCCGCGAGGATAGATGAGGCTCGAAAGGGTCCGGAGAACGATTTTGACAGACAGGGTCTAACTGTTTCACACGAGAAGGAGTCGTACAGGTAGTGGTGGTATCGTACGAGAAGGAGTCTGACAGGTAAAATTTGTATCACATCAGAAAGCCTCGAATTCTGACTGATGATCCTATCTCCTTTGGGGATTGCATTTCCTTATGCCTATTCACGACTAGGGTATGTCTTCACATTACGGAAATCCTGGGAGTCTTATCACTGACCTGGCGGGATAAACGATCCAACTCTGATCGACCAATAATACACCAACTAGATGGGATGGAAGCAAGTTACGCATTCTAACTAAGAACGCACGAGTATACTACTATCTCTTTTCACGTCCGACGGAACAGACAGGGGCATAGAGATAGCAGATCAATTCCTTCTAGCAATGACAGAGCCGCTGAATTGCCCTTTCGTTAGGTATTTGTTATGCGTCAAGTTGATCTTTTAGATCTGATTTGTTGGATTAGAAAATACCTAAATAGCTCCCAGAGGAACGGTCCCTGCTCCTGCCTGTTCCGTCGGACGTGGAAAAATGCAGATACTACGCAATGACGTCGACGTCGATTTTTCGCTCTCTACATCATTGCTGCACTTCTCGACTCTTTGTAACTGTCTAGGTCCATACTATCATCACCTGACGACCCATTCACCATCCATCAATCCCACCGATCTACGCAAATCACATGCAGACTCGCGCCCACCCGAAACGTCCCAGTTTCGTACCACCTCACCTCGTCCAATCTCTCTTCACCGGTTCCTGGGTACCGGTACGTCGCACCGTCTCTCGTACAACAAATCTACGTATCCACACCTCAAAATCTCACTAGAAATTCGCTCCCTCGACGTCATTGAGCCCTCGGTCACAGAGCCCGCGGTTTCAGCTTCAAGCTTTGTCCTGAGTCGCTGCTGGACTAAACTGTGGAGGGCATTGAATCCTTTCCGGTAGGTCGTGTATCACTCGATCTCTAGACGACAGAGGAATTTTTGCGGTGCCGATATGTTTGGGTGTGATGAATCTCACTCTGCCTTGACTTGCTACCTTCCCTGCAACGTACCGTTCAGGCCATTGGACTGTCTAATCCGCGACAATACCATTACATGATCCCCCCATCCCCCATCTCGCATCCAGCGAACAAGAAATAAAGAGCACGACCGACTGGCCCTGCATGACTCGTTCGAGGACACAGCACAAGCATACCGGATTTGCCCAGCACTATTATAAGTCTCGACCCTTCTATTCCGCCTCCCTGCACGTCAAGCCCGAATCCCTCTTTCCGTCCCCAACCACAACCTCTCGCACCGCACGAAAACACGACCTTGCCAACCCATCAAGAAGCTCATAGGCTCGGTCTCAATCTCCGGCGGGCAGCCCTACTTACCTGGGTACAGCAGCAAAGCTCAGCGAAGCTCCGGAGCCGAGACTAGACGAAAGAGTGGAAAGAGTACAGTACCAATGAGTGTAAACGGTACAGTACCGTAAAAAACGATTACAGCCTCGTACCCCACCCTCTCACGCCCCGTGTTCCTCGGGGATGGTGCGTTGCGTGCCTTTGTTCGTGCGAGCGAGCTTGAAAGTGAGCGTGCGTAGAATAGTGCGTGCACGTGTATCACATCACGTCGCTCTAATTTAATATATGGAATCCTTCGTCTCTCACCTCTCGGTCTGTCGTCTCAGTCGAGTCCAGTCGGTCAAGACTCGACACTAATAACTCGAACTCCAATTGTGCTGATTACGCTGCTTGGTGTTATTTGTTGCTTTGGAATAGGTTCCGCGATGCCGCGAGTAAAGTGAGGACGGCGCAAGGCGATGCACATAAGATGAACCAAATGGGTGGTAGTTATACACAGTATTCACAAGATATCTTACTGTATATGGAACGAACAGACGGAGGGATGAACGAACGGAAGAACCAGTGGGTCCTTTTGCTTCGAGTCCTATCCCCCGCCTATCAGCATGATGTATCTGCAACTGCAACTTTCTTTATGATCCCATCCCGGCCCTGTGGTTTTGTGCCACAAGCGTGACAACGGAATGGACAGCTAGGCGGGGCTTCATCGTACTGCAGCATGCGGGCTGATTGGTTTCGGAGAAAACTTGTGTACCAATGAGTGTACGGCTCGGGTTTACGAGGCTCTTCGGTTAGGAAGCTTGGTACGGGCTTGGACAAGGTGGCGGATATGGAAGGGGATGGTTGGGTAAGGCTCTTGTAAGTGAGCGGTGGCAGTGGTAGTGGCGGTTTAGGGGTTGGGTGCTCGTGATGAAGAGGGGTGGAAGCGGAATAAGCCAGCGCAAGTTGTGGAGAGACAAGTGTTCAAAACGTGTAGTGAGGATGTTTTTGAAGAGAATCGGGATACCATTTGATGTTTTATAAGATCTACATTAAGCCACATTTATCTCATCCACAAGTTTGAGTTTGCTGATACCAATGTCGGAATACCAACGTCGGAGATAGCCGTAAGGAGTGAAGCGTGGGCCGTTTCAGTGTATCCCGGGGGGATCCACAAAGGTTGATCCTGGTCATTGATGGTGAAAAGCGTTGAAGGGAACTAATATCTATGTAATGATATTCGAAGAAGAAGGTCGTAGGTGCGCGGCGCGCCAGAGAAATGAAGTCTTGGGCGAGTGTTCATTCGCGCCGCTTGCCTTCCTCTACGGCGGTATGATAGGTAGATGAAGAAGAAATCCGGACTAGAGAAAAGCTTCGTGGCACCGGGATCGCCAGTACAGAGACACCACATGAATTCCGAGACCATCCCTGTGGCTAGAGGTGGCTAGGTGGACCTAGCTGTCTAGCGGCCAGCTGGGGATGTGGTAGTCACAGAGGCATTCCCCGGTGCTAATGGGAGCCTGCCATAGTTCGGATGGCATCGACAGAGCTCCTGTATCGTGCCTGAGGTTCCACATTGCGCGCATCCTGATCCTCGGTATCTATAGAGACTTGATAAGTATGTTGTCTAATTTTCCGAAAGAAGAATTGAAGAGATATCTTGGTACGTGGCGTTGAATTGGAAGATTGAGGAATGATTAGGAGCAAGAGTGGTTTAAAGACGGACGACGAAATTTGAGAGAGAGAAGCGGGGCTTACTGTATCGGATTCCCAGCACAGCCAGGGCAGACGCGGATACTATACCCACCTGTGCAGCGGCCACAAGTATCCATCTTCGTGATGATTGGTGTATTTATTGGGAATGGGTGCGGGCTGGTAGTCGATGAAAACCTTCGCTTGCCAAGCAGAAAGTAACAAGTCGGGGTCGGCGAACTTGCTGTTTGAAGATCGGAGGAGGAGATGGAAGCTGCCGCTATGAAGGGACCTGGGTCTGATCGACCTTTTATCCCCTCAGACTCACCTTCTCGACACATCGGCCCGTGTCCTCTCCCCTCTCGGCCCGTGTCCTCTCTCCTCCCGGCCCGATACACTGGAGGCTGATCCAGCTCTTCACCGACGATGTTGTTCCACGATTCCACTGCACTTGCCTCTATACTCCCTCCGAACTCGGGGGCTTCCTTTCTTTTAGCTCTCGTGATGTTGGCCTGGTCATCGAGCCATTCACATCGGAGCGTTAGCCGTCGTCGGCGAAGCCCGTCGTCGCGCAAGCCCATCGTCAAAGGCCTCACAAAGCGAACAATAATTTCAAATAGCTCAGCCAGCTCAGCTCAGCTCACAAAGAGCATACGATGCCGTCCGAGAAAATGGGATTTAGAGGTTTCCCGATCCGATCGTAAGGGGATGGGCTGATGCCTATGCCCATACCTCCTCCCGAGTCCCTACCCCCCCGCCCGTGGCACGTTCCTGATGCTGGCCATATCATGCGCTACAACATGCAGGTAGAGGATTGGCTTTTCGCGCTGCTCGACTTGCTGTCGTGCCGCGGCATTCTGAGGTCCAACGTTCTGAAACAGGCGGAGAAGTGACGGCGTGGCCGCCTCGTTATCGAAAGGCTGAATGGCGTGCAGGTGTAGTAGACATGTGCATACCGAACCCTGTATCCAAAGTCTTCGTTGGCAGCCAGATAATTGAGTGATCCATTGTCGGGCCGGCGCTCTATCTTTGTTCACCGCGATTAACACGGTAACAGTACGTGTCGTATGGGAATTTGAGTCGCCGACCATGTGTACGACCCTTTATTCCGACTGAACGGGGCAACTTGAAAGGTCAGAGTGGGATGCTACAATTCCCTCGGTACGTACCATGTTGTGTGAACTCATCTCATTTGGTGCCACAGAAGGGGCTACACGCCAGTTGTCAACAGTGCCGTCCTATCCACCATGTAAGCCAGCAAAGGGATCCGGGCCCTGTCACCGCCTTTTCCGCGTTGTTGTAATTGTAGGCTGAACGTATACAGGGGGTGTAGGTTGTCGAGTCTTTGTCGGGCACTCTTGAGAGTTCAGTGTTTGGGCCCATGTGCGACACAATGCTGGTACGACAAGCATAAAAGCCATTTCAAGCGCGTGTTAAACGCCAAAAAACCACGATAGACGCCAAGTTCTGGACTGTTGGAGATCCTTCGGCATGACCCTGTCGACGTGAGCACGATTGTCTGTGCTACTGGAATGCCGAAGGCGACTGACAGGACAGGCACCCTGTCTTCTCTCTATGCACGGCTGTATAGAAAGGGACTCAAATGCATTTCGTACTCACAAAGGATCTTTGCGCTCCAATGGCATCGTACGCGGGCGGTCTGTCCGCAGCCATGATGAGAAAAGGAAATCGTGAACAAACTTGGAACACCATCGTGAAAATGGCGCCTGACTAGAGCTGACGAGTAACCATGCAGGTTCAACAGAACCTTGCGAGGCATATAGGCTCTGAAAGAATGCGCTCTGGATTGGGAACCAATGTGGGTGTGTTGGGCAGCCACCGAAAGAGAGCCAGATATATCTGAGTTGACTGGTATGCTCGATTATAAAAATCATGGTGGAAGAAATTAATTGCACAATCATTATCCGTGAGATTGTAAGGTTGTGGGGTTGTCGCGACGCAGAAGCCGAAGGAAGGAAGGAACGCAGAGATTTGCGTCATACTAGCTGTATTAAAGCGACGTCATCTCATCGCGTCAGGAAGCGACAGCCAAGCACGTTTGGGAAACAATGTTCAAAGAAGCTGTCTTTCTACGGAAGACAGAATTTGTAAGGGTGGGTCATGAGATGCATGTGGAGACGTCAACAGCCGTGAACGCCAAAGGAAGAACGTATCCCAAATCAGATCCGTGCTTATCGAGGGTGCCGTCGGGCAACATTGACCATGGTCCTCGAACGCCATATCACCTGTCCCTGTCCACTCATCGTAGATTTCCATGTGCACAGACCATATCATTCCAACAAACGCCAAAACACACGAAAATATGAGAGATGCCCACCCAATCACTAGCCCATAAATGGCCTACGTCCCGGACCTTTACTGAAGATAGCTGTCAGGTAGAGCCAACAACGCCCCAAAGGCACCAACGGCACCAATGGCAATGCCCGTGGCAAGATAGCCGGCGTTGGCGAGGGCGGTCCGCAGTCTCTTCTTTGGGCGCTCTGTTGCCGACGAAACGGCATTTGTGACAGCCGGTGCCGCAACTTCGGTGGTGACGGCGGCTTCAGGAACGAGGGATTCCATAGCTGCAGAGAGAGCAGTGTCTGTTACCTCGGTGTCTTCCACTGCGTCCGCCTTGCGCTTCAAACCCTTCATCGAGGTAGGTGTGGGTGGTTGCTCGTGCTGCTCTTCAGAGTTATCCTCCACGATTTCCGGAATGGACACCTTGGTCCTGCGGGTGGGGGGCGACGATGCAGTTCGCTCTTCTTGGACGGCAGTTGGTGGTGTTGGGAAACCTCTCCTCTTCGGTTCCTCAGGGGTCTGAAGCCGTTTGACCTGCGATTCCTCTGGCTTTGCAGGTGTATTGTCTTTGTTCTCAGGGAAAAGCGCTGGAATGTGGACCATATAAGGCCTTGGCGATGGGAAGTAGTTAGGACTCGAGAAGGTCTCCGTTCTATTGAATGAATGGAAACCCTCTGAAGGTCCTGGTAGGGAATATGTGCTATGCCCATGTAGCGAAGACGAGTCGTCAAACCAAGGGTTATGGTGATGAAGCTGTCCAAAGTCAGAAGCCGTGCCGGGGATGGCGGAAGGGGGGACTGCCCAGGCCAATTGCGCAGGAGCCGTTGGTCGAGGCGGCGCTGGGGAAGCTGGAATCACACTGTCCGAATATGGGCCTTCCGAGAAGAGGTCGAACATGGTTTTCTCTGCTTCGATAGCCCTGGCGGAGTAAGATTTTTCGGGCTCGGGGTAAGGTTTGTAGCCAAAGATCGCCGGAGGGCTGGAAGGACGGGCTTGGGCAATGACGACCGGAGACGCTTGGGAAGACGAGGCGTGCATGGTAGATGAGCTTCTGCAGACGTCGACATGCTTCTCTTGCGCATGCTTAAGCATCTCCTCCATCTTGAGCCGACGAATAGTATCCAAATCTTCTTTCACACCGCTATCATCTGAGTGCTCGGATCCATCGTTGGAGGCCACATCCGAGTCATCCTCGCTCATATGGGCTTCCATGGAGTCCTCCGAGTCGTCGTCGACCAAGCTTGACATGACAGATTCAGCCCGCCGTGGAAGATCTGGGTACACGTCTTCTTCCTCGTCGGAGTTTTGTGCTTCGGGGGAGATATCCCGCTTGGACAAGGGCTCGGGCTCCTTCGCAGGGACTGCAGGAGTCGGTTGGAAAGTGATAATGCTGGGACGCTCGGGAGACAGCGACTTCTCCTTCGGCTTCTCAGCGGCAGCTTCTTCCTCTGTCTTGTTGGTCGTCACCAAGCACTTGCCCCCGGCTCCTCGTCCCCGCAGTGGTTCTTCCTCTGCCTCCACTTCTAGATCATCCTTGTCCTCCTCCTCGTCGAAGTCGAGGAACTCGGCTGGAACGTCGTCCTCGTAGTCATCGACATTGACCGGGTTTGTCTGGCTGCCGTAACCGGGGCGAGACGGAGACGACATGCTTTTGGTCTCGTCTTCGGCGTCCTCTTCTTCGTCGGACGAAGTAGTATCGGGAACGGTGAAGCTGGTCGGGAACAAAGGGCCTGACGGCAAGGGAGTCTTGGCCTTGACTGGCAGCAAACGAGACTCGAAGCGGTATTTTTTGGCAAAGAACGAGTCTGCACCCACGGAAGTGTCAGCGTCGTCGACTACTGGAAGCACAAGAGGCAAGGCTTTGGAGCCTCGCAATGAAGCAGCGGAATCTGAGTGGAGGTGACACGTACCGGTATCACGCATCACGTCGGCACCAAACTGAACTGTATCCCCGTTGTTCAACTTGTGCTCTCGATCGCTAGGCAGTAGCATTTGGTTGACCGTGGTGCCGTGCATCGAGCCTTTGTCCTTGATGTAGACCTCGGGGATGCCTAGGCTGGTGTCGGAGCTGAGCACGGCGTGCTCGCGGGAGATGACGGGGCTGTCGATGTAGAGGTTGTCGACGGTAGCGAAGAGGTTCTTATGGGCGGATTTGGAGCTGCGGCCGATGGGAATCCTGGTGTTGGGGCCCAGGAGCAGCTTACGCTCGGGAAAGTCGTCGTCGTTGCCGACCGACTTCAGTGTCACTTCAATGGTAGCTGTGGTTGCCTCTGTCAGCGACAATGGAGGGCTCAAGGCTGTCAGCGGATACTCACGATTGGGGGCAGACATGGTGGGCTGGAGGCTGCGGCAGGCGCTATGCTGGAGACGCTGGGTGCTCAACCGGTAGGAGGGGGTGGACGAGTCACGGTTGCGTGGTTCGTGGTGAGGAGGTGAAACGGCCCCGGACTGACTGGTCGAGCTCTGGCGGGGCCCGGAGCTTCGGAGCTGCTGTTGAGGGAGGGGGAGGGCGAAGGGCGAGAGACGGGCACGACGACGCAGGGGCGAGCAGCGGAGTCTATATAGAAGAGCAAGAGGAGGCCGCCGGACGAGGCAGGCAGGGAGGGCGTCGAGCAGGAGAAGCTGGCCAACGGAGGCAGGAGGCTGCGGGCCTGGGCGGGGCACGGTGAAGGGTGATCACGGTCGCAGCTGCCTTGACGGCCCGTGCTTTCCTTTATCGCGCACTTATCGGAGCAGGGGAGCTGCGGGGGCGACGTCGTGAGCACCGCGCTGTTGTAATCGACGGCCTTGGAGCATAGAGTGCCCGCCGCAGCGGTGCGGCAGCACATGCCTAGATGAAGCTCGCCGTCGCTCGCTGACGATCAAGCCGACGGTGACAGCTCAGAGCACCGGTGCGTGCCCTGGTTGCGTCTCAGCCCTGGAGTGCCTCTCGTCCACAGTGCTCGCATGGCTACGCTACGCGAGTACATACGCCATTCGCCCACTTGGGCCAATGTTACGCAGTGCGCCAATCACAGCGCGTTAATACGATGCCGTCAGCATCGCGATGAGCGGCTCTGGTCGTGTCCCGCTGTGTGCCAATCAGAGCGCCGCCATACGATGCCGTAAGCACCCCGCTCCCGAATGCGGTACAGCGCGCTCGACCCGCGGCCCCCACCGAGCTACCGGTCAGATCGTCCTGTGCTTCTGAACCTTTGCATGGCGACTCTCCAGGGAGGGCTTGCAGTGAATTTGCACCCTCACCCTGCTTCCGGGCCATGACTCACCAGTCCGCACGCCCTCTCCCCGCGCTCCTCCACCGCTGTCCATAGCAGCATCCCCAGCTAGCCCTCGCGCACACGTATCCGCATCCATCCCCCCCCAACAGCACTCGACCTCTGCTCCCACCCACCCTTCGCCGGCTTCCTGGCCACCCTGCGCGCCACCATGGCCGTCGCCGCCGACGTCAAGGCCCAGGTCGTCGACACGGTCCCCAAGAAAATTAAGCACGTCCAGTTCGGCATCTTCTCCCACCAGGAACTCGTCAAACAGGCCGTCCTCGAAGTCTCCGACCGCAATGTGTACGATGTGGGCTCCACGGGCGCAAACCGCATCCTCACAGCCAATGGCCCCATGGACGAGCTCATGGGCATATCAAAAGGCGGAAGCGACAAGTGCAAGACCTGCCGGGCTGATCTCAAGACGTGCAATGGGCACTTTGGCCACATCAAGCTCGCCCTCCCCGCTTTCCACGTCGGCTTCTTGCGAATGATAATCGAAGTCTTGCATTGCATCTGCAAGGACTGCGCCCGTGTCATGCTGGAGGAGCAGGACCGCCGCAAATACCTGCGCAGCCTGCACCGGCCGGGCATGGACAACGTGCAGCGCAACGGCATCTCCAAGAAGATCACCGAGGACTGCCGCAAGAAGAAGACGTGCCCGCATTGCGGCGCCATCAATGGCACCATTCGCAAGGTGCCGGGACACCCGCTCAAGATCGTCCACAACCGCTACGATGCATACAACCGGTCCACGGCCAAAACCAAGAAGCCGCCGCCTGGCAAGGAGGAGTTCGATGAGTCCTTCGAGGCAGTCAGAGTCGCGCACCCGGACATGGATCGACACATAAAGAAGGCCGCCGACGACATGCATCCGCTGCGGGTGCTCAATCTCTTCAAAAAGATTTCGCCCCCTGACTGCGAGCTCCTCGGCATGATTCCAGAAGACGCCCGGCCCGAAATGCTGATCTGGGAATACGTCCCCGTCCCTCCCGTTGCCCTTCGACCGTCAGTGAAGCAAGAGAGTGGAACCACCGAAGACGATCTAACGAACAAAATTGGTGACATCGCCCATGTCAGCAGCATTATCAAGGCAGGCTTGGAGCGTGGGTTTCCCCTACAGACCATCATGGAGCAATGGGACTTTATGCAGCTTCAGATTGCCATGTACATCAACAGCGACGCCCCTGGATTGCAACAACAGGGCCTTACAAAACACATGCGCGGCTTTTGCCAGAGGCTCAAAGGCAAAGGAGGTCGCTTCCGCCAAAATCTCTCGGGAAAGCGTGTCGACTTCTCTGGACGTACCGTCATCGGGCCAGATCCTAATTTGGGCATCGATGAAGTTGCTGTGCCGGAGCGGGTCGCGAAGAATCTGACATATCCGGAAAAGGTCACTGATATAAACATTGAAAGGCTAAGAAATTTGGTGAGGAGGGGTTCGATGCGCCACCCTGGGGCGAACTATATCATAAACTCCAAAAACCAAACCTTCAACCTCATCGTGATTTCAAGCAAAGGCAGCCAAGGCCAGTCGATGCTCGATAAGCGGGCAAGGGAGCTTAAAGTGGGAGACATCGTGGAGCGCCACCTTGAGGATGGGGATATTGTGCTCTTCAACCGACAGCCTTCGCTCCACAAATTGAGTATCCTCAGCCATCGAGCCAAGATTCGACCTTGGAGAACCTTCAGACTCAACGAGTGTGCATGCAATCCCTATAATGCCGATTTCGACGGAGACGAGATGAATCTTCATGTGCCACAGACCGAAGAAGCACGGACGGAGGCTATCGAGCTCATGGGCGTCAAGTATAATCTGGCAACGCCTAAAAATGGAACGCCAATCATCGCCGCCATTCAAGATTTCATCACCGCTGCATATCTCTTGAGTAGCAAAAACAACTTCTACGACCGGAAAACCTTTTGTCAAATCTGCAATTTCATGTTCAATGGCGATTCGGTCGTCGATCCAGATACCGGCGAGCGGTTAAGTATCGATATACCACCGCCCGTCGTTATCAAACCGGAGCAGTTATGGACGGGAAAACAGGTCTTTAATGTCTTGATGAGGCCGAGCAAGAAATCCAGGGTCTTGGTCAATTTGGAAGCGGCTGGGAAGCAGTACAAGCCTACGGCCGGTCAGGCCCCAGATCTTAACGCAGACGATGCATACCTGGTCATTCGAAACTCTGAGGTCATGTGCGGTGTCATGGACAAGGCTACCGTTGGTGATGGAAAGAAAGATTCCGTCTTCTACGTTTTGATGAGGGATTTTGGTCCAGACCATGCCGTCCAAGGAATGAACCGGTTGGCTAAGCTCTCTGCACGATGGCTCACCAACAATGGCTTCTCGATTGGCATAAGCGACGTAACGCCCGGCGAAATACTGGTCCGCAAGAAACAGGCTTTGATCGATGAGGCGTACGCAAAATGTGACGAGCTTATCAAGGCTTTCAAGGACGGCAGATTGCAGCGAGACGCTGGCTGCGACGAGGAAATGACCATGGAAAACAAAATTGGTGGCATCCTGTCCGGCGTCCGTCAGGCCGCTGGTGATGTATGTTTCGAGGAGCTCAGCAAATGGAACGCACCCTTGATCATGGCGAAGTGTGGCTCAAAAGGATCAAATATCAATGTGTCCCAGATGGTAGCGTCTGTCGGACAACAGATGATAGGCGGCGCCCGTGTCGCAGATGGTTTCCAGGACCGGACTCTCCCGCACTTCCCGAAGGCTGCACGCCAGCCCGCCTCCAAAGGATTCGTTGCCAACAGTTTCTACTCTGGTTTGACTCCATCGGAATTTATCTTCCACGCCATGAGCGGCCGTGAAGGTCTGGTCGATACAGCCGTCAAGACTGCAGAAACTGGCTACATGAGTCGACGTCTAATGAAATCCTTGGAGGACCTTTCGTCCAATTACGACGCGACTGTTCGCACCGCCTCGCAGGGCATAGTCCAGTTTCAGTATGGAGACGACAATCTGGATCCTGTCGACATGGAGGGCAAGGCAAAACCAGTCAACTTCGATCGAACCTTTTCGCACGCCGTCACGTCAACTTGGAGTAATTCGGATCGCACTATGGATCCTCAAGATGTGCGGGATTATACAGTCGAAAGGCTCAACACCGAACGCAACAAGTTCATCCGTTACAAGCTGGATGGTGTCACACAGCTAGATTATAATGACAGCAGCATCGAGGGCATCGACCAGCACGAATCTATACGCGACTTTCTCGATACAGTACAGGACTTTGTGTTCAAGAAAGCACAGAAGCTGGAGTCGACTCTCGCCTATCTTGGCATTGTCCACTCCTCCAAGGCTAAGACCAAAATTTCTGCAAAAAATGCCGAAAAGTTCTCTCCACTTGCCGATGGAATCGCCAAGATATCCGAACCCGCTCTCAAGACGTTTATCACGCTGTGCATGACCAAGTACTGGCGATCCAAGGTCGAACCGGGTTCTGCAGTCGGCGCCGTTGGTGCACAATCGATTGGTGAGCCTGGAACGCAAATGACGCTGAAGACTTTCCATTTCGCTGGTGTTGCCGGTATGTCCATCACCCAGGGTGTCCCACGTATCAAGGAAATCATCAATGCTTCTTCCAATATTTCCACGCCTGTCATCCTTTGCGAACTGTCCAACAATATCAACGACCAGGCCGCACGCATGGTCAAAGGTCGTATTGAGAAGACGTATCTTCGCGACATTATTTCGTACGTCGAAGATGTGTGGCATCCTGAAGGAGCCTATGTCCAGATGCGCATCGATTGGGACACTGTCAATAAGCTCTTCATTGACATAAAGCCCGAGGAGATTGCACAAGCTATCAACCAGCACAAGGCCTTGAAATGGGGCAAGCATAAACCATGGGTCAAGATGATGGGAAACGTGATGCGCGTCTCCGTTCCGGACCCCTCAAACACCAACAAACGCGCCTCGGCCAAAACCCAGAAAAACCAAAAGGGCTATTTCGAACGCGTCCATCAGGTCAAACAACTCCTTCCAGACGTCATCGTCAAAGGCTACCTTGATTGCCAGCGCGCCATCATCAAGAAAAATACAACGCCGAACAAAGACGGCCACTACGAGATCCAACTCTTAGTCGAGGGCTACGGCCTCAAAAACTGCATGACGACACCCGGCATCGAACCCTACCGCACATCTTCCAACTCGGTCATGGAAGTCTTCACCGTCCTGGGCGTCGAAGCCGCCCGGTCCACCATCATCGCTGAAATCGGTTCTGTGATGGGACAAATGGACATTGATCCTCGACACATGCAGCTCCTGGCCGACGTCATGACGTTCAAAGGCGACGTGCTCGGTATTACCCGATTTGGCATGACGAAGATGAGGGACAGCGTGCTGCAGAATGCGAGTTTTGAGAAGACGCCGGACCATCTGTTTGAGGCGGCTGCGAAGGGAAAGAAGGATGATGTTACCGGCGTTAGTGAGTGTATTATTATGGGCCAGGTTATGGGGGTTGGGACCGGGGCGGTGGGGGTTTATAGAGATTTGGAGTGGGAGAAGTGTGGGGAGGCGTTTTGGACGAAGAGGACGATGTTTGAGGAGGGGTGGGAGGCGCTGTAGCGTAGATGGGTGGATGGGTGGTTTGATAGGGGGATATACCAAGGCTGGCTGGGCATTTTTTCTCATGTGGGCGAGCGGCATAGCGAGGGGTATTGGGCATGGGAATGGCGTTTACAATATGTGAAAAGTCTTGATTGCAAGGGCATTTGTGTCTGAAGCACAGTGCGAAGGGAAGCGTGGGATCATATTCGTTGGTTGCCCTACGCCGTACTCGTGTACTGAGCAGAACGATATCAAAATGTGTCATCTACCTGCCAATACGGTCCCTAATCAGTTCGCCGATTTCGGGTAAGAGAGGCAAAAGTGTACGCAGGACTTATGAATCCGGCAAGCGATAATACGGAAAGGGTTTGAATTGTAGAATACATAGCACCAAGGTATTTGCAATGTTTACATGTGCTAGAGGTGCGGGACATCTATTGGGTTTCTTATGCAAAAGACCTAGTACTTTCTTTAGAAATAACATACTATGGCTAAATTTTTGAATTTATGTGTGACTTTAGACAGAGAGTATGATCTTATTTCTACCCTAGTTATTGTAGTTAGCGGTTGTGTAGATGGATAGTAGTTGGGACATTTTTGCTAGTTGGATTCGTTTGGGGGTCCTCAGGTGTAAAGATAAAGCCGAGGTCTTCAGATGTTCCTTAAAAAGTTACTAGCGAGAGGATTCATAAAATGTCGCTGTTAGTTCTGGAGCGGGGCCTGGGCCTGACCTAGTAAGAAGCATGTTAGACTGTGGCTACGGTCGCGCGAGGAAGTGTCGTAGTGTAGGTGAGACATGCCCAGTATGGTATGCATCTCGCTTTTCCCCAGAGCCTGGAAATGGGAAAGAAGCTTTCCGTTTTATTGCTGGTTGCTGGCGGCTGGCGGCTGGTGTGTGTTTCTCCTTCATATTGACGTACGTGTATTTAGTTGGGTAGTCAGAATAGAGACACTCGATGAAAGGACTGGAGTCACGACAATATCAATTTTTGACTTGACTCTACATATCTACGAAGGAGCTAGTGTTTTTTTTGAGGAGTGCCTTGGCCTCTCGTACTAACCTCAGAACCAGTCCTTGTTAATCTAGCTGGCTAAATTGGGTGACTATAATCCATCTAGGCGACTGCTGAAGTAGTAGAGGTGGACATAGAATCATAATGTCTGCTTAAGATTACCCATAATCTTGACAATCTTGACGATCCAACTGACCATGGCATTCCTCAATAAATACTACCACCTTTGTATGCTAAATCTATACAGACATGATCCCAGCTATTTCACAACCTTGAAAACAGCCATATCATGTAATGCCAATTGCGCGCTCACACTCGTGCCACTCCCCGTCTTCCCACTGTAAACCTCCGTCCAGCTAAACGTGCCAGCTCCCAATCCAGGCACATCCGCAAACTTGACCGTTAGCGTCGCCGCACTGTCCGCGGCAACGAGTCCAATGACGACACCGTCGCTCAGCGGCCCGGCCCAGTAGGGGTACAGAGCTGAAGCGGACGGGGCGGCGGCGCCGGACGGACGGAAGGTCGTTGCGGGCTTGCCGAGCGGGTCTTGGTTGATGGCGAGGAGCGCTTTGTTTTTCACAATGGCGAGCGAGGAGGATGAAATTTTGGAGAGATCCATGCCGAGCAGGATGGGGGATTTGCCGATCGCCCAGAGACCCATGTGGGCGCGTTCTTCGCCGGCGTTGAGCTTGCCGTTGGAGATTTGCTGATCGGGATGTTAGCATTCGGAATCAGATAGATCCGAATCGTTCGCTGAATGTAGAGTTTGACTAAGAACGTACCATCATATCCCAATCATTAAATCCGCCCGGCACACCATACTGCGCAATCGTCGCACCGCGCGCCGCGATGCTGGCCACATAGCTCCACGAGTTGAAATTGTCATCTGTAATCCGCCAGCTATTCCCGACCTTGCCGCCCCATGTCCACACATTGTCGCGGCCCCAGTTACACAAACTATAAAAAATCGGACGTCCACTACTCAGAAGCGTATCGCGCATCTTCTCATACCGCGGTTGCGAGTTCCCGCCTGGTGTCGCGCAGTTGTCATATTTCCAGTAATCGACGCCCCAGCTCGCGAGTGTTTTGGCGTCCTTGTCTTCATAGCCCTGGGACCCGGGGTATCCGGCGCAGGTCTGCGTGCCGCTGTCGCCGTAGAGACCGAGTTTGAGACCTTTGGCGTGGAGAGAGTCGGCGACGGCTTTCATGCCGTTGGGCCATCGTGCCGGATCGGCCACGAGGTATCCGGACGAGTTGCGCGCTTTGTTCGACCAGCAGTCGTCGATGTTGATGTAGTTGTATCCAAGGGCCTTGAGTCCGAGGGAGTCGAAGAGGTCGGCGGCTTGGAGGGCTTTTGCGGCAGTCGCAAAGTTGCATTGGCCGGCGTTCTGCGAAGAATTAGTCGTAGTATGTGAGAGGAATGGTGAGAATACGTACCCAGGTGTTCCAACCTAGAGCTGGAGTCTTTCCCAGTCCATTGTCCAGTCTTTTAGCCAGTGGCTTGGCTGAGCCAACCTGCCCAAGAACCGCCGATGTGAGAATGCAGGTGAAAAGCGTAGAGCTGACCATGATGAAGATGTGCAGTTTCCAGTTCCAGAGCTCGATTCTAGGTTTCCCTAGTCTTATTATTTATACAAACTCTGCACGCCCACGGAACCCAGGCATCCATGTTGACGTTGCGCTTCCCCACTGCATGCCTCCCATGTCCGGAACGGTATTTGGCCAGTCAGATATTGAGCACGGAGAGGGTCATGACAGGTCTTGAGTTGTATTGGTGCTTCCTCGAGACTCGGGTTAATATGACGGAGGAATATGTCAAGAGACATGTCGGGGAATCGTCATTGACGTGGACATACCCGGGATACAGAATCCTTCGTCCCCGGATTTGCACAGTATTGTCCCGTGGTGGGTTGTGGTGATATAAAAGTGGGTTTTCCCGTTTCATTTATGAATTGGCGAGGCCCTAGGTTGGAGTGGAAATCTTCCGTTAATGAGGGTTTATTGGCCACCGAGGCGATTTGCCGAACGAATCAGTTGAGCGCGAGTATAGCCGCCAGGGGCGACCCTGGATGATTGACACATCGAAAGGCAGACATCGACGACCTCGTGGTCGTTGAAAGGTGCTGATGATGTGGTTAGCTAGTCTTGTAGATGCTTAAGACCTTCTTGATGACCTATAAGGAAGGTACGTACCAAGGTCTTTTGGCATGATGACTGGCTCTGGAGATGCCGCGCTTCGGGGATCAGAGCGACGTCCAAGGTTTCGATGGCTTTTATATACTTGTACTTCCTGAAGGCAAAGGATGCTGTGAGAGTCTGGTATGACGGACTCAGAAATATCAGAGACAGTCTGGTTAAGTGAAGCCACGCTAACCTAATTTAGAGGTGCAAGCGATGAGCCCTTACCGATAGTCAACTTCATTCTCCCCTCCACCATTTCACCAACGATCGTTGCTCTCCGCCGATCACCCCAGTATATGGCTGCTCCAGGAAATTAAACCCTCGTCTTCAACTCATCACGATTGGCCAGTGTATCCCAATGAGTCTCGAACGCAGCCAGTCATTTGGGATGTGGATAACCTCTCAACTAGCCCTCGGTTGTACTTCCCTATTCGGGCTAGGATTTCTCCATTAGATGGAGGACTGTTGCCCGCTTATCATAACGTTGGCAGTGTTTCGCGCCCTTCAGATAAGAGAGGGCGGGGGAAGGCGATTTCAGATGGGTTCAAAGGTTGAATGAAAAGACGACAGTTGCAACTCACCACCGGTGGCAGATCCAGACCAAATCGCTCGTCATGGGCGAGCCTACGTATCCTCAGACTGCAGCAAACAAGATCAATCGTTACAAACACCAAGGTCAGTACTACGAGTTACTGTCTTTCATCATGCTTGGTATTGAAGCTTCCAGCAACCTATAATGTGGACACAATTCACACCATCGTCAACAGTACTCCAGTTCTCCATGTTTCTTTTGTACCCGATCCAGCCGTACCAGCTCCAATCGTCCTTCCAATGATCGGACAGATGGGACTATTCCCAGGAGATGAAAGTCGAGGGGAGGATGATTGGAAATGCTACCTTCATGGCTATGTCAGTTCACGCCTGATGAACTTGGCCGACGCTGCAATCAAACGAGGCGAAGAAGGTTTGCATCTCTGCGTCGCTGCTACGAAGGTGGACGGATTCGTGCTTACTCTGACGCCCAACTCCCACAACTACAATTACAGATCCGCTGTTCTGCAGGGGTTTGGAACTATCGTGGAGGATGTCGAGGAGAAGATATGGGCCATGGAACTCATCACGAATTCGGTGATTCCAGACCGGTATGCAAACACACGAGTTCCACCGGACGCGGCTGAGATGCATTCTACGCGGATCCTGAAATTGAAGATCACGAGCGCAAGTGGGAAAGTGAGAGAGGGTGTCCCAGAGGATGAGCGGAAAGACATGAAAAGAGAGGATGTCCTTGACTCGGTTTGGACTGGAGTACTTCCTGTGTATGAGAAGATGGGCGAGCCTCAACCCGGCCCATACAACAGAGTTACGAAGATACCGGAACATGTCACGAAGTTCGTAAAGGAGCAGAACGAGGCTCGAGAGAAGTATGCGTTCGAGGCCGCGCATAAGCCAGCGCCGGTGAAGAGAGTGAAGAGGAGCGACTAAAGATGGGCAGAAGGTGAGCTCCTGTGAGCGATTCTCTATTAAATTATCTGTGGCTAACTAATAAGGCTTTCATAGCCTGATTCTCTCATAATCTACATTAGAAGTGGGGAATTGTTTCCATATACAACTAAGTGTGGGTTGATTCTGTCTTTGAGCTCGGGAGACAGGCAGCGAGAGTTTCTACACGCAATGCCACCCACTTTCGTCGGTTCCATTTCCATATCCAGTGTAAATGTTCGACTGGGAGTACTTGCAATGCTTCCTTGTGAACGCCACTCCCTGTTTTGGGTCGTCGTTGACAAACTTTGTTCCCCTTACAAACTCCGGCGGCTGCCCATGCTCGACCCACTGCACGAGCCTCGTCAACATGTTATCGTCCGGATTGCTGCCGGCAACAAGTCCACCCATCTGTCCAAGAATATTTGCCCCAGGACCGCCGCCACAATGGGCCATGCCTGATATCCGGAAGTACCGATAAAAGTCGTCCAACTTGTGACTGGAAGCATGCATGGTCTCCGCAACATGTGCGTAGTAGCGATCCGAGTTTCCTATTGGAATAGCATTGTCGGCTTGGCCATGGTAGTGAAGAACCTTTCCACCATGGTTACGGAAAGCGGAAAGGTCGCCAGTGAAAGCCGCGAAGTTGTAAGTGTCAGCCCGCGACAATGCCTCAATATCTTGGACTCCGAACTGAGAGCGGTCCCAACTAGTATCTCCATAAAGAGCGTATCGCATCCAATCGTTTACCCAAGAAGCAGGAACGGGACTGTTCAGAAACTGACTTAGTTGGATCTCGTTGCCGAATGACTGCCCGGAAGAAAGCACTCGCCCTTCAAAGAGCAAAGAATCAAATACTATGTGCACAGTAGTCAACTGTTGCGGAGATAGACACCCAGATCGCTGATTATTCTGGCAGAGCAGCCGCTCGAGGTCGGGTTTGCATTTTCGGGTGTCCTCAACGATACCGTCAACAGCGCCGTCGAGGCGATCGCATTGGCCAAGAATCTCTTCATGGATCACAGCCCAGTTCTGATCCGCGATTGGGGTTTGCTCGAGTGCGTTGAGAACTGTGGCGAACCAAGGGACGAGGCCAGTTCCAGCCAACACAGGCGCGCCCACAAGGGCCCCATCGAACATCTCCGGGTAAGACTGAACGGCGTTCCACCCTTGCCGACCGCCCATGGAGCATCCCATGTAATACGACTTCATATTCTTGCACTTATCGTCCCCGTAGAAACGCTTCGTTAGACTCTTGCCGAGCTTTGCTCCTGTGTAGAGCGAACGCCAAGCGAAATCCTGCAGTACCTCCGGATGATGATAGAACGGGGCACCTGATGTACCGTTGTGGCCAGCATTGTGTCCGATACTTGCAAATCCGTACGAAGTAGCATACGCGAGGTCAGGGTAAAGAATGCCTACAGCGATGAGCGACGATCTTAATACTACAACAGTATTACTTACAACCGGAAAGGCCTCCAGTTCCAGTAGCCAGAAACCTCCCAGACCATTTTTCTGGTAGCCATGTTTCCACGAGGGTCGAACTCGAATTGGACGTTGTGACATTCAGCGCCAACCTGCAGATGTTGACTGGGAGCGGCGGTGCTGCGTTCGAAGTGCATGTTTTATCCATTCCCTCTGCCGTATGATTTATAATTGATCCCGCAGGGAGATACTGTGCGATGTTGACATGTAAGTTGAATTCATTTTGGCTAGCAATGCCGGTTGCAAGAGCAGAGCATCTCTTCGCGAAGCCGTCTATGACACCCGCGCGAGCCAACGGGGCAAGAACGGATGCCAACGAGACAATTAAATGGAAGTGCATGGTTCAGGCAATACAGAAGAAGCGGTACAAATAGTAAGTATTGCAGTCGTCTGTCGCTACTTATATTTCCATTGATTACACAAGACCTGAGTTTTTCTGGCGCTCACCTTGCACCTCAACTCCACTTACCCAATTCGCAACCCCGGTCTTCTCATATCTTCACTCCTACTCGTCCGGACTGGTCCGCCTGAACGACTGTGACGGGCTCAATTTCTGGCGATGGAAGGATTCTCGCTTACTTACTACTTTGAGTCCGTGTTCCGATTTTACGGCCGATACTGTTTGTTCTCTATGCCTCTACGGTTGCAATATTTCACCGGAACGGATGTCGGCGCACGCGATTACCGATGATCGGGGCATAAATATGGTAATGCCACCGTCGTCTTGAGGGTTGTATTCGCTATCCTAACCACTTTCAGAGGCACTAAGTCGTCCGAGGAATATGAAATCCCTACCTGATGAAAGGAACTTTTTCAAGCATTTTCACTGGATTTTTACAGGCGCAGCCCTGATCCCGATCACTATCAAAGGCTCTAAGGAGTATGGATTCGCTACTTCATACAAGAATCCACTTGAAGCCTCTCTACTCGTACGCTACAATCGCAGCGCTCCAATTTCCCCCCTTCGCTCCAAATTAAGTTGGAAAACTTCAACGTTTACTACGCCGTCTTGCCGCACGGGCGGGAACTGCGCTAAAATCTCATCGAGAAAATTAACATCTAGGCAGCAGCATTTTTCACATTTCCTGTCGCACTGTGTGACTGCAATAGCTTACATAGAGTGCCGACCGAACGTCGGAATGTCACAATACGCAGTTCTTCTTGGATATCCGGATCACTTGTCATCATTTGGCGTCGATCCTCGCACGCAAGCCTTTCTCAGGCTCGATCCGTTGACCGGTCTCAGGAGTATTCCGAAAGTTGGCGCCCTCGTTGCCTTCATCTTCATGATTCGGTCGTTTTTGTCTGCCTACCTCATATCGGAACCATGGGCATCCGCTCAGAACCAGGCAACCAGCGTTACCGGCAGACACTTCTTGGTTCATTTTTGAAATGGCATTTCTGATGGCGGCTTTCTCACGGATACCTCAAAGCGAACAAGGGATTTGCCTCCCACTTTCCTACGGCACTTGCAAGGAAGTGACGGCGAAATGGAAGAATGAGGCGAAATGAATGGGTGAGACATCGATACTAGTCTAAATACGGCTAGCTCGACGCGTCTGTCTTCTTTGTCTGCTACCGATATCTCCCACTACACCAGTCTCACCGTTCTCATCTCGAAAACCTGGATGTGCTTACCCCATGGGGCTTTCATTGAAGAGTCCTCGATACTCGAATCTATCTTGTCAGAGTCTTAGCGCTCTCACCGCGGCCCAACCCGGGGTTCATTATGTGCGCAGAAATTGAGCAGTGCTCCACACGAAAGGGGATTCTGAAGTTACGCTCCGTCCTCTGTCGGTCATATACTTTAGGGATGCCAGCACCATGATTGCTGGCAGGGAAGATCCGCCAGTGTGGTTTCGCATTTCCCAGGTGAACGGTGAGCTAGGTTGGCGTCTCGAGGTTAGCACTGAATCATTGCTGGCTCACGCAAGAACATCCAGAACGCCAACACCCTTAATCTTGCTGATCCTCCACCACAGTCGACGTTTTCATCGGCTTCTCTTGTCATGACATGAATCACAAGGTCTGAAGTCTAGAACACGAGTCAAACCCGGCCAATAGTTATGGGGTCCAAGCCTGGGTTTGTCTGGGGTCCCCGCAAATCTCGGAAAAAGGGATCCCTTGCGCCACACATGGTATCCCCAACATCTCGGGATGCTACAACCGGCTGCGTATCAAGCCTCAGTACACAAAACGCCGAGAAGAAGTGCAGGTGCATGGGTACACCTTTCGATTGTAGGTTTAAAGGCATCGGGATCTGCATCCCTTGCATCCATTTTTCTGTTTCCCCAGACTTCTCTTTCTGTCATTCCGCTGCTGCACCTCTTGTGCAGCGAAACTATTCTTCTCCACCATGTCAAGTGCCTCATCACCCGCTACAGGGCAGGCGCATTCCACAAAGATGGCCCATCACGACATTTACGACACGGAGAAGCTCGACACGGCTGTCGGTGCAAATATGATCCTCGATGAGGATGCACTCCCTCCGGGATACTTCCGAAGCAAATTCTTCATTGGCACCATGGCTGGCATCGGGCTGGGACTCATGGCTGGTGTTGCGGCTTACGGTTATGCTGCACCAATTCTAGGTATCATCAACGCAGATATCGGGCCGGTAAGAAAAGCTCGTTCGTGAATGCATTGTATAGCTACTGGTTTCTGACTTGTTTTTCAGGATCCTAACGTGGTTTGGGTGGCCCTCTCATATACCTTGACTTCTGCTGTTGCTCTCACTATCATCGGACGCGTCTCCGACATCTTCGGTCGCCGCTGGGTCTTCGTTGGCGGAGCAGCACTCGGTGTCATCGGGAGCATTATATGTGCAACCGCACAGAACGTCAACACGCTGATCGGAGGAACGACTATCATGGGCATCGCAGCTGCAACACAACTATCATACTTCTGTTAGTATTTCTGATCTCTCAACACAAAGTATGTGGATTGCTGATCGCTAGTAGACGTTATGGGTGAACTAGTCCCTATGAAGTACCGCCTTGCTGGGAACGCTTTCTGCTACCTTTTTTGCATCCCTGGCTCCGGTGTTGCTCCCGTAATCAGCAACTCCTTCATCATTTATCAACCCAAAGTCGGGTGGCGAGGCTGTTACTATGTGCTCATTGGTATCAACGCAGCGAGTTTTTTGTGCTGGTTCTTTTTCTACCACCCACCCACCTTCCGGATGAAGCACGGCCAGAATGCCTCCGTCATCAAGTACGTCAAGCAGTTCGACTACTTCGGAACAACGCTATACACTGGAGGTCTTCTAATCTTCATGATGGGTCTATCATGGGGCGGAGGAGTCTATCCATGGGCAAGTGCGTCGGTGATTGCTACAATCGTGGTCGGTTTTGTCGCACTGGTCGCCTTCGTGCTCTGGGAATGCTTTGCAAACCTGAAGGAGCCGCTGGTCCCTATGCATATCTTCTCGAACTACTCCTGGAACGCCGCAGTTATCCTTACGGGTCTTGGTGCTAGTGTCTACTACGCTTTCGCTATTGTCTGGCCCTCGATGGTAGCAGTCCTGTACGCTGATGGAGGCCCAATGAAGGCGGCCTGGCTATCCTCTCTCGTTGGACTTTGCATCACCATCGGCCAAATTGTTGGTGGCTTCGCAGGAAAGAAGATTGGATACCTGAAATGGCAAGCTGTAATAGGTATCGTCATTGGCGGAATCTGCTTTGGATCCATGGCGACCTGCGGAGTGGGAACAATGGCACGCGCGAGTGCACTTCTCAGCATTGGCGTGTTCTTCATTGGTTGGACCGAAGGTCTTGCCATCACGATTGTTACCCTCACCGCCAAGGATCAAAATGCGCTTGGCACAGCTTCCGGCGTCGCAGGATCGATACGTTTCCTTATCTCGTCGATTGCAGCCACAGTTTACTCCGTCATCCTCTCGAATCGTCTCACGCAAACGATCGGAAGCCAGGTCCCAGCCGCAGTTGTTGGTGCCGGTCTTCCTGCTTCATCTGTTCCGGGCTTCATTGCAGCTTTCGCCGTTGGTGCATCCGCGTTCCAAAAAGTGCCAGGTATCACCCCGCAAATTCTTGCCGCTGGTTCTAGCGCGTACAAGACCGCGAACGCAGATGCGTATCGGACAGTCTTTTTGGCAAATATCGCTTTCTCGGGGGTCGCAATCATCTGCAGCTTGTTGCTCCCCAATGTTGACCATTTACTCACAAGTCAAGTGGCGACGACACTGCACCAGGGAAGGGACGAGGACCACATCGCGGGGGAGCAGACGAAGTAGACAACTCATGCAACAAGATAAAAATCACGAGTAGGACAATTCAATATATTGACATATATGTAATTTCAATTTGTTTCCTGATCGGATCCGACTGCATATATAACCTCGACCCTAAAATGTCAAACCAAACAGCAGTCTATTTGCCTGTTTCGAGGTACTCGTACTCTACTAAGCATTCGACGGATTCGATACAGGTCTACCAGCACGCTTTTCTGGAAGCACGCCAGCCCTGTTTGCAGCATTCTTACCCGAGGCAGAAACCTGTGAGATACCCGAAACGAGCGTGTTACCGGAGCGGTTCGGTCCAGACCTGCCAAAGTTTCCTGTTATGGTGTTGTCCTTGGCCTGGTTTTGCGCTAGCCAGGTTCCACTGTTCATCATGATATTTCCGGTCATGGTGTAGCCGTTTGAACCTTCGTCGTTGTACATACCGTAAGCCCCAGAATCAAACGCATAGTTGTCAACGATCTTGGTTCCGGGGGCATTCGAAAGAGTATAGATGGCACCCAGATCTGTGTGCGAGTATCCGTAGCCGTGGATTAGATTGCCCTCGATGACGTTGTTCTTCAGGGTCGTAGGTGTCGTGTATTTGGGCTGGAAGTTGTACAGTCCGCGGTTGGTGTACTCTTGACTTCCGCCAGCATCGTTGGATCCCCACCCGTAGCCGATGCAGATTCCAGAGTATGGAGTAACGTAGATGTCGTTGTGTGAGACGGCCGAGTCTTGAATATAAGAGACGAAAATGGGGACGGTGGAACTGTACAGCGAGGAGACGTTATAGAAGATGTTTCCGGAAATGGTGATGTGGGAGACGGTCATCTTGGCGTCGCTTGGATGATGCGCATCGGCCCTTATGCCTCCTGCAGTGACGCTGTTACCCATAACCTGGGTGAAATAGCCGTCGGCAATGGAGACGTAGCTTGCACTGAGACCTACGCCAGTCATGTGTGCATTTGCATCGTTGCCAATTCCAACGCCGCCTCCGCCAAGTTGGGTATAATTTCCTCCAGTAAACGCTACACATCATGAGTCTTCCGCGCAGGGGGGATAAAAGGTGACATTCGACTGACCAATATTCTTCGCAGCACTAATTTGCACAGCTGATGGCATCTGACACCACCATGGCCGGGTGGATTCGAAATTATTTGAGGTGTAGGTCTTGTTCTCACAGATGTGGCCTCCGGTTTGCATATCAACATAGCCGTAGTCAGTAGGAAGATTCCAAGTCGAGTGAGCCTAGTTACAGTTAGAGATTCAATCGCGAGACTGTTCCGAGGGTCACTTACGTAGCTGACGTCCTTGAACACGATGTCGTGTGCTGGGCTTGCATACGTCCCTCCAACAGCTACGATTGTTTCAAGAGTGGCCAAATACGCATCCACCTTTGACATGTCTTCTCCATTAAGCGGCTTGTAGTAGAGCTTTCCAGCCGCAGAATCCAGGTAGAACTGCCCGCCCTCGCTTAACAAGGCCAGGGCATTCTGAATCCAGACACCGAAGTCCGCGTTGTTCTTTGATGGTGTGTCGTATCCCCACATCTGGTTGAACCAGCCGTTTTGCTCCATGACAAGCTCCTTGTTCCCCACCGACCGGATTGGGGCATATCGATCCGTGAAGGAATTGATGAAGCGGACCTCTGCACTCGCAATGCCAGCTGTGCTGGTGATCCAGTCGTAATTTCCAGACGACCATTTGATACCAGTAGCAGTGTACGTGAAATCCTTTCGGTTTGCGACCTTTCTGCGGGCGAAATTGGCGGCTTTGCCGTTGACGAAGAGGCTGCGAGACTTGATACCCTTGGCAACATCGGCAACGTAGATTCCATTAGACTGGGAAGTCCATGTTGTAATTTTGGTGCCACCGGAAAGAAGCGCTCCGGCACCACTCCAGATTACACTGTATCCATTGCTCCCGGAATCTTCTGCCCCAAGCTTGAGAGGCGATGTGAGGAAGTATTTTCCTGGGGCAAGGTTGACTGTGATGTTGCCGTTCATGGATGAGACTGAGCTCCGAACTGCTTGTTGCGCCTTTGGGATGGTCTGAAACGGCGCATCTTTTGATGTTCCAGCGTTTTGATCCGAGCCAGACGGTGAGACAAAGAACTCGACGGCGAAGGCGGACTCGCTTGCAACCAGTGCGGTGAATAAATAGGCGAAGAGCCTCATCTTCGCGATCTGGACGAAAGGTTCGGTACGAAGAACTCAATCACAGACCTAGATGGCAAGTACATGGTAAACTCGCGAGCAAGCATTTTAAATAAGTAGTCTTCTTACTCCCGGCATATTTGGCATCCAGTCTAGGAGCCCCAAGCAGACATCCATCGTTGCTTTCTCCGTCGACCATATTGCGGAGTATCTTGCCCTTTTGTCTCCAGCACACTGCGCCGAGATTCAGTATTTTCTCCGTAGTTCATTCCACACCTCTGCTTGGTTTACAACAAAACCCTACAAAAACAGATGTGACGCGTTTCTGATTGATGGAAAGGGTAGGTCAAGATCCATTTCCGGGTAAACCAAAATTAAGTAATGATTACGAAAGTTGATCGTTGAGATCGACCCGACAGCGGCTGTGGGAGCAGGGATTGTGATTGGTGGTGAGGCTACGGACTTACTTTGGCTCGGTATCTGCCATCACGATAGAGTTGAAACAAGTACGCTTTAGCTAGCTATCAATTTCTTCCACCGGCTCATCGGTTGACCATATCGACCTGCATCAGCAACACCTCAGATGCCATCCGGAGTCTGCATGGATTCTGCACGGATTCTGCACGGAACCGGAATAGTATAGATTATAAAACACTTTCGATCTACATATAAATCCATCTTGGCAGTGGTGGAGAGAGGGGGGAGAGGGGCAATATGATTGTGGGGACCGGTCCGGATATGAGGGCTATCCAAGGGTAAGATGTAAAAGGACCGCGCAGCAGGTAAAAGACCCTCTTTGGTCCATGTAAAATCCCGCACCTCAAGTTCCAAGATGAAATCCTTCGGTCTGACAGCTTCAACTCTTGTGGCGCTCTTGACTTCGAGGGCTTCTGGTGCCGTTGGCCCCGATTGTGCAAGTGGGCCCTTGAAGTCGAACAAGATATGCGATGTAACAGCATCACCGCCAGAGAGGGCCGCAGCCCTTGTCGCTGCGATGCAGCAGCAGGAGAAGCTTGACAATCTTGTCAGGTATGGTTTCTGTCAATTGGTGCAATAGCGGTGCTGACCTTTATTATAGCAAAGCAAAAGGAGTCTCGCGTCTTGGGCTGCCAGCCTACAACTGGTGGGGAGAAGCTCTCCATGGTGTTGCTAGAGCTCCCGGAATCACTTTCTCTTCTCCCTTCAACTCAGCCACGTCCTTCCCTATGCCAATTCTGATGTCTGCTGCCTTTGACGATGATCTCATCTTCAAGGTTGCCACCATCATCAGTACCGAGGCTCGCGCCTTTGGCAATGGAGGAAAGGCACCAGTGGACTTCTGGACGCCAAACATCAACCCCTACAAGGATCCTCGCTGGGGACGTGGAAGTGAGACTCCTGGCGAGGACGCTCTGAGGCTGAAAGGGTACACCAAGCATCTGCTTGCTGGCCTCGAAGGGAACGGCACTCAAAGGCGCATCATCGCAACCTGCAAGCACTATGCCGGTAACGATTTGGAGAAATGGGGAAATGTGGATCGTCACAACTTTGACGCGAAGATCACGACCCAGGATTTGGCCGAGTACTATCTCCAGCCGTTCCAACAATGCGCCAGAGACTCTAAGGTTGGGAGCTTCATGTGCTCCTACAACTCCGTAAATGGTGTTCCCGCTTGCGCCGATAAGTATCTTCTCCAGACAGTCCTGCGCGAACACTGGGGCTGGACTGATGATAACAATTACATCACCAGCGATTGTGACGCTGTTGCTGACGTCTCTGCGAACCACCACTATGCAAAGTCAAACGCAGAAGGCACCGCACTTACTTTCAACGCTGGAATGGACACGAGCTGCGAGTACTCTGGTTCCTCGGATATTCCCGGAGCCTGGAAGAGCGGCCAATTGACTATCACGACTGTGGATCGAGCGCTAAAACGTCTCTACGAAGGTCTTGTACGTGCAGGATACTTTGATGGCGCTAAAGCACAGTATGCCAACTTGGGTGCCTCCGACGTCAACACACCGGGGGCTCAGAAACTGGCGCAACAGGCTGCCTCAGACGGCATCGTCATGTTGAAGAACGACAAGACTCTGCCATTACCGCTCAAGTCGGGCTCAAAGGTCGCCATGATTGGATTCTGGGCCGATGATTCCTCGAAGCTGAAGGGAGGATATAGCGGTCTTTCGCCGTTCTTGCATTCGCCAGTGTATGCCGCTAAGCAGTTGGGCATGACGGTTGCCACTGCATCAGGGCCCATCCTTCAAGGCTCGAGTGCAAGTGATACCTGGAGCACGGCTGCCCTCGACGCTGCCAAGAAGTCCGACTACATTCTGTATTTTGGAGGTCTCGACACATCTGCTGCCGCCGAAGGATCCGACAGAACATCTCTGGACTGGCCGGCTGCCCAGATCACACTGATCAACAAACTAGCTGGGCTCGGAAAGCCATTGGTCGTGGTCCAGATGGGCGACATGGTCGACAACTCACCCATCCTATCCCTCAAGGGCGTCAACTCCATTCTCTGGGCCAGTTGGCCTGGGCAAGATGGCGGCCCAGCCGTCATGGACATCATCACGGGCACAAAATCTGTAGCTGGACGACTTCCCATCACCCAATACCCGTCCAACTACACCAAGCTCGCCATGACCGACATGAACCTACGCGCGAGTGGCTCGAACCCTGGACGCACATACCGTTGGTTCCCCAGTCCCATCCAAGCCTTTGGGTTCGGTCTCCACTACGTACCGTTTACTGCTGCATTCAGCAAGTCGGCACCAGCGACTATCTCCATCCAAAGCGTGCTAGATGCTTGCAAGGAAGATTACGATGATGTTTGCGCTGTTTCCTCGCTTCCCGTCACCGTCACAAATGGCGGAAATCGGACATCTGATTTCGTCGCTCTCGCGTTCATCAAGGGACAGAATGGTCCCAAGCCCTATCCACTCAAGACACTCATTTCGTACGCACGATTGAGAGACATCGCTGGCGGACAAACGAAAGAGGGCCAGCTTCCATTGACACTTGGTGCCTTGGCGCGACATGATGAAAATGGGAATACCGTCGTGTACCCTGGAGAGTACGATGTAATGCTTGATGAGCCTGTCCAAGCGACGATGAAGTTGACGTTGACGGGTACGGCCGTGACGTTGGACAAGTGGCCAGCTCCACCGAAATAGGTGGCAGATTCTGGCTCCTGAATTAGCATAATTGAAGGCTCTGTCTCGTAATAGAATTGCTCTGCAAGTTGAGATATCAAGCAAGAAAACAAGTGCCGAAAAACTAAGCATGGCGTAAATTCTTCCACAGCTCTCCTTATCACTGGACTGGCATGAACCTTGCGGATGAGATGCTGTCTCGGGGATTTTGTTTATCCAGACATTGCCGTACAAACATAATCGGAATGGCTCCCGGACCTCCTATAGCAGCCGCGGTGATCCCTGCCCTGTCCATTCGGATATATCTGATTGCCCAATATTAGATGCTTGGCAGAGATATAGTTGACTCTGCAAAGTATGGGTCCGGTGAAAACTTAACCCACCAAAGCGGTACATGATCAAACATGCTTGAGGATATGACAGGAGCTTTGGGTCCATACGAGACTCTTCAAAGGGCCTTGGAAATTGCCCCGTTGAGGTGGCAGATGTGAGAGCTAAGAGCTGGAACTTTCATCCATAGCAGAGGTAATAGCTGCACGTATGTCAGGTCAATTTTGCTGCAACTGTCAGGTTATGCCACTTGTTCAACGTCAACAAAGCCAGCACTGCCAAAATACTTCATGCCATTGCTCCATCACAGCCACATATTTGTAGACCAACGTGCGTTCGAATTAGATCCAGACTAAAACGAGAGTTCTATTTGGCCTTTTCCGAATTCCGTGAGCGTTAGGTGTATTATGTCGAGCTCAGTCCAACACGGACCATTCTCGTTCTGCACTGGAGCGAGCAAGAAACGGAGTACTTTCACGTGAATTCCAGACATTCGACCTGCCATCTGGTCATTTCTTTGTCTTCGTTTCTCTGCGGTCTTGGGCGCGAATGTACCATTATTTCAGATCATCAGAGATGGAGCCTGGTGTCGCGCAAGTGACTCTCGTAGTCCCTCGGCCTTTCTTTATGCTCATGCAAATTATTTAATTTTTCCAAACCAAGATATTGAATAAGGTTTCAGACTTCCCCCAGAACAATGCACGGTGCTTCAACAACTATATCCAGCTTGTCAACTTTGAGCAGAGCCCCTCCCTTTCTAATCAACGGACGTGAGTGGCTCAAAAGTTAAGTTTCTCTCCTCCCCAAACTTCAAATGACCAGCTAATAAGGCACTCGCAGGTTCGAGCCCCGTCGGGTTCAGATTTTCGGAGATAACACCTCTTGTTCTTGTCGAGAATCTGAACTTTGACATCAACAAATTAACAGCTCTTAGAGCACACTTTTTTAGACTCCTTTTGCTCTTTTGCTTTCTTTTTGTATGTAGTGCGGGGTTAGGAGAGTGCAGGGTGCGGAGGGGTGGGACATGAGGTTGGTGATATTACTTGTGAAGGTGGGATAAGACGTATAAAACAAAAACTGTTAGCTCTTTCTTATGTTGCTATAGCAATCTCTCTAGGAAAGTAGTAATCTTCTCCGTCTGCGACGGCGCGAGCGTAACCTAGCGGGCATCTATGCTTAGCGTTAGGAAGTAGGGACGTGACCTCCTGAGCGCGACTTTAGTGTCAAGACATCTGTTAGGAAATAGCCTTTGGGGTGAACGAGCAAGTAGGATAAGAACTTGACAGCAAGGAAATACAGTGTACGTAGAGAGGCCCATAAATGCCGTACTTAGTGATGTCTCCTCCTATGTAAGACAGCGAGCACGAGGTTGGGCGGCGACTGCCTCATTCAGTAAGATACCTTCTCTCACTCATTCATAATCTTAAAAAAATGAGCTTCAAGACGATGTTCTCAAGCGGCTTAGTTTCCGTGCTGCACCTGCACTCGCGTGCCCCGTGGATGTGGATCGCGTGTCCGTCTGCGGGGTATGTGGGCCAGTAGGTAGAGAATGCAGGTGCAGTGCATGCATTCATTATTCACATGACTGACGACCGACCCGAGGGCGGACAGCACCTGCAGGTACCAATCCAGCGTGGGGGCATACCGCATCGTAGTATCACTTCACTCAACACGAGACATGTAAAGGCGCAAGCACGATCTCAAAATGAACCTGTAAACGGGTGTGTATAGGTGTACGAAGAAAAGGCCCAAATTGACATCCATCCCGCCAAGCCATCCATCTACCTAACTGACCGACCGACCGACTACTCTACATAATCCCGAACTATCCTGGATGCACGAAAAGAACAAGAGAAATTCCTACCCACCATATCCAGCTCGCCTGTCTTAGGCCAAGGGGAACAATCTGCCGTGCGCTGTGCAGCGCCAGGCCCCAGCGACGCACGTTCTGAATATGAAAGGGTCTGGATAAGTGTCTCGGACGCCAAAATGGAAGGGTGTAGATTAGGGTTTCGGACGCCATAGAATGCAAAGGGAACGAAGTGTACGTTGAACTGGGATTGGACTGGGAATTTGAATTCTTGGGATGGATGGGTCGAGTCGGGGTGGGAATAGGATCGTGAAGGGATATAAATTCGACCAAAGCAAGCAGACAAGCCAAGCCAAGACAACCATCTGCGTACCGTACCACACCGTACCATCACACTGTACGGTGCCAAACCCAATCATTTTGCCCAAAGCTTCTCCATATACGGACAGGGTAATCCAAAACGCAGAGCCGACACGGGGATAACGCACACCCACACAGATTTGCTTCGGAGATTGCAATTAACACGGCCACCGATGATTCCGGGAATTCCCGTAACCTCACTCATACTTCGCCGTTCCACCTTCGAGGCGCCGCTGGAAGTCCTCCATTTGGCGGAGCTCTCGTGGGAGGGGGACCGGCTTGTGGTGCGGGCCTGATGGGAAGCGCCATATTTTGTCCGCTGGAAGCGCTGGAAGTTCGGGCTGGGTATGAAGGGCGGGGTGGGATGGCGCTCGAGCCGTTTGTATCGGTATAGTTAAAGTCTTTGTTGGTTGGCGTTCGGTCGGAACTATGCTCTTCTCGAAGCTTCTCTCGAATGGCGGGTGAAGGTGCTGCGGGAGCAAGATGTGATTTGCGCTTGTTGTGCTCGAGCATACTGACAGCCCAGGCTTCTAGATCCACGGGAGTACGTTTTGCGGCAAGCAAAAATGGGTCGGCGTCCTAGACAGTATTAGTGAGGGACCGACAGAGGGCGGTAACGGACTGCTTACATAAAGTTCCTTCGGAGTCGGTCGTTCCTTCGGGTCCTTCAACAAGCACTTGGCAATCATATCCTCGAGAATACTGGGGAAAGCGTCGCTCTTGGGCAGCTTTGGTGCTGGTTCCAAGACAATCTGCTGGAGAAGATCAAGAATGCCCTGAGGGCCTCCCGGCTCATCGCCATCGTTGTCGCTGCCGCCAAAAGGAAACTTGCCGATAGCAAGCTCCATCAAAGAGAGACCCACGCTCCACACATCCGACTTGACAGTGTAGGGCGAGCCTTGTATCCGCTCCGGGGCCATGTATGTTCCTGTTCCGACAAATGTCTCGGCGATGGATCCCTCGAGTTCGCTGGAAACTCCGAAGTCACACAGCTTGATCTGTCCCTTGGAGTTGACCAAAATGTTGGACGGCTTGAGATCTCGGTGCATGATGCGGTGTGCGGCGTAGAGATAGGCAAGCCCACCGAGGACGGCTTCTGCGATCTTGCCCAGAACATCGACGCGGACTGGTCCAAACGTCTTGGACACCCAGTCGAGCGAGCTGTGAGCAGTTTGGGTCAGTGTATGCCGAGGGGGAATGTGGCAGAAGCTCAGACTCACCCCACATCCATGTACTCCATGCACATTATCACATCGCCGGTTTCATTCTGGAAGGCACCGTAGAAGTCGACGATGTAGTCTGAGTTGCAGTCGTGCATGATTCGCAGCTCTCGCACGATGCGCTTCCGCACCTCGTTCTTCGCCTCGACGTGTATGATCTGGAACTTGGTCAGCGCGTGTGCTCGTATAGCCGGCCCCGCAGTTGTGGCTCACCTTTCTGGCCATGATGACCTTGGTCGCGGCATGTTGCACCTTGCTCACTGTGCCTCCGTTCCCGTGGCCGAGCTCGCGCATGACTATCAGGTCCTCGGCCTTGAGGTCCAGCTGGAACTCGACGCCAATTTCCAGTGTGTCGTTGCGATCGTTGTCGGTGCCCTGAGCTCCCGGTACTTGTGCGTCGCTCGCAGAGGGCGCCGGCGGCTTCGGGGGCGCGCTCAGAGCCAGGCCCTTTACATTCTTCCTCTTCATCGTCTTCGTCTTAAACGAGGAGTCGGCCATGGTGGTGCGTGTTCGGCGTTGGCGCCGTCGTTGTCGTCGTGCTTCGACTGCGGGGTGACGGGCGGCAGCGACGGTGCGGGTGCGGGTGCGGGTGCGGCGAGAGCAGACGAGAGGAGGCTCGCAGAGAGAAGAATCTCAAACCGTGGAAGGCGTCGGAGGAGGTTTGGGTGCTGCTCAAAGGAGACTCAGGCCGGGTAGTCCTCTGTTTCGAGTTTGCCGCCCAAAGATGCGACAGCAGGGTCTCGCCAATCAGCACGACAGTCGTAAAAGGAGGCCACAGCGTCTATTGGATTAGCTCTTTTGGGACGGTCGCTGGAGCAGGATGGCAAGGCAGGAAGCAAAAAGCCGGTGCCCGATGTGGCCGCAATCGATAAACCCAGCAGGCTAGAAGCTGTGCAACGCGTGGTGGTGAGGTGCAAGGTGGATGCAGGGAGCGTGTCGGCGAGACGTGGGAGCGGGGCGCGGCTTGGTGGGGAGAGGAAGGGAGAGTGGGCAACAACACTCCAAGTCAAGGGCCTAGTCTACTCTGTAACGGCGTGGACGACTTCTTCTTCGTCGGCAGAGGCGGCAGCTTGGTATTGTGGTGCAAGACAATAGGCCCCGTGTCTATTGTGGATATAAGACAGCGGTGCGATGGCAGTGAAGAACTTGGTGAATAGCAGACCGCTGCTATTGCACCTCAGGAGCGCTGCGGTTTCAGACCTGGCATGACCATCACTCTCTGCTTCACATATCTTCTAGCGTAGGGGCCCGACGGCTGCTCCCGCCCAATACGCACGACTTCCAACGCGGGCGCGCTGCCTTCACCGCGCTGACGCCTCGACACGCAAGCATGCATTCACTTTCTTTTGTCCGATATGCATCTTGTCTTCTGTGCATCTGTGCATCTTGGCGCGATTGGGACGGCTCTGACGATGATGCTTGTTTGGGGGCTAGCTCCGACCAGGTTAGCGCGTGCAGGACACATGATTAGCCAATGAGAAGCGATCCGACACTGGAAATTCTTCACGAAGACGCTTTCGGGACATGTGTGCTGGTCAAGATGGCCCAAGGCCTTGATAGAATACAAAGAATGGGTAAGTGGCCTTCGGACTGCAAGACACAAGAAAAAGCGTGAGGTCTTGCTGCTGAGACGGTAATGAGTGAATAGGGTACGTCGTGTAATGTCGATGTGTGTGAAGGCATGAAGGCATGAAGGCATCGGGAGCAGGGAGTGAGTGAGGGAGGCGTCCGTCCCAAGTTCGGGTCAGGGTTGGGGTTGTCGTGAAATGTGGCTAGTGCCTCCGCCATCCGTGGCTGGTGCCCATGACTAAGCGACGCCAAGACCGCTCTCACGAAGTCGGAGGTCGATCCAAGAGCGAACCTGAACACGTCCATCTTTTTTCCGTCGCGCCCTCTCTGCTCCAACAGCTGTTGCCTGCTGCTGTTTTCGCACACTCCTTTATAACCCCCAACCTCCCACTCTCCTCGTCGACACACCACTTCGCCTATACCACGAAACCCCCGAAGCTCCCTTTGTTCTGCAAACCGCAACCGCGACCATGTCTCTCCTGGATGTCATGGCCGACATGGGCAGCGAGGAAGACGATGAGGATTTTGATGAGGAGGCCGGCGAAGCCCCCCAGAAGAACACCAATGGCATGAACGGCCTCGACGACTCGAGTGAAGAAGAGGAAGACGACGATGAAGATGCGCTGAAAGCTGTAGGTAGATTCGGAGAGACTGCGCGTTTTATTGGTCTGCGGCCGCGCTAATGGATGCCTAGGTTCGCGAAGGCTTCATCATCGACGAGGACGAAGATGAGGGAGACGAGGAAGAAGACCGGGGCCAGCGTCGCAAGAAGAAGAAGCGAAAGACTCGGGATCGCTCGGACGAGGCTCTTGACGAAGAGGACTTGGATTTGATCGGCGTCGATTATGAGCCGCGCGACACAACCCAGGTAAGCCCGCACCCTCAATGCCTTGTCCCGCCGTCGTCTGACCCAACCATAGTCCAAGTACAAACGCCTGAAGCGGGGCCACAAAGAACGACCGGTCCGATCCCGCGGTGTTGACGACATCTTCTCCGACGACGAAGAAGTGGCCGAGGACGCTGATGAGGGCCGGCGCGGGGGTCGGGGGTTCGACGAATTCGCCGACTTTATCGAAGAAGACCAGTTTGAAGACGACATTGAAGACGACCGCGAGATTGCACAACCTGGAGTCAACCTCATTACCCGCGATCTACAAGCTGCCGGTCTAGACGAGGGCGCCGAGGAAGACTATAGGGCCGCGTTTGGTGACGGCACAGACTACGACTGGGCCCTCGAATTACAAGATGCACAGGAAGCAGAGGACGTTGGCGAGGGGCGCGAGCTGCAACTTCAGGATGTCTTCGAGCCCTCACAGCTCGCCGACCGCATGCTTACGGATGAAGACAATATCATTCGCGAAACCGACATCCCAGAGCGCGTCCAGCTGGCCCGAAAGCCTTTCAAGCCCTTGGAGCTGACTGATGACGAATGGGAAACCCGACTGTCCGCAGAGGCTGAGTGGATCGTTCAGCTCATGTGGCCAAAGAAACCGCTGGCTTCTTATTTCCAGAAGCCCTTCAAAAAGGCCGTTCGAAAGGTGCTCGAATTCCTAAACCTAGAGGATTACGAGGTCCCCTTCATCTTCAATCATCGCAAGGATTATCTCATTCACGCCCCTACCGACTCATATGATGACGATGACGACGATGGCGTACAACCGCCCCCAGATGCCCGCCCAGAACGATTGCTGATCCAGAGCGAGCTCTGGGAAGTTTTTGACTTGGATCTCAAGTATCGAGCACTAACCGAGAAACGCGATGCTCTCGAAAGAAACTACGAAAATCTCAAGACCATTGATCCCAGTATCTCTGACAGAGTCATCGAAGACCTCGTCCACAAAGCCGTCACAATTGAAGAGGTCCAAGAGCTTCAGGATTATTTGCACTTCCAATACGCGTCCGAAATGAAAGACCTTCGTCTCATGGAAACCGAGGTCAATGGTACCCAGAAACGCGCTCAGAATGCCCGTACCTTCTTTGACCGGATACGAGCTAGCCCTGCCTATAGTGTGGTGCAAGCCATTGGCATCAGGCCAGACGATTTTGCCCGGAAAGCCGATGCACCGCTACTAAATTCAGGATTCCTCGACGACCCCGACAAGACTCCCGAAGAGCTCGCAGAGACGCTCGTCAACCCTCCCGAATACTCCACCGGTGAGCAAGTCCTCAAGGCCGCCAAGACTATGTACGTCCAAGAGCTTGTGATGAGCCCCCGATTTCGACGACTGCTGCGGCAACACTTCTACCAAGCAGGCGCAATCGACTGTATCCGAACAGACAAAGGACTTCGCAAGATCACTGAGGATCATCCTTATTACGAGTTCAAGTACTTGCGCCGGCAGACTTTCCTCGATCTTAGTGGCCGCCCCGACCTGTTTTTAAAAATGCTGAAAGCCGAGGCTGAAGGCCTAACAAACGTCAAAATTTCGTTGCTTGATCACGATGCATTCAAGAAGACACTGCAGTCGTATATCGTTTCCGACAATGTCAGCGAATCTGCCGACGCATGGAACGCACTCCGTAAAGAGGTTCTCGACACTGCCATGAGTAAACTGGAGTCAATCATAGCCACCGGGGTTAAAGAAACCCTGAGGGCAGAATGTGAAAAAGATCTCTGTAGCCGTGCGCGCGAGAACTACCAGAACAGGCTCGACCAAGCTCCGTTCAAGCCGCAGGGCGGGGAACTTGGCTCTACTCCTAATGTAATAACCATGTCTAATGGCACGGGACAACGTGGCGACGCTATTGTCTGGGCTTATGTCGAGAGCGATGGCCGCGTCCTGGAGCACGGGAAGCTCGTCGAGTTCCGTCTCGGGAATGAAGAAAGGGGAGTTCCAGATGGCAAAGACATCCAGCCCTTTGTGGACATGTGCCGTCGCCGAAAGCCTGATGTTATTGGCATTAGTGGCTTTTCCGTGGAGACGAGGAGGCTTTATAAAGATGTCCAAGAGATTGTCAACAAGCATGGTTTGCACGGACCCCACTTCGAAGATCCTGATGATGGCATGGAGAAGGAAGAGCCGCTTGAGGTCACTATGGTCAACGACGAAGTTGCTCGCTTATACTATACGAGCCAGCGAGCATCGGCCGAATACCCAAAGCTGCCCGTCCTGACTCGATATTGCGTTGGTCTCGCCAGGTACTTACAAAACCCTCTCGCAGAGTATGTGTCGCTCGGAAAGGACATCGTCTCCATTCCGTTCGTCCCAGACCAGATTCTCATCCCGCAAGAGAAATTGTTGGAGCGCTTGGAGACGGCAATGGTGGATATGGTCAATCTAGTGGGCATTGACTTACCAGAAGCGTACGACGACCCCTATCTGTCGAAACTTCTACCGTATGTGTGTGGTCTCGGACCTCGAAAGGCGGAGAAGCTTGTCAAAGCCATCCAGGCAAATGTATGTATGAACGTTCCCTTGTTTCCCTCCCTTACTAATGCAATCTAGGGCGATGAAGTTTTGGCACGATACGACCTAATCGGCGTCTCTGAACATGACAATCGCGAATTGAAGGCCGCGATGGGTCCCAAAGTCTTCCAAAACTGTGCAAGCTTCCTGTATATCCGATACGACTCCAGCGAAGAGATATCCGACTACCTAGACAACACTCGTGTGCACCCAGAAGACTATGATCTCGCGCGGAAAATGGTCGCCGATGCTATGGACATGGACGAGGAGGATATCCAGCAAGAAGTCGCCGAAGGTGGCCCAAGCGCGGTGATTCGCAGAATGGTCCGAGAAGATGCAACCGATAAAATTCAAGATCTGATCCTGGAGGATTACGCCTCTGAGATTGAGAAACGACTCGGAAACCGCAAGCGAGCAACTCTGGAGACAATTCGTGCCGAATTGGCTGAACCGTTTGAGGAGATTCGACAAGGATTCTCAAACATGACCGCGGACGAGATGTTCACAATGTTGACCGGTGAGACTAAAGAGACCCTGACGGAGGGCATGGTGGTTCCGGTCACCATCAAGCGCACTTTCTCGGATCACATCGACGTCAAGCTTGAGTGCGGTATCGAGGGCGGCGTATCTGAGTCCGAATTCCCAGAGGGCGTTGGTAGCGGTGGCATGGAGCCCCGTCATGTCTTCCAAACCCACCAAATTGTTCGCGCTAGGGTCATGTACCTCAATCGCAAGGCTCTCGCAGCGCAGCTATCTTTCCGCGAGGACCTGATTCGCCAACCAGCTCGGAAGGACCTCAACCGCGTATCCGGTGAATGGGATGAGAAACAGGAAGCCGAAGACAAAAAGGCAGCAGAGAGGGAGAAGGAGGTGGCGACGGGTCGGCCTCACCGTGTTGTCAATCATCCTTTGTTCTTCTCCTTCAATTCCGCCCAGGCTGAGGAATACCTGGGCACCAAAGACCCAGGTGAGGTCGTCATTCGTCCATCATCCAAGGGTCTCGATCATCTTGCCGTTACCTGGAAAATCTCCGACAATTCCTACCAGCATATCGATGTTCTGGAGCTGGGTAAAGCCAACGAGTATTCATTGGGCAAGCAACTCCGAGTCGGAAAGCACACTTACTCTGATCTTGACGAATTGATTGTCAACCATGTCGAAGCGATGGCCAAGAAAGTCGCCGAGATGATGAGGGACGAGCGATTCCAGAAGGGCAGCAAAGAAACAACTGGTAAGCTCATTCTCTATACCTCGTAAGGTCGGATCAATGCTAATCAACTTGTAGAGCAATGGCTGAAGACGTACTGCGAAGCCAACCCCAAACGCTTCATGTATGCTTTCTGCAGCATGCCCAGGTACCCAGGCTACTTCTGGCTTTGCTACCGCGCAGGGTACGACGCCAAACCTGGTGCCTGGCCCGTGAAAGTCATTCCGAATGCGTTCGAGCTCCAAGGTCATCAGTATCCCGACATGACAGCCTTGAAGAATGGCTTCAAGCTTCTTTTTGGCTCTAAAAATCCAATGGGTGCGCAGCGGCCAGTGCCGAGACGGTAATTGTTGAGGTGGGCAAAACTCCTGGATCTCGAACGATGGACTTGATTCAGCATATTTGTATTGATAGTAATTTCTTCTTCTCGATTTTTGGAAGCTTCACCGGCGGTTTTAACATAGCGAAGGAAGGGTACTCATATTATTGGATTCTGGAGAGTAAAAAGTAGCAGGACTTCGAGCTAGATTGGAACAGGAGTTTTGACATTACGATTGCGGTACCAGAGGTGGCGCGCTATGTATCTGTAGCCTGCTATCTGGAGAGACAATTCAACCATATCAGCTCGACTCATGTGCACTACGATCATTGCCGCGTCGAGCATTTCGGCGAGGTCTTGGAGCACCGTATTCGTGTTTCTGGTCCTCGGCTTACGTTGGAAAGCACCCCACTTCTCCAACATGTGACACAGTCAGCCTCCTCGAGTGCACCCCGATACTTCCGATCTGAGTAATTGGGGACCAGTCAGACTTCCCTTGCAATTCAAAGTCATAGCGTATTCCACGAAGGACGCCAAATACCTTGAGGCGGCATTCAGTATCCCAGAAACCAGGTTGGTCGGAATCCAGTCTCTCGCAACAATGGCGACCAACGCCAGTGAACCCTCCATCCTCGATATCCTATCCGCTAAACTCGCCTCCGGCCCAGCTCAAAAGCGAGAAGACGAATTCTACAGTCCACGCCCACAATCCTACTGGCACTACGACGATGCAACCCAAACATGGCAGGAGCACTCACCCTCAGCCTCATCTGCCCATTCCCCACTACTGCCACCGTCCTCGAGGACAAATCTCGCCCCTCAGGCCCTCCGCCTCATATCCTGGAACATCGACATCCTCGTCCCCTTCATTCCCGAACGCATGTCCGCCGCCCTGCTCCATCTCTCAGAGCTCATCTCCTCCACGCCAAGCGACACAGCTGTCATCGTCATGTTCCAGGAAATGGGCAAATCGGATATGGCTTCGATCCGCGGAACGTCTTGGGTGCAAGAGAGATTCTTTATCACGGACACGGATGAGCGGAATTGGCTGTTTGAACATTGTGGGACGACGATGCTTGTAGATAGACGATTGGGGGTGAGGAACGTAATAAGGGTTCCGTGGATTAGTAAGTTTGAGAGGGATGGCCTGTTTGTAGATGTGCAGTTGGAGGGGGAGGGGGACGGGGTTTTGAGACTGTGTAACACGCATCTCGAATCCCTGGTCGCGGATCCACCGATTCGCTCATTGCAACTCGCAGCCGCGGCTCCGTATCTAGATGCGCAGAACGTCGCGGCGGCATTGTTGGCCGGCGATCTGAATGCGATACAACCCTTCGATCGTACACTGCATACCGAAAACGGGCTGAAGGACGCGTATCTGGAGCTTGGAGGGAAGGAAGATAGTGAGGAGGGGTATACGTGGGGGTATCAGGTTCCGGCGTATTTGAAGGATAAGTTTGGGTGTAGCCGTATGGATAAGATTTTTTTTCGGGGGGAGGTTGAGGTGAAGGGGTTTCAGACGATTGGTGTTGGGGTTAAAGTGGCGGAGGAGGTGAGGGAGGAGGTTAGGAGGGCGGGGGAGTTGGAGTGGGTGAGTGATCATTATGGGGTCATGGGGGATTTTGAGATAAAGGGACGGGGATTTTGGGGGGCGAAGGGAGAGGAATTTGGAGAGGGGGGGAAGGTGGCGGCGAAGTTGGCTTAGGGTGGTTGGCTGCTCGTTTCGTGATGACTGCATGCTTGATGGTTGTCATTGATAAGTATTCTGTCTTCCGTCAACAGTGTTTTGGGAAAAGGCTGACGCATCGTTCTTTGTTCTATTCACTTCGCTGGGTGCACGCTCCTACTTGGCAAGATTAGCACGACTTCCCAGTTCGAATTTTGGAATAAGTTGTAGGATCGGGTGCTTGGATATGGTGCTTGGATATGGTGGCTGCATGTGCTTGAGGGGCTGACAGAGAATCATGTCCTATTTGCCTTTGATATAGAAGTGAGAAGTCTCTATAAGATCTGTCGACCCAGTGAGCGTACTTAATTCAAAATAGCAAGTCAATCATCAATGCCTTTTCACGCTTTAACTCGATGTATACAATGGTAGGATTTTCTCAAATGATGATGTTTATTCTAGTCACCTACTCTTCTCTCTTGCCAAGCCGAGATCCTGCATAAAGTGTCAACACAAGCACATCACCAACACCCTGACCAAATCCGCAAAACTTCCCTAGACAAAATTTTATATTCTATGTCCAATCAACAGACCCCAAATCTCAAAAAGTCCAAGCATGTGCAACCCCCAAGAAATCAAAATGTGAAGGTTTATACTGCTTCGGGACTAGCGTGGTCTTGGCTCCTTGAGTATATATATGGGTCTCCGAACCTTCCTCATCAATCAATCAAGTCTCTACCTTCTGGAGTGCAATTGCTCCTCCACACAAAACCCTATATGCACAAGGAAGCCCGTCCCAATGCCGAAATAATGAATCCCGCCAACGAAAACAACAAGCCTTTCATCTCATACCCATCCCCTAAGCTTCTAGCCAGGCCCTCTCTTTCCTCTATCTACATTTCTGAAGGGCTAGCTATCCACTTAAGAGGATGCCTCAGTAGGAGTAGGCTTAGGCCTGCGTGAGAACTTCCCAGTCCCAAAAGCACCAGTCGGGATCGGAAGACCACCCAAGCTGCGAGTGCGCGACGGGAGGCCGGGGAAGCCGCCAGTAGGAAGACCAGGCAAGCCAGTGGGAAGGCCTCCCGGGAGACCGGGGAGACCGCCACTGGGAAGCTTGGGAAAGCCACTAGGAAGCTTGGGAAGGCCACCAGTCGGGAGCCCAGGCAAGCCGCGGGTGCGGGAAGGAAGGCCGGGGAATCCACCCGTAGGAAGCAATCCCCCGGTAGGGAGGCCGGGCAGTTGGCGTTCGATGAGGTCGAGCAATTCGCGTTCGTCGAGCTCGGGCTCGGACACGTCGCGTTCAGAGACGTCGGCGGCTTCCGCGCCGCCGGTGGGGAGGCTTGGGAGACCGCCAATTCCGGAGGGCAGGCTCGGGATACCACCACTGGGCAGTTTGGGGAGACCGGTCGGGAGACCTGGGAACGAGGGGAGACCGGTTGGGCGAGGGAATTTGGGGAAGCCGGTTGGGCGAGGGAATTTGGGAAGACCGGTTGGGAGACCACCACCGCCCAGAAGGCCGGTTGGGAGACTTGGAAGACCGCCGCCGCCGAGAAGGCCTGGGAATGGATGTTAGTGGGTTCGATGAGATGGAAATGAACCACAGGTCTGAAAGAATAGATGGTATGTATTGCTCATGGGCATGATTACGGAGATCGAGGGCAGATGTAGAGATTCTTACCGGTTGGAAGCTGGAACTGGCGTTCTTCCACTTGGACGGGTGCAGCGATGGCGCTAGGCAGGAGTCAGTATGTGCTATAATAGTAGATATGGGCATAGAGATGCTTACCCAACGGCCAAAAGAGCCATGATGTAGGACTTCATGTTGACTTTTGGGTTGAGAAAACCGGGTTGGGAAGGGCTGATGGATGTGGATTGAAGATGAGAATGAGAGACTGGCTTGCAGTGAAAAGTTAGTGAGCTCGAATCGAAGCTAGAAGTAAAAGACTGGCTTGCAGTGAGAGACTGAAGAAGTGTTCGTAGAAAGATAGTGTTGAAAGAAGAAGTGGAGGTGCTTGGTGCGGAAAAGAACTTTGGACGCACAAACAACCTCCTCTTATACCATCCTTCGCAACACAATATCTCAACATTTTACCTTCTCCATCTCCTGATGGCTTTACACTGAGACGTCATGATTAATTTCCCGGCCTAGGAGGCCCTCGTTCGCTATCGATCGGATAATCTTGCAATGTGGTTGAAAAAAACTAACCTCGGACTCTTCGCCATCACTGCACTCCCCAGAAGGCACTGTTTCAAAGTAGGCCTTACAAATGGCAAAGACCAGATGTGATATTTATTGCGTCCGAGGAGCAGGTTTGCATCGGCATGCAGGAAACACGTGGGGGGATCCCCGGTCGCCTCAGGACGTAGGATCTGGCTCCACGAGTTAGGTCGCGGATTAAATGAAAACATGAAACCTCTGCCGAGTTCACCACAAGCTCACAGGAGGCAGACGGTCAAACTCTATCGCTTGATGCAGATGGCAATCTCCCGTTCTAGAGATTCTGGAAGCCATTGCAAAGATCCTGACGTTGCTATGGTTCTGAGGGACTTGATGGTTATCGGTTAATTCTTACAATATACGTATCATCTTTGAACTAAGAACTAAATCAACAGAGGTTTCTGTGGTTTGCTTCCCTTGTGGAGTCACAATATAGATGACAATGGCCTGGAAGTTTGAGCTAGTACCCGCCGAGGAAGCGAGACCGAGCAGAGATACGGGGAAAGCCGAGAAGAAATTGATTAGAATCTCCATTTGACGAATTGGCAGGTTAAGAAAGTGTGACCAGGCTTGCAGAAAGTGAAAAGATCGACGGCGGAAAGGACATTGGCATGTTGCTGTTTCAGTTCTGTGGAGTGGTCATCTCGGCGGCACGGTTTTGCAAAAGCACGAATACTAGTCGGCTGGTTGATGGCTCGATCTCTACGGCATTGTCTTAGCGCTACTGGGCATGAGACCTAGTGGCGGATTGGCTGTTTATACTCGAGGCTTAGAGTGTTCAATATAGATTCGAAGTGGGTCGGATTAAGCTTCACCCCTCTGAATTGAGTTAAGGAAATACACAGTAATATGTGGTGTGAGAACATCGTTCAACTTTGATTGGACAGAGAACATGAAACATCCAGACTTACCGAGGTCTGCCTCCAGCTCCTGCCAAGCCACAGGTCCCTGTTACCCCAGATTTTCGGACAGAAACTTTTTGGACTGCATCTCTTCACGTCCGATGGAAAATCGGGATAAGGTGTTGTTTCCCGTTATGGATTTGTACCACTGTCCTAGCCAGTAGCAGGCAGAAGCTAAAGAGAGATTCAAGCAAATGCAGCTCGCAGTTCAGAGATTAAATATTCTTTGACTTCCAATCAGACGTGGTAGATCACCTGAGTGTGGGTCACGGTTGACGGTGGAAGGTATCGGTACCTTGGTAGACAATTGGATGGACCTCGGCCCAAGGTAACACAAACAGGCTTGATGAAATTGCATAGTGGATATCTCAGGGGGTGCACGAAAGCGCAGGAAGCAAACTAGGGCGGATGGCATACTTCAAATATGTAAGCAACAGAGATTGGGATATTAGATGGGTATTTTTTCGCAGACATACCCCATTAATCTACGGCAAGAACGCAGAAACCTCAAAGCCTCAGGGCAGTTCCGTTCCTCGGCCTTACGGGAGGGAAGAGATGTATACAGCCCGGCAATGGTGTCAGTTGATATTGTCGATGGCTTTGACGTTGGGGTATCTTGCCACCTGGCCGAAGGAATCACTATCGATTCACTGTAACGGATGCGCCGCCATCTGGGAGCATCTCAGTCATCGTCGTGGATGATCAGACCGATTTCTTCAGCGTTTTTGACTTCTCCTCCGACCAGCACGTCTCCGTCGTCCTCTCCGCTTGGCCTGGGAGCGGCTGCGTTCGGTTTGAGCTTCTTGAACTGTCCCCCGTGAGGTGCTTGGGCGCCATTGTCACCCGCATCCGTGCTCTTGCCTCCCTTCTTCTGCATCTTTTTCAGTTTCAGCTTCTCTCTCCTTGCCCTGTTCTTTTCTGTCTTGGCCTTGTCCTTCTTCTCCATCTCTTCCTTCCTTTCCCGGAAGGCCTTTTCTTCCTCTTCCCTCTTGACCTCCTCGTCCATCAGCCTCAGCCTCTCGTACTCCCTCCGCCGGCTCGCCTTGTAGACGTGGAATTCTCCGCTGCCAGCGCCAGCACTCGACCCTTGGACATTGGCGACTATTTCCGGGGGCGGTGCAAGATGTTTCGGCAGCGCTGAGCCGGGGATGTGAATTTCCCGGTCGGGTTTTGCAAAGAGAGCCTCGACATCGTTGGCCAGGGCTGAGCGCGGGGTGAGTGCGCGCTTTTTCGTGGCGCGTTTGGAGCGCGGGTCGGCCGAGGTGGGGATGGATTCGGGAATGGGTTCTGACATGGTTGTATTTGTGAGGGGTTGTCTCGTGCAGCGTCTGTATTTGTAAGGATGGTAGGTTGTCAAGCAGCGAGGCGATGAAGCGGATTCATGGAAGGCTGGAAGCTGATGAGTGAGCGCGAGAGTCGCGGGTTCGGAAGGCGCGATGGCGGGCGGCAAAAGCTCGGGCGCGCGCAAATTGTACGGCGGGGTGCGACTGCCACAGGCACAATGCAGGGAGGGCGCGACTGCACAGCTACGGCGGGCTGCAGTTGCCGCAAACACAGCGCAGGGCAGGTGCGATGTCGCCTTCGCTGGTCGCCGCCCACTTATTAGCAATCGTGAAACACGCGGTGCTGTGACTGTGACGCTGCACACAAACTAATTTCCACCGTAGAAGAAGCTCCCACCCTACGCATTCACCCACTTTCTTCCTTACACCCTCATTTGCGCCGTCTTCGCAGCAGCGTCGAAGTCTACGCGCCATGGGCAAACCTCGGGTGAGCATTTCCAGTATTGCCCACCAACGACGTGTGCCTGATATGGCGATAGATGATCATACTGGTGCGCCATGCCCAGTCCGAAGGGAACAAGAACCGCGACATACACCAATTCATCCCCGACCACCGCGTCAAGCTCACGTCGGATGGCTGGAACCAGGTATGTCGTCGATAGTGGTGCCCCTCGCTCTTTCCACACTCGACCCGATCACTGACCGCTCTTGCTGTTCCAGGCCGAAGAAGCAGGTCGCCGCCTTCGCTCCATGCTCAAGCCTGACGACACGATCCAGTTCTTCACTTCTCCCTATCGCCGCACCCGCGAGACCACCGAGGGCATTCTGCGCACTCTGACCTCGGACGACCCCAGACCCTCGCCGTTCCCCCGCCACAAGATCAAGGTCTTCGAAGAGCCGCGGCTCAGGGAACAGGACTTTGGAAACTTCCAGCCATGTTCGGCCGAAATGGAAAGGATGTGGCAGGAACGGGCCGATTACGGCCACTTCTTCTACCGCATCCCCAGTGGCGAGAGTGCCGCCGATGCATACGACCGGGTCAGCGGCTTCAACGAGAGCATGTGGAGACAGTTTGGGGAGGAGGACTTTCCCAGTGTGTGCGTTCTGGTCACGCACGGGCTGATGACAAGAGTCTTCCTCATGAAATGGTAAGCTAAACCACGGCAGTTGCCGCCCGAGCAACCTTCGCAGGCGCAGAACAGAGATGCTGACATGGAACAGGTACCACTGGTCCGTCGAGTACTTTGAAGATCTCCGCAACGTCAACCACTGCGAGTTCATCGTCATGAAGCAGTCTCCCACCAGCGGAAGATACATCCTGGAAAACGAGCTGCGAACATGGTCCGATCTCAAACGCCGTGCCGTCGCCGCAAGCGCCGCTAATCCATCCACAGGGCAGCCCAGCAGCAGAAGCGGGCCCCAGGCTCCTGGAAACTCTAGCGCCAGCCCTACAATCCCCATACGACGCTGGGGTGGGTGTGCTAACGGATGCGACCACGATAAGATCAACTGGCCGAGAAGAGCGATGCGAAAGAACACCGCCGACTATCTGTCCGGATCAATCCCCGCTCCACCCCCAGAATCTACCCAGACAACGACAGGCAATCTGAGTGGCGACAAGGTTGACCATTCTGATGCATCTCAGGAGCTTGATCACACACCCATCATCACCGAGCCTTCGCCTTCGAAGAACACACGAGACCCAAGCAGCGCTTCCAAATCGGTGCCCATTCCCGCAATGCCTTTGACACCTGCATCTCCCAACGACGCTTCCAATGATGCAGGCTCATCTTCTGACGGGGAAGTTGCCACATCTGAGTGCGAAGAAGCCGCAACCGTCATCACCAAGACCCACCGACACCCCGCGGCCCGCCCAGCTGCTATCCTCCGCCATCTGCAATCCGGAGGCAAGAGAACCGAGGGTGCCGGGACGCCAGGAGAAGGATTCTCAGATGACTCGGACTATTTCCCTGGCATGCAACACGCGCACCATCACCACTCTCATCACAATCACCACAATCATGCCACCGTGTCGCCGGCGAAACCAAAGAGTGACGGAAACGGAAAGACCCGGCTGAGGGCTAGTTCCAAGCATAGGCAGCAAAGTAAGGAACGGAAAGCAGCCCGCAAACAAAGCGAGAAGAGCTGGAGGGAAGAATCGGGCATGGGTCTTGGTGCAAGAGCTGATACTCTCGGGGATGGGGATGCCGGCGGAGCTACCAGCGACGACGCTGCATTTCAACAAGCCAAAGCGAAGGGATCCGGCAAATTCGAGGACGGCAATGGAAAGGAAAAGCTGATTCTGAGGGAGGCCTTGAAGGGCGACATGATCGCGGAGCATACCGAGGAAGATCGAGAAAGCAGCGGTGAGCTGGAGAAGCTTGTTGATGAGAACAAGATCGGGGAGAAGGACGTAGAGAGGATTCAGGAGGATGATCGGAAGGGGTTCTCTGAGATTTATTAGCTACTGGCTTTCATGGTGTGCACCAGGCTCGGAGGGTTTCTGTGGACTGAGTATTTGAAAGCGTGGAGTCTGGGTGGGACTAGATGGCATCCGTTATCGACGTACATGATAGAGGTCTTAACCATATGAGGCTATAGATTTGTGGATAGAGATTTGTTGCTTCAAGGTTTCGTCTTGTTAGTTGGGTGGGCGTTTTCGCTTTCTATTGATGTGGAGATCAGACTAAAGCATATTGCTTGTAGTCAAGCGGTAGTTTATATAGACTGTTGGGTTTCCCTCTTCTACGATCTAGCATTGTAAGGTTTCGGATGTTGATCGCCACAGCCTCCAGCATCTTGGTTGGACGACCTTGATGTTTCGTACGTACGCCTTTATTGATTTGTTGTCCGCGAATGTTCATCTTTATCCAAGGATGACCAGGGCTTTGCATGGCTGTAAGGAAGAGGCTTGAGCAATCATTCCAGGATACTATTATCGACCTGAAATGACTTCCGTATGTTAAATTCTCCGTAGAGCATCTTCTGGGTGTGGCGGGAGAGAATTACTTCACCAAGCACTTGAAAAGGACGTTAGCTGCTGGAAATGAATTCTGCTTCTCTGGGATAGCTTCTGCACTAATGGTATCATTTCCAGTGTCTTTCTGACATCGCCCGATTGCTTGGTTATTTGGCATAGAAAAGTTATTCCTTGTCCGTTAATACGACTATGATTTCTTGTTCTATGTTTTTCGGATGTTGATCCTGGCGATATTAGAAAAATAAGAGTGCACTGTGTGAGCAGAGCTAGGAATTGTGTCAGAGCGTTTCTGTTTGTTATTTGTGTAGAAGTATAGATGCATAATTTGTATTAAAGCACTCTCGATTTCCCTTTTGGGACTGACTCTGTAATGGCAAGAACCTTGGGAGCTGAGATATAAGACATAATCCCAGAACGCAACAATGTGCTATTAGGTGGCCTTATATAGGCGTTCTGTATTTTTTGGACATGGTTACTTAGCGGCTGATGCTAACGAGGATGAAGGGGACAGTGTTGTAGCAGATCGCAATTCCTCGGCAATGAGATATCCACTCCCTCAGCCCGATGCATAACTTTGATGTGGATGTCGAAGCGGTGGAGGATATCTTCTAGAAGTCAGGCTCTACTTTTCTGAAAACCAAAAAGGCCCTCAACAGATTGCCCAAACACTGTACCTCGCTCCCAACTCCCGCCCTCCGCCCTCCCATTCTCAACCCCCTACACCCCACCCTCCGCAACTCTAACCTCCACCACCGGCCCCTTATACACCTTCCTGCCATGCAGCACCCAAAACACCCCCGCAAAAATATTCGTCGCGCCCCACAGCAAACTACTCCAATTCATCGCAATCGGCACGACCGGCACACTCGTCGGCCAAAAGCTAAAAAACATCACCAATACACTCCACGCAACCGCAAACGCATTAATCGCAACACCCCATCTCCCCAAACAAAACGGTCCGAATTCCAACGTCTCAGGACGAGTGATGCGAGCATGGAGGATCAGTGAGAAGGGGAGGATATATGAACCGAAAAAACCGGCGACAGAGAGGGAAACGATAGCATTAAAGACAGCCGCGGACCCGATATTGATAAGGGATAAGAGACAGGTTATCGTGAAGGTGGATACGATGGCCACGATGGGAATTTTAAAGCGCGGATACACGTAGCTGATGAATTTAGCGTTTGGGACTGCGGCGTCGCGCGCGAAGGCCCAGAGTTGGCGGGAGGAGGAAGCGAGGGCCGCGATGGTGCCGAAGACGAACATGACGACGAGGAGTGCGGAGACCGCGGTGCCGCCGGCGATGGAGGAGGTTCCTTGGGTTAGGATCTCGATGAAGGGATATCCCGTGGGGGTGGTGAGGGCCGCGGTGATGTCGCCGATGCAGAAGAGGATTGCGATCAGCATGGCGAAACCGGTTATACCGTTGATGAGGATAGAGCCTGGGTTTGAGGGTTAGACGGGGAGGTGAGGGAGAGGGTGGGGAAGATATACCTAACATAGCCCACGGAAGGACTTTAGAAGCATGCTTGATTTCCTCGCTCATATGGACACCGCCGTCTGCCCCCGCCATAGCGAAAACCGGCGTGATCAACCCGACAAAGAAAGACAAACCTTTGCTCTCATAACCCCCCTCATTCAAAAATAGAGTAAAGACTTCCTCGGCCGTGCTCTTGTGTGGTGCGAGAACGACTAACGTGATCAGTACAACAAAGAAGAACACGATATGCATGGTCAGAATCCCGTTTTCTATCTTGGGTAAATGCTTTGCGAGAAAGGTGTTGAACAAGAGACCTAAAGTCATGACTGCAAAAATGAGAAGGGTGCCGTGCCAGCGGGTGGGAGAGTAGCTTGTCTGGCTGTTGATGACGAGGCCCTGCAGGGAGGTTGCTGTGAGATATCCGCAGCTGGCGGCGAGAGCTTGCCAGGCTATTACTGATTGCCTGTCAGATCAGTAAGTCGAGGTCCTCACTCAGTACCAGTATGTCATATCCTACCATCCCGTTATATAGCTCAACAGATTCCGCCACTTTGGAGGCGCCAACTTATGCACCCAATGGTACTGTCCTCCGGCAGTCGGCCACCTATGTACGCTGATTAGACAAATGGAAGAGCAATGGTCCCATTCCAGCAACATACATGGACACTAGCTCGCCCATCGATGCCACAATCGCAAGGTATCCAACCCAGCAGATGAAGAAACCGTAGACGAGCCCTGCTGGCCCGCCATTCATAAGACCGAAGACGAAAACACTGGACTCGAAATCAGCCTTCCAAAGACGACATAGTCCAACGGCGGGATATTTACTGACCAGAACAAACCCTCCCAGGTGACCATGAGCGAACATGAGAAACCCAGGATGCTGAGAAAAGCAAAGTTACGCTATGTCACGTTAGTGTCATTCAATCCATACAGGAGCTGTGCCTAAGTGAATCCCGAAGTACAGCAGAAAGTGTGAAGACGAGCCTAGCGATAGGGAAGCCGTACCCTCAATACCGACTTCTTCCCAACCTTCGCCAACTCTCGCTCATCCTGGTCGGAGATGATCTCGACGTCGACTTCTGGTCCTGCTTCTCCATACGTAAACTCCTTCTGGTCTTCCATAACGAGATCCAATAGGGGAGGAAATAACGTAGGCGAATACAATTTTACCAAGAAGATGGATGATGGAAGTGGAATAAAATAAAAAGATAGACAAGAGGCACAGACGGCAAGAAACAAAACCGGAGGCGATATATGCAAGCCCCACCTACTATCTTTCGATGTCAGCCAATATGGAGGTACGGAGTTCCATTCAGACCGTTATCCTTGCGGTTGGGTCGTTATGTCCTATCAGGCTTACGGATTGGATCTGCAGTGGATGTGAGGACCTTTACCCGTTGTATGTGGTTGGATCGCTTAGACCCTAGCCATGCGGAACAACGGAGTACATATGCATCCAGAAGGAAATGGATACGCAAAGGGAAGGTCGACCCCATAGAGCGCGAAGGAGCTAGTGTCTTTTGGAGAATGCTATAATCAGAAGATCAACGAGATTACAGACGAATTTGGAAAGATGGCATAATCGTAATTTGACCTAAACCGTTTTAGCAAACGTCTAGAGAGATCATAGGCATTTCTATTTGTTAGCTATATTTACAAGGAGACGCTGAGAGGTGAGTAGAAAAGGCCGAAGATATTCCTCCGGATATACTAGCTCCTTCGTATTGCTCAACGCCTCTGTGGCAAAAATCTTGGAAAGTCAACGGATTTGGTGGAAGACAGGGAATCAAACATGCCTAACTGTTCAAGACTCCGGTTGCGGACTTTGTGGTCGCTCAAAAGCACGAATGAGGAACCGGCTCGAGTCATCTCTAATTGACAGAAGAAGAAGTCAACTTTAAGCAATAGAGTTTCAGAAAATTTAGCAATACGCACTCTCCTATTGCAAAGATAGAGCAGCAAACAAGACCGGAACAGCAAGCTTTTGATATATCAATCAACGTATCGCTCAATCAAAAGTAGTTTCAGAGCCACGAACCGTATTAAAGATTAACATCTGAACTCCGCCCAACCCCCACACGGCAAATTAAGTCATTACTCGTCTTTCTTCGAGCCCTCGCTTCCAGTGCTCGCAGGTCTCTCATCATTTCTACCCAATCTCTCTTCCTCGTCTCTTCTCTTATCCTGCTCGATATCCGGTGCCGGGGCAAACTTGGACTTCAGGCGGATTTTCTTTCCATAGACGTAGAAAACAATCGGCATTGGTACGAGCAGAACCGCAACGCATCCAAGCAGCTAAAGCACAGTTTATCAGAATCCATTTCATCACAATGCAAAGAGAATTGGAAAACGTACCGTAGATGCCCACTGTATTCCCATGCCCTCAAACATGTAGGTCGCGAACAGAGGAAACACCCCTCCGAATATACTTCTCATGAAAGTGTTCGCCGCAATGGCGGAGGCAGCAAACATGAGGTATGCATCGACAATGTAGTTGAGCAGACTTAAGAAGATACTGAAGATGCCAAATCCGGTAAAGAGGCCTGATAGAACAGGGACTATCCAATGGATTTGTCCGGTGTAACCGCTCCATCCGAACCAAAAGAGACCGCCTGTGAAACGATGAAATTAGCACGAGTTTGGGATTGGAAGGGTACGTAGCGGCTGGTAGCTTACCCGCAAAGAGGACTCCTCCTAGAAGGCTGATGGGAAGTCGCCATTCTGGGACAGGTATATTGTTGTTGGCCTCGAGCTTTCGAATGTACCGAGGATTGTCTAGGACAACCACAATGAAAGCAATCATCTCGCCCACGACCATTCCAAAGTACGCAAGGCCGCCAACGCCCGCATTCCAGCCGTATACACCCTGGAATACAAGCGCATATGCAGTCAAAAACAGATAAAGTAAGCCATCTGCCTACAAATGAGTCTTCTTCGCTTCCTTACAACCGGGTAGTCCATGCGAGGAAAACTTACAAATGAAGCTCATATAGATGGTAATGAGAAGAACAATTGGTTCAGTGAACAGGATCCTCATCGGCCGGCTCACATTCTTTACCAAAAGCTCCTTAAAATCGACTTCGATTTCCTCCTGCTTCGCATGAATACCCCAGTTCTTGGTACGTCTCCTCAATTCCGAGGCCTTAGCCACCAGCACGACTGGCGGATAGGTCTCCTCGAGGAAAAACATCAACAAAGCAAAGGATGCCCAGCCCATTATAGAAGAGATATACTCGGTCCAACGCCACCCCAGATACGACTCGGTGATGAAGCCGCCAATAAAAGGAGCGAGGAGGGGTCCCATGAAGACGGTTGCGGAAAACACGGCTACGGCTAGACCTCGAAGCTTGTTGTCGAACATATCTGCGAAGACAGCAGCGACTACAGCAAGTGGACAGGACCCAAATACGCCTGCAAAGAAACGACATATGAGCACAGTCTGAAGGTCTTTGCCCACTGCCACGGCGAGGGAGAATACGGCAAAGCCAAAGGCGCCAAAAACAAGGGGTGGTCTCCGACCGTAGAGCTCAGAGAATGGGGCCCACATCTTTTCGAGTATTAATTGGTTGTGGACCATTGGAAATGCATGGGACGGGAACGTACCAGAGGTCCGAAGGCATATCCAAATACGAAGAAGCTAGTTCCGAGCGTACCTACCTCCTGAATGACGCCAAACTCCATTGAGACGGGTCTTGTAGCGGAGCTGAAGATGCTACTTCCCATAGTCGCGCTCAGGGCATCGAATGCCAGAATTGCACCGAGAAACAGCTTTTTGTTCATTTGCCAATTCTGCGCATGGAGCGGATCATCGACGCCATCGTATTCGACCACATATTCCTCTTTGTCCGGTAGTGGCGGGGGGTATGGCTTCCCTGCGCCGAGAGCCGGAAGCGGCTTCTGGGATTTAGTGGAGCGTTTGGATATGACGGCGCCGACCGTGTACACGTGCTGGGAACGGTGCGTCTCGATGCGACGGATGGCTTCGGGATCGCGCTCGGTGGGGTGCCTATACAGTGTCCCTGTATGTCCCGTTCCTGTGCTGGCCGTCCCACTCCTGTCCCTCGTCGTCGTCGATTGCGGTGCAGTCCGGATCTGCTCAAGATGCGTGTGTCTATTTGCAGCCGCCGAAGATGCTGAAGTAGAAGCTGAAGATACCGACAACGCGGAGGATGAGGTGCTATGTCTCGAGAGCGGTTCTTCGATCTCTTTCCTCTCTGCGCCGCTTGTCTGTTCTTGCGCGTTTGGGGTTGTCGCCGTCGCGCCTGCATCTTCCTGTCCATGTGGCTCCTGGCCCGTCCTGTCCTGGTATTGTCGCATGAGTTGCTGATTACTGTCCCATTGCGAATACCGGCGCGGTTCGGCATCAGCCTCGTCCTGTAACATTCTATAGTCTTCTTCGTCCATGGCCAAGGTGAGGCTAGTCTGATAAGGCCGCGACTTGCATGTTTTGCAAAATTTGGAGGATCAATCACACGCAAGACGGCAGCAAGAGGTTATCTGTACGCTGGACGAGCGCAGAATTGGATGCAGTCGAGCTGCAATGGCTCCCAGAGGACGTGACGCCATTTCGGCGAGATTTGAAGTCGACTAAGCGATGCGCCGGAGACGATAGCGGATGTTTGATGATGATCGATCAAGACAGGGGCACTATACGCTGCTCTCTGATTGGCGATAACTGGCAGAAAAGTGCCGTGGTCCTTTCAGACCCGGCCGTAATTGAAGCCGTCGTGGTTACGTCACGCACTAGTGAAACCACTCCTCAACTTCTAGCCGAGTAACCATCATCGTCCCAACAGCTTCGCCTTCTGATTTCATAAGCATGCCATGCCAAGAAAGAACAGCGAACCGCATTGGGAAAATTTTATGTAGTTGACTGAGGACGATTTACAAGTGTACAGAATGAAAACGACGAACACCGCCAACAAACAACTAAGCACTCCATCATCATCACTCTCCTCATACGATCCCCGAACCCAGACCAAGCCGTGTCTCATCTAGCACTGACGGATATAGAGACCAATCGGTGCGGGGTTGAAGTCCTGGAAGTAGTTGAGCTCGATGCCAGAACCGCACATAAGCATCCCGATCTTCTGTCCGGCCGGACATTCACGGGTTGCGACAAGCGTCTTGGTCCCAGGCACTGCTGGTGCGACACCGACGAGTCTACGTTCCGGGAGAGACTTGAAGGATGTCTTGCTACCAACGGGTTCCTTCAAACTCCAGAAGACGAGGTCGCCTTGACCCTTCAAGTCGAAGGCGCTGGTCTCGAGCTGGCCCTGCTTCGGCAAGAGGAAGAGGAGAGAGCAGGTCTTGCCGGCGTGGTCCGGGTGGATATCGAAGTTGAACGCGGTACACATAGACGGAGTAACCGTACCGTTGAGCTTGTTGCCAAACTGTGCGCCGGGCTTTGCTTCATCTACTGGTACGATCAGGTGAGGAAATTCGAATTCACCCTCGAGATTGGCTGGGCATTCATGGAGGGGCTCTTTATGGACGGCGGAAGGTGTCGGAGGCGTAGGCACGACAGGTGCTGAAGATGCGGAAGGCTTGACAGGAGCGGAAGGGGCTGAGGGCTTGACAGGAGTCGAAGGCCCGACAAGTATGGAGGGCTTCGATGGTACCGAAGAAGCTGCAGATGAAGGGCGGCAAGTTCCACTCGCCGTCAGCTTAATCTGTACGCACTTCTTTTGTCCTGGGGCCGGGGAAGTGTAAACGTTCCATTCCCCGAAGTCGTTGACAGGACAGGCCCAGAATTCCGGGTTGTTCTTGTAGACGAGAGAGCCGTCTCCGTGTGCGTCGAAACCGGGAGTAGCTGGCCTTGTTAGTATGAACGATGCAGACAGTGGTCTCGAACTATTGGGAGGGTTGAGTAGAGACTTACGAGTAGCACCCTCGTCACACTGGAACTGTGTCGTGGGAGGTGTTAAGATACACCCCCGGTGGTTCTTGTCGACGATCTTGCCGTCATCCAGGCAGTAGGTGGCAGGAGGATGTTTGCCGCCGACTCGGTTTTGTCCGTCGCTGAGCTGTCCGAGGATGCCTGTGGGACCCTTGGACATTTTCGGGCCATGGGCTGTCAACGTGAAGCAGCATTCATGCGAAGTTCGAGGTAGAATGTGAGGGATGATGGCTGAGGCTGAAGCGGTGGCTCCCAAGCCGAGGGTGGCGAACCCGAGAGCAGACCTCATGTTGAAGGATGAGGCGAGGAGCTGATGGAAGAATGCGTTGGTTGGAAACAACAATGATGATTTGGGTACTGGATGAACACAAGAATAGAAGAGCCCGGCTCTGAATTGCTGCTCTGGATTGAAGCTGCAGAGTGATAGAGGAGAGAAGCAAAAGAGGCGGAAGGGCGACGTTTAAGGACCACAAACGACGCTAACTGGTTGCCCGACACAACGAGCGATGACTGTGACTGCGTGCAGCTATTGAGGGGGTGGGCAACGACTGAGGCTGAGAAGCCGTTGACTTTCCGGACGAGGATGGAGCTGCCATAGCGTGAATGAGCTGCCAACGGCGTTTTGCGCAGGGGGAAGCTGCCTCTACTTCATCTGGAAGTGGTCAACGTGGATGGGAGACTTAGAAGCCACTATCGTTCAGGTTGTGGATGTTGTAACTGGAGAAAGCTCTGCGCCTTGTCGAAAGCGTCTTGCAAGTGCAAGCGCGGTCAACACAATGACATTTTCTTTGAAAGTCTGACGACGTTACATTCCCTGTTCTCACAGGTGCAAGCTGGTGAATACAAGCAAGGCGCTTCGTGCCAACACAATGGGGAAAGCATGACCAAACTTTACAGCAGCTCCTACAGAGACAACTCGGGCAGGTGCTTGTGCCGGGAGCGAAGATTGAGGTTGGCTCGGATCCCGAAATTCTACGATGGGGGTCGGCGGAGGAAAATGGGTAATAGCATGTACCGGGGAACGAAGTCTGAGGCTCGGTTGGATCCTGGAATCTACAATACAGGTTAGTGAAAGGAGAAGAAGGGGAGTCGTTGTACACACCCAATTACGACTACAAGCGAGTCTAGTTTGACACGACGCTGTGGAGACGTCGCGATCACACCAAAAATTCCACTCTTTGTGCGTAACTACCAACGTCATCCAACTACTGGGGCGAGAAGGTGTATGGTGCAATTTGATGATTTTCGGCTACGATGATTGAAATAGCTGGTTATTAAGCACTAAATATGGGTTGCTGGTGTTCTAAAGACCGCAGGCTTAAAATGTGCCGTAAGAATTCGCCCTACTGCTGATAGAGTAACACCATTTAGCAAATGGAGGAATTAGAACAAGGATTTTTGTTCTAGACTTATGCTAGACGGGCGTAGAAGGAAAATAAGATACCGTTCTCTGCCTTGTGCTCGGTGTGCGCGGTCGTCAGAATACAACCACCCCAGAGATGAGGGAAATGGGTATCTCTGAAAAGGGAAGCCATCGAAGGTTTGGGTGCGAAGGGAAGTGTACCACCGAGTGTGAAATAATGTGTGGCGTTGGAATCTCAATTTCAAATCTTCGAACAGGAATATCGGAGAAATTGCAATTACAACAGGAGAGGCACATTCGAACCTTCGTAAATCTCCGGAATATCTTTGTGCTGGATGCGGTTGTGTAAAAAGTAAGGAGGTGATCATGATACGGTCGTACATGAGTGATTGACGAGCCGGGATATGAGACAAGAAGCTCCGTAAACATATCCTTACGGAGGATAACTATAGGGAGTGATCCTTAGTTTTAAAAAAACAAAGTTGATCAGGGAAGCTGAGCCAATGGTTTAACCCAGTCTGATGAATTAAAATCGCGTGTCTACTTCCGCGCCTCAACTTCGTCAATAGGTAGAAGAAGAAACGCGTATTATGGAACTCCCCACACATGAGGCCACCAAGTGGGAGCACGCTGAGCGGTAATTCCCGGAAGTCGCTCCAGAATGCGCGGATATATGTGAATCCTAGTACTCGGCAAAGGCAGACTGGAAGTCCTAGGCGACTGCTCTAGGAAATTTCTTCGAAGAGACAACACCAAGGTTATCGTACGCCATTCCCTGCAGTGAAGGATTCACTACTACCGGAACGACGTGATTGGCTTCAGCCATTCTCCAATTTCTCCAGCGTGCATCCGACGACCAAAGCGAGGGTTCAAAAGTTCTAGGTATCGTCTCACGGTTACGAAGTACACTACCGAGTGGACCCTTGTTGCCGCCGGTTGTTCGATCGATCATCTGCATCGAATCCGCATTTGCATTATTTTATGTGACACCTAATATAAGCGGTTCGGTAAAGAGTAATACGCGCGAGTGTTAGCCTTGCACGGGCGACGGATCGCCGTTGCTCGCACTGCTTTCATTGCCGCGATGGAGTTGCTTTTGGCCGGCTCTTTGACCAGCTACTGCGAACGGAGGTCTTCAAGCCCGCGAAAAAGCATAAGAAAAAGCAGACGACAACACTCCTGCATCCAACGCCACATCCGCTGTCAAAATCTGATCGGCATTCGAAGAAGCAGGTCGTCGCAACGGAATGGTGGGGATGGTTACTGCTTATCGAACAGCAAGGTCGACATTGCTGCGTATAATGCAGGGGCCATCACGAGGGATTCGTTCCGAGACCGTCAAGGCAGGGATGAGAGAGCGAATTTGTAAGAGTTTACAATATCTCGCTAATACGTGAAGTTCGATAAAAGAGTCGGAGTTGAAGTCGTGACGAGAGGAGATAGGACGATATGAGTAACCTTGGAAGTGATGATTTGGGGGTTACCCAATCAGGTGCATGGAGCATTATCCTCCCTCTCGACCGACCCGCTCATCTGCTTAACCTTGAACCTTGGAAATCTCATTTCTCAATCTTCGTAAAAGACGTGTCGCAATCAAATTGCATCTGAGTCGGAGCAAGGCGGCTTCCGTCCTTCACGACGGGCGACATTTCCGGCACGACTTCATCCGGGCTCTCCATGGACACCGAGAGTGAGAACTCGCGTACGCATCTTGTGTGGAAGGAAAGTTCGTCCTTGATTTAGAGGAAATTTATCTCGTACTGATACTGCTTCAAACACATAATTATGCTTACCGGCCGCTGTCAGTCTCAGATCTTGCAAAGTTCGCGCCGTTTAGCGTTGGTCAAACTTAACTCGAGCAGCCCCCAATGTCGCGCAGCTCCAGCCGCACCCATCAACGGTGCACAGTAGCTGACGCCACACTACGAACACGTCGAGAATTCGATGTACGTTCAAACATCAGAGAAAGCTCCAGAGTCTGCCGCAAAGGAACGCACAAAAGCAATGATCGTCCATGCATGGGCACCTCGAAGTTTATACCCCCCCTGTAGAGTCAGCAATGCAGTCCTGCACACTCAAAACAATTTACACTCTATTAACCATATTCAAAAGTGTTGAATGGTGTGAACCTGCAAGCCACGTTTAGAGTTTCGGCCACCGCGAATCCCATGCAGATTTGTGTCCTAAATTCGGGCTCATGAGACCTATGCTTGGCCCTCTAAAGGTTGCTTGCTCTTGCTTGCTCAAGGGCGTCGACTTGCAACAAGTTTATTCGCAAGCCATGTTTGCGGACGAGAATTCTAGATCCTGCAGTCACACGGAGATTTCGAGAGTCCGCGGAGCCAGAGATCAGATACCTTTAACTGTTGCAGTTTAAGCGAGGGCAGCTTTGCCTTCTTCCGTCCACTCCAACGTGTGGAAGCGCAAGTCATCTACCGCATAATTTGGCGTATTTTCTTGACGACATGTATAATGGAGCAGGGTCTTGTGGTGCAACAACTACAGTACAGAATCTACCCGATCAGGCCACCTACCCATAGTTAATTATCATCTCCGCCGATTTACCGAATAATTTCGCGAATGGCCCTGGCTAAATCGTGGTGCACATGTCGCTTAGTTGATGCTTCTGGTATGGAGTGTTTATGCGAAAAGCGCGGGGTTGAGCGGAATAGGATCCAAGAGCGAAGGGAAAACGACGATTTCTCCACCCCTGGCAATTGTAGATGTGGAATCGATCGACGCCAAATCATCTCGCACAATGGACCCATCGGGACTGTTCACCCTTGGTCTGGATGTCCGACTAGTGGATAGTAACTCGATGTCGTTGGTGGTCGAAAAAAAACCCCCTGTTATATCGTCCCCTAGCCCAGCACGTGCCCAGCCCTGTTCTTGTCTCATCCTCGAACGTGTGGCACACCCTCCCAGCCAGCCGCGTTTATGTGTCACTGAAGAACTTCGAGTATCGGTTTGCCTGAGGCGGTCACACGAAACGACCCTATCGACGCTTTGCAACATAATCTTTGTTTCTCTGACTGTCTTCGAGAATGCAGCATGCTTGGCTGGTATCCCTCGTGGAGTACGTTGGGAATCACAAGCTTGCGTTCCAGAACTCGAAATCGAGGCGCAGATTGAAGAGGCGCCCTATGTTCCCACTCTTTTGCCTTTGTCTCACTACCGCACGGCAAACCTTGTAGAATGCTTCCGGTCAGAACGATCGTATCATCGCCCTCCGGCTCTCTTATTCGCCCATAATCGCGACGTCGATTATCCAAGTCCTCTCGCCTCTGGATGCTTTTCTTACCGTTAGCACACGCTTAAACAACGGATCAACGACTAGGACAGGGGTGTGAGACGAGTTCAAAGTTTCGGGCCTGACCGTAGTTATCGAGCCGCCCGTGCATCGAAACCTCGTGGCAAACACACCCTACACCTAAAGCATCCAAAGATGCGTCAACGACAATTCCAATTCCCGACACACAAAAAGAAAACAAAAACCGCTGTGTGGCGGGTGGCCGCATAGTCTCTCACATTGACAAGTTGGCCTTCGACCTTCATCGCCACCATCTGCGGGACACCTTGAACCGATGTCCACCGGGTAATTGCGTCTCCTAAGGCACCAACTACCATTAGGTGCATCACTTTGAGGCGCAAGAGAGTCTCCAGCAACAAAGTAAACGATTGATTAAAGCTGGAAATAGCTACGAGCGCCCAGGAACGGAAGCGGACCCGCGTGGTTTACCTGCATAATCTCTCCAGCATTCCTGCGTGGGGAAGTCATTATGTAGTGGTTGTCTCCACTTACCATCTCAATATGGCGTGCACCAACACCAGTATAGACCAGTGCAGGTCCGGGTGTATCGGGGAATAGTGCCGACCATGTCGTGGAGAAGGGTGTGCACTACCCGGGGCAGCGGCAGGTCAGATGGTGAGGCCTTGGATCGGTGGTCATACCTTACGGGCTGAAACAAAAGATTGCTTTTCCAAGGCGAAACTCTCGTCTGTGAACCCTTGTCTATGTCCAGATTTGGGGCCCACGTTTCCCACGTCTACCGGGAAAGCCACCTGCACTTATGCAGGCATCCCCCATCCCTCGATCCGCCATCAAATTCAAAATCTAACGACTGTCTTGTCTTCAGTATATTCAAACTTTTTACACCATTCTCAATGCCAGGCGGAATACATCCTCCTCTGGAAGTCGTCCTCTCATGGCCGGCTCCTAACTACATCAACCCGGAAACACGTGGGAAGGGAGTTCTCATTGTTGCGTGTATATTCGGGCCCCTCAGCACTGCTCTTCTCCTCGCAAGACTATGGGCTAGGATACGGATACAACGCAATACGGGATTGGACGATTGGCTGATGGTGCTTGCACTATTGCCTATAATCGGGGTGACCGTAGTTGTCTGTCTGGGTAGGCACATGTCAACCATGGATAGCTTTGGCATTACTGACGCGATACAGCATCAGAAGTCTACGGTTTCAACCGACATGTGTGGGACGTCGATCCAAAGTTATATGTCGCCGGGCGCAAGATTATTTTGACGCTTGAAGTCGTTTTCTGCATCACTGCCGGACTCATCAAGGTTTCAATTCTTTTATTCTACCGGCGCATATCCTCTCGAACAGTCACTCCTTCCTTTCGCTGGGCCACTCGAATCTCTATTGCCTTTGTCATTGGATACTCTTTCGCCTTCGCTCTCGTACCGATCTTCGGCTGCAGGCCCATAACGGCCTACTGGGATCAACTCGCAGTGCAAAATTTGTACAATCCTGCCTACAAATTCAGCTGCTTTAACGAAGGCGCCGACACGTTTGCGGCGGCCGTCATCTCTGCTGTACAGGACGCTGTCACCGCTGCTCTGCCATCATTTCTCTACTGGAAACTGCATATTCCTGTCCGACAAAAGATTGCCCTCTTTAGCATTTTCGCGATTGGCTACTTCGTCGTAGCGATTGCTGCAGTGCGCGCCTATTTCAGCTGGCATGTCTTCTTCGACACATATGACGTGACATATGTTGGCTGGGACAACTGTCTATGGGCCCTGCTCGAACTACACATGGGAGCAATGTGCGCGAACGCACCTGCCCTCAAGGTCTTCTTCAATCACTTCCTCCGAATCGACACGCTTTCGTCTCGTTCCAAACGCTCGAAGGGATCCGGAGTCAACACCGGGAGCAACAAAATGATCGGCTCAACCACGTCGGGGGGGTCTGGGAGGATGGAAAAATTAACTTTCTGGAAAAGTCACAGCAAGCATGGATACATGAGTGAGCCATATACAGATGTCTCGGTTGACATGCATGGAGGCGTGCAAACTTCACATGCACGGGCGCATTCGAAATCGATAACGACCGACTCCGTAACCTTCTTCAACTCGACCGTCGACGAGGACATAGAAATGGGGAATTGGGAGGCCGGCAGAGAAGGCCATTTGACAAGAGATGGAAGTGTGGAAGGTTCAGAAGTTCAGGCGTTGCCGCCGATGGTGTCGCAGCCAACAGCCGTGGCGCTTTCCGCTGCAACAGCAAAAAGCAGGGATCAGGAGTTGCATCTGTTTCCGGGCGAGACAGGCAAGAAGCCGGCGTGGCAGAGCTGGACTTGATGAACATCATTTTCTTTGGGTTATAAGAAGCGATGATACCTCTCTAGTAATGCGATACGATTCATACCAGACTATTGGCTGATGATCATGGTAGCTGGTGCTTCCTGTCAAACCACTTTCTAACGAGATAGTGAAGAAGGTACTTGTCAGTTGTCCCGGGCGACCATGTGATTAGCCATTGTTGTCTGCTTACATGCATGGAGAACGTGCAGAAAACCGGCATGGCGTTGAGTTGAAGACGTGATTCAAAGTTAATGAAACCCTCACACGCCGACAAGTGGGCGAGGAGCAGGGGTCTTGACGCATTGCACGGGCCAGAGAGCGATCGGCCGTGTTACCCGCCGCCTTACCCGCTGGCACACACTTCACCGAACAACCGTGCGCCATTCCCTCCACACGATTTCATCGACAATGTTGGTGCCAAGGTTGTCACGAATAGCCCTCTGGAGATAGTTGTGTGCATCAAGTAAGTCCTTGCTCCGGGGTTCTTCCGTCAGGGACCATCCCTATGACTAATGCTGGCTGCGGATTACTTCATTGTCGCTTTGCGTTTACTCAACATCCGGGCCGCATTCGAATATCACGTCATTTTCTGAAATGCCGTTATCAGGCATTGCAGTTTCGAGAGAGACTGTATCGGACTGTACAGTCCGCCCTCTTCATCTTCAACGCGCTACCTCGGTCCTTTTCAAATGTTTGTAATCCCCTCTCATGGACGAGGTGTCAAGACAGTGTTTACGGTCAGCCTACGGTCAGCCTACGGTAGCCTCTACTCTCATAAGCAGGAGCTTCTTCTGGCAAAACATGCTGTTCCGTGAGTTTGAAATGCCACCGTGATTTAAAATCAGTCTTGTGGTATCCACAATGTGGATCAAGAAGACTTCATACTTAGGTGACGGTAGCTATGTCGCTCAATTCCTCCACAGTTCAACATCATTTTCACTCTAATCTTCTCATAAGCTTTCATCACGCCCTATCTAGTTCTCTTTTCTGACACCTCCGGGCTCTCAATTTCTACCTTTGCGCAGATCAGCACTTTCCCTTGCTCGATCCGTCTTCGAAATGTCCCTGAAGAACGTAATCATCGCGGGAGTATGGAGCCCTTCAATCCACAAACGCCGTATCTAACACCCACAGGCCACGGGCTCACTCGGCGCCCCCATCCTCTCCGCTCTCCTCAACGAGCCTTCCTTTAACATCACCATCCTCACCCGCACCACCTCTTCTGCCCAACTCCCAGCAAATATCCGCGTCAAAAAAGTCTCTGATGCTTTCACCGTCTCAGAACTCACCGAAGCCTTCAAAGGCCAAGACGCCGTCGTCGTAGCACTAAGCACAACGCCCATCACCAAAGACGACCTCGCATTCCGCCTCATCGATGCCGCGGTCGCGGCCGGTGTGAAGCGCTTCATCCCTTCTGAATTCGGGTCCAACAATCTCGATCCGAGAGCTCGAAAGCTCGTTCCCGTGTATGATGCTAAGGGGGCAATGCTCGAGTATCTGCAGAAGAGGGCCGCAGAAACTGGGGGTAGGCTTACTTGGACGAGCTTCTCATGTGGTTCGTGGCTGGATTGGTAAGTCATCTCATCTCCTTACCACAGATACCGAAAATCTTTAGCAAATCCGATTTGGCAGTCGAGCAGGGATACATACTGAGAGCAATACTCTAGGGCGCTCAATCCAGCCAAAAGCAACAACTTCCTCTCCATCTCCGTCAAGCACCGCACCGCAACCATCTACGACTCCGGTCTCTCAAGATTCTCGGTCACAACCTCGTCCAACACCGCCCTCGCCGTCGTCAAATCACTTCTCATCTCCTCGGAAACCGCAAACAAGCAAATCTTCACCTCGGACTTCGTCACCAACTCCAGGGAAATCGTCGCGGCGCTCGAGAAACAGCTCGGCTCAAAATTCAAAATTGACGAGAAGGATTCAGCCCCGATTTTGAGGGAGGCGAGTCAGAAGTTTGATGCTGGAGAGTATAATGCGACGTTTTCACTTCTAGCTATGAGCTTTGTGGCGGATGTGGATGTGGGGTATGATTTTGAGAAGGAGCAGACAGTTTGGAATGAGCGACTGGGGCTGCCGAAGGTGGGTCTGGATGAGGTTGTTAAGGAGGCAATTGAGTTGGCTGATAGGAGCTAATCGGGTCGGGGAATAGCAGGAGTTGATTTGTAGATTGCTTGTAATCCGACTATGCGTTACGGAAGAACACTCATGATACGGCACTGTGAAGGGTGGGTATCACTTACGAATAGGCCCTGGCATTCCAAAAAACCAAAAGATTACCGACTGTGAAAGCCAGTTACAAAATCCAACCCCCCTTTTCAAATCCCCGATTCCTCCTCCCAATACCAGACAATGCACACACATGTCTCACTAGCTTCCCTTGCCCATACGCACGCCGCCATCAAGCTCCAAATCTCCAGAAGACTTACCAACGCTCCCATCTCGAGACCCATAATCTACTCATCTACAAAGAACAAGGTTGAAAGGCTGACCATATATCAATCCGCCATCGCATTTCGGGCCAGAAATGCGTAGTAATAGCCAGAAAAGGACAATACTTTCCCTGTAACGAGGAACACCAAGCCACGTCAGGGAGTGTTCCTGTCCCACTTTCTAAGCTATTTCATTTCTGCTATACTAGTAAAAACGGGTAGATAGTGCTTGCGGGAGGATGTAGCTATAGTTTGCCTTACGGAATGATAGACGAGCTATTTATAATCTCATAGCTATGCTCCTATTAGGATAGTTGAAGACGGAGAACAATACTGATGAGGGCACTGCAATGAATGTCGAAGATTGACGTGGAGCTGACTGTTTGGATATTCACAACGACTGACGATTGATTGGCACAGGCGCAACGTGAATCACCGTTCAGCTACATAAACAGCACCGCTGTGACCTGGACACTCTCCCTTCCTTTGCCAAATATCAAAGGCCTAACAAGTTTCGGAAGACCCTGACGATGTCTACAGGGGAGCTCGCTATACGGGGTACAGACCGCGAAAATACATCAGGTGGACACGAGGAGAGTCCTGGCAAGAACCAAGGCCAATCTGTATCCAAACCATGCGGATTTTCAAGCCTCCCGTGGGAGATCCGCTCTCGAATATACCAGGAGCTCGACGAACACGAGCCATGCCACCAGATGCCCACATTCGTCAACAACATCCGCGACCTGATTAAAGCAATCCCGGCAAGTGCCTGGGCAATGACGACCATGAACCGGGAATTCGGTGCCGAGGTCCTCGAGAGGTGGGTAAGGAGGGCAACATGGAGGATTTTCGCATGCATGAATAGCTCCTGCCTCTCCATCCACGACGCGGAATGGCTATCCTTGCCCTGGAGAGGAGTCCATTGTCCTTTCGTGGGGGCAATCCGAAACGTGAATATAACGATGGCATTTCCTCTTAAGAGGGCCAGTCACTACTCGCGGCGCACTAAAACAAAATATCGACCATTTTTGCCCTGGCCAGATGTGAGAGGGGAGGTTTTCGTGTTTCTCATTCCTCAGAGGCCGTATGCGCGGATATAAGTGTTTTGTGATTCGGTGAGCGCCGCTGTCTCTTCGCCGCTGTATCAACCAAAGGCTTTGCAAGCCTGGCTGCGTGATGCGGTTGCGGCGTTTGCTGGGTGGACGATAGCTAGTAAGGGGAATGATCCGATTGGATTCGTGGCCCAGGATTGGATTGATATGGTTGAGTTCTTGTGGAAAGAGTTCTGGACCACGTTTATGGGCGATGATTGATGAGAAAGTTCGTGCACAGGATCTTCCTGGAACTGGGGTTGACTTTAGGTGGCCACGCATGGAAATTTCGTCTCTGGTTTACGGCGGACCAATTCAGGGTGTCCGAAGCAGTGGCAAAGTTATCCCAAATGGGTGCATAATATCGTTTGTAGATTTAGCGGTTCGCATGCTCGGGTTTGAGATACATTTCCATAGATGTTTCGTAGTCAAATTCTTCTCCAGAAGCGCTGTAATCGCCTCGATATGCGCCGCTCTTTGTTCCAGGAGAGTGAGGTGTACTACTACACCAGTCATAGCAGATGCAATCATGATGCAAACGGTTTTGACAAGGATATTCCCACCAAAGGCACCGCATCCCCACGCCCCAGCCTCGATGATGCACTGCTCTTGACTACCTTCGACGGCGAGCATCTTGGCGGCACCAGAAAATGCAGCAAACAGTTTCTTGACCTCTCTCTCCACATTGCCAGACTGAAGATCACTGATGCCACCCGCCGCTTCCTCAACATCGAGCTGTAACGCATCGGCCAGAATGTATCGCCTCGATAGTCTCTCTTCAACCCCACACAACCGCTCAAGTCGCGCCGTGCGATTGTGTCCCTTCCAAGCTGCATGCACTGGGAACGCAGATGTTACTACGACGGCTCTGTCGGCTATGATCGGGGTGAAGAGGGCGGACGTGCTGAGGGCCGGAGAGGCGGACTGCAGCCGTTCCTCTTGGGTTGCGGTGGGACCGGGCCCAGGCTGTGAATTTGCAGCGACCAGGACAAATGGGGTTCCGGGCGCATTTGAGGGCTCAGATTCCTCCACAGTGCGGAAGAGCTGGACATGCGGGAGCTGGTCGCATTGTGAAGGGTCGGGCATGTCGTCCGCCGTGCACACGGAGAAGTCGAAATTTGCCGTCTCGGGATATCCGCCTTGGGCAAAGAAGTGGAAGACTGTGGCAAGGTAGCCGTCCACGGCCTGCTGGTGTGCGGGGTTGGCTGCAAACCAAGCCGTGAAACACGGTATCCCCCACGACGTTCCCTCGACCTGTGGCAGAGTGCCTAAAAATTGGTGGGCCAGTAGGACGTTCACCTGCGCTCCATTGCACGAAACCGTGTCCCCATCCGTGTCCAGGGTCTTGAGAGAATGCGTGGGGAAGTGGTCGGGCAGAATTCGGGCCGTCGACAGGAGGAAGGTGATGGTCTCGGCAGACAGGCTGGACTGGTGCAGCAGTAGGTAATCGCGGAGGTGCGAGATGTCGAGGGTGCCGTTTCCATGGACGGTGTATGCAATGTCTTCTATGACGCCGGGGAGGACATCGACGAGCGGCGCGTTGGACGCGATGCGGACAATGGCGCCTTCGAGGAGACGGTCAAGCACTTCGGACTGTTGCGGGTGCTCGACATCGTGGATACCGAGGGGGTCAGTGCTGGCGATCGAGGGGTCGGTGGGGAGTTGATATGGCATTGAATCAACGTCCGCAGTGCAGGTGCGAGGTGCATCGCATGGCTGCCCAAACAGGCAGCCGAGGTCGTGATTAGTAAGTAAGCCTAGATAACATCCTCTTCCGTAACTACGAGTCTGTCGGATCGTGGACTTGTTCATTCTTGGCTCAAATTCGCTCGACTGGTGGGACGCGCTGGCCCTTGTTGTTCTACAAAGCCGACTAGGCTCAAGTTCTCCTGCACCATCATCATGAGTCCATCTTCGTCTTGTGGGCGCTACATGATGCCCCTCCACGCCACACCCCCCGGATGTTCAGTGTCGCATCAATGTCCTCCAGAGGATTTCCTTCCACCAGGAGCAGGTCAGCGTTGAGACCCTCCGCAAGCCTCCCGCGATCCGTGAACCCAAATCGGCGAGCCGGAACGCTTGTTGCGGACCGCAGCGCCTCCTCGGGTGTCATGCCAACCTCGTGGACGAACAGGTACAGCTCATGGTGGACAGAGAGGCCCCATGCTGTGCCTACTGCTGGTCCCGCCGCATCGCTCCCACTGATTGTTGTCAGTTCTGATGAAAAGTGCCAGGACTAGCAAACTCACCAGACAATGTCAATGCCCGCCTCCCTCAGCATCCTCACGCTCTCATACGCGTATTCCACCTTCCCTGTCTTTGCAGCAAATGACATGCATTTGCACATATTCCCCTTCTCCTTCTCTCCAATCAATCCTTCTACTCTCTTATCATGTGCAAACTTTTCCTGGGTCTCCTTGCCTTCCGTCGTCAAGCTCCCAATGGCCGCCAACGTCGGATTCAGCCAGGCATTGTTCCGCTTATACGCCTCTACCAGTTCCTGCGTCGGCCGTTGATCGCAAATCGTGTGCGTCAGCCCATTGACACCCGCCTCCAGCACCTCTAAAGTATCTTGAAGTGACAGTGCATGTGCAACCGTCAAGTAGCCCCTCTGCTTCGCCTCGCTCACGATCGTCTTCTGCAACTCCACAGACGGATACGTCAAATCCAACCCAATACTTTTCCCCGACTCATGCATCAATTTGATGTAATCGGGTTGCATCTCTCTCTTGCTCCACTCCAAGTACTCCACGACACTCTCCCGATCCGTCAGTTTGGGCCATGTCGCAATCTCAGCTATCGTCTCTGGACTGCTGTCATGCGCCATGATGACCGGAATCGGCCATCCATTCTCGATCGTCGCGGCCTGGCCCGCCGTTTTGTAGCCCGCTGTGTCTGGTTCCAGAGTCTGCTTGTGGAGCTTCTGAACGTTGGCAAGTTCGTTTTGCATGTCGCAGACAGTCGTAACGCCGAAGCGCAGAGCTTGGGGGAGCGCGACGGGGTTTGCCTTGTCGGCGTGGATGTGGCAGTCGATGAAGCCCGGGAGTAGAGTGTGGCCTGGCTTTGAGTAGACTTGAACGGACGCTTGGGGAATGTTTGATAGAGGCCCTATGGCGGCGATTTTACCGTCTTGGACGTGGATGAAGCCTGACGGAATGACGTCTTCTCCAGTGAAGATCCGTACGTCGCGGATGATGAAGGATGCCATGGCCGAAGACTACTCTCTAGAATATTGATTTCTGGCACGGGCGGATTTGGACCAAGAGTTAATTGTAATTTCTCTCTGGGATCCAGTTTGGATGGATGGCGATGAGATTATTTTTCGACCCAGAATCAGCAGAGGGTCAACTTCAAATAGTTACCCTCCAAACCCGTAAACATCAAAACGGCGGGTGGTACGTCTACCAAGATCCCCGCACTTCGGAAAACCGCGAATGTCCGATGCAGGCGTGTGCCACATGCGCATTCATTTGTTCTTCCAAGTTGCAGTCTCACCTAAGCCTTGGAGTTGTCTGCAGGTACGCTAGCCGCCTAGACGGCTTCCAAACTGCACCGGGACCCCCATGGATTCCATTTCGCCTCCGCACGGCTTCCTGACAACTCACGGACGCCTCATTCCCCATTGCCCCAGATGCCACCATGTATGCGCGCTTCACAAGCCCTGGGTGTGCGAGTTGAGCCAATGAAGGCTGCCGATGAAGTTACAGACCGGGAAGTTGCCGGTGAGTTACCAAGTGTTTCAGCTTTCGGCCTGAACGGAGAGCCGATTCTCGCTCAACACGAATCCCTCGGCCCGAAAAACAATATCGCGAATCTCATCGTATATTGTACTTGCAATCGTACAACCCAATAATGGAACCCGATAGGGTCACTCTCAAGGTGTGTCTTGGTTTGTGAGTGTTCCTGGGAGGGAACATCATGGAGTGTTGATTTGGATAAGTGGCATAAGGTCCTTCCGGAGAAGGGTGTTTCCTTCGCAAATATCGCGAGATGGACACACACTCGAGGAGCTGAGATCCACAGCCTCACGGTCCCATTTTCCAAGTTGGTAGGTATATACCCACCGACCGCATGTGTTATTTGGTAGTGGTAGGGTAAGTGCCTTTACTTGTATTGAGGGGTGATCGATTTAAAGAGTCCTAACAACCAACCCTGTCTGTTCTACTACCTTATTCTACATTTTGTAGGCGTAGAAACGGGAGGCCCTCGGCATTTGTTCTCCATCTGGTTATCAGTCCAGGATTCGGTGCGTGCGCAGGAGATTTTGGCACGTAAGCCGGGGTAATTGTTCCCAACTTTGTGATGTTTTCTTTTTTACTTTTCGGTTGACAATGGTAAATGCCGTTCAGCTCTTCGGAAAATCGGCCATGGCGGCGCGGAGCTGAAGACGGGCTGCAACATCGGAATGGGTGCTGCGGATGGGGAAAATTGTTTATTTGGCTATGGGGGCCTGGTAGAAATGTTGATTGATGAGGGTTATGGCATATGTTGTTTGGAAGACTACATTGGTATATAGATTCGACAATGGGCGGGGAGATGGGAAGTCGGCCGCATATCCGAATTTTCACATTGGCAGCAGCGCGAACTTGTATTGATCCGGCCTTGTTCTCGGCACTCAGAGGAGTACAGAATTGGGGGCTCCGAAGTCCATTGCCTGCTCAGTCACTTGTAAGCGTTGTTGCTGGCTCTTGTGAGCGACAAGTAATATTGGACATGTATGTCTACTAGGGGACGTTCTACCATTGATAGGCTGTTGAAGACTTTCATCAGACTGGGGAGAACATGTTCGACGAAGACTCATTTCACTTCTCGTAAATTGAAGAGAGATATCTGCATGGCCACAATAAAGCGAGGTTGAATGGCGAGGTGCATTGCTGCGCCACACTCCACCTCGGTCCCAGTCTTTCGCTGTTGCCTCGTACTCCGCCTCACCTCAACATTCAAATACCAGTGCGCCGAACAAGGTCGCACTGCCTAGTCTACTTGGAAGAGGAGGAGCAAAATGCGGGTTCCGCTTGAACTACTACGTTTCATCATCGAATATTCTGAGCCAATTTGTTTTGTTCCCGAACTGTTCAGGCTCAGGCTGGCAAACAGTAAGCAAGTCCTTCCCAGCATGGACTTTGCTAGCCATTAACATGCACTTCCAGGGCTGTTTGCGGACGAAATCCTTGCAGTTATCTTGAATTCGGGCAGATTGGACCGAAGTTTCAGAGCATCTCCCGAGTCTTGGACCAAATGCCCTGCTTTGCTCCAGCGAAAATACCTCCTGCATCGCATCTATACTCACGACAAAAACCCGTGCAAGTTCTCGACTCTGTTCCTGCGATCGTTGGAACTGCAGCAAAAATCTCGCGGCATTTCAGACGATGATATCGAAGCGCGAAACGACCTTATCTACAACACGGTTGAGGCTCTGGACCTAAGCCTTCTCTCCGACCGCTATATTTTCGGCATCCTCCTACTATCAGACGAATGGGGCCCATGGGAGCGCACAAACTGGGAAAGGCGGTGGGACAAACATGTCACCGGATCCTATTCCGATGTATCCCAGTACATTCGTCTGATCCGGTTGATGTTCCATTTCCACATACACGGGTATTCGCATGGGTATTCGGACGAAGATTTAGCAGGCTACTCCTGTTACATGGCGATGAGATGCGACATTCTGAACATGTTGCTGGCAAATCCTTCGCTAGATGCATCGTCCACTCCAGCATTCGCCAACGATGTGCTCGGTCTGGCGGTTTCGGAAATTTATCCTCTCGGAGTTGTTCTGGATAAGGAGCCGTGCAGTGGCGTGCAAGACCTCCCGCTGGCACATTTCATGAAATGTGTGGCCAAGGCTGAAGATGTTGCGGCGCTGTGTGGCATCATTACGCATCTGCAACCTGGGAAGCGAGGGTGGAAGAGGTTTGCCCGCGATTCAAGCCTTTTTAATGGGTGGTGCGATATCACTTTGGTGGAGAAGAAATACAGTCGCTGCGCTTCTGACGACTTTTATCAGCTAGTGCCCAAGACGATGGTTAAGATTCTCAAGTCTGGCGATGAAGAGCTTTTTGAACTCTTTGTGGATGGGTTGATGCACTGTGGTCCTACGGTCGGGGAGATTGAGCAGATATTTATTGATGCAGAACATCTCTATGCTCAAAGACGCAGCCAGAGATACCATCCGGATCGCGGTTGGAAGTCGCCAATGGAGGAAAGCATTTGTCAGGCCATTGATCTATTCAGATCTGGCACTGAGTAATTAATTCGAGACTGAGTATTGGAGAGAAATATGAATCATAGTCCAATACTTTTTTCCTTTTCTCTGTCAACACTACCGTCGTACCCATTCTCTTACCAGTCAATCGCCCAGACCAGACCAAACTTCAAGGCCATCGACTTTGGTGTCTTGGCTTTTATTGCAGCTATTGAATGCTAGATAACGATCATCATCATCAAACTGTATCTCCATCCCACTCTTCGCTGTAAGGTAAGGTTCGGTTGAACCGCATTCTTATTCCACGTCCACAGTCTACATGACTTGTAGCCTTCGTCGTTTTATTCCACGTCCACACTCCGCATTGCATCTCAACTTCATAGTTTTATTCCACGTCCACACTCCGCATTGCATCTCAACTTCATAGTTTTATTCCACGTCCACCCTCCACATCATGCCTCCGGGTAATTTTTTTATTGCCCGTCCACACTCCACATGCTACCCCGAGCAGCGTGTTCGATAGGAAGTATTACGAGTCATACTTTTCAGTTCGCTACGGTCACGTGAGCCGGAAGGAAGTGATAAACATCTGATTCGTACTGTTACGGGAGTGAGGCTGAAAAGTACAGCCGTATACGTTTGACACCTTGGCAGACCTTCTTGGCAGTGAATATTCGATAGCTAAGCAAAATTCTTAGTAAAAGGTGAGAAGTATTAAACGTATAACTAGCGCTGTACTTTTGGCTAAAAGCCGAAAAGTACAAAAGCTTGAATCGGAACCGAACAGGAAGGGAAAAATATCAAGCTGACTCGTAATGTTGGTGAGTTGCCTTCAATCGAATCGTATGCTTCCTATCGAACACGCTGACCCCGAGGTGATGATTTTCTTGCACCTCCTCCCACCACATCGACTTACAGTCTCGGCTATTTTTTGTTCGGAAACGGCGGGACAGCATGTAAGGAGAAGCCAAATCTTTTATTGCTCTAAAAGCCAGCAGGGCGGGGAAGAGCAGGCCAGGACAGACCAACATCAACTCTTCTTCGAGGCATTTTATTATCCGCAGAGCGGAGCAGAGAGTCTCGGCAGACATTGGAAAGCCAGCGGTCGATTTTTAGACCCAGTTTTTTAGAGCTAGGCAGCGCAGTTGAGTGGGGAGGGGAAAAGGGAGAGCGCCGGAAGGCAGAGAATTTATATACCCCAGGCTCGAGGGACCCTCGGGGTGGGCGTACGTCCTGTGACCAAAGTAGTCCATACTTTTGCATATCACGTACTAATCGCGGAGCATGGGGTACTATTGCAGACCAAATAATTAGCTGACTAGCAATAACAATCGCTTGCAATTTAGAACGCGCCAGACAAAGTTCCACGATCTAAAACCAAGATAAGCGTCCTAGTAGGGTCACTTCACCACATGCCTCCATCAAATCCACAAAACGCCTTCAGTCCAGCCAGCCACCCAAACAAGAACAACGAAAACCCCCCTCAACCTAATATCACAGCGTCACACCAGCCATCAACCCCACCAACGCCACCTCCTGCATCAACGTCTCCTTAATTTTCTCCAAAAAGCCCTCCACAAACCCATCCTGCCAATAACTCTCATTATAGCAACAACTAAACACGATCCTACCCTCATAAATCCACGAGTGCACCATCTTCCTCCTCGTCAGCATCTCACCCCCAAGCCAAAAATCCTTGACCCTAACATACCCACACCCACTCTCCTTCCGCAACTGCTCATCAATGACGCCTAGCGGTCCGAACCGCGGAGCAGGCTGCCCATCCGCGTCCCCGCTGCCTTTGCCGTTACTGTATAGCTCTTTCGCGAGCTTTTCGTGGAAACAGGCGGTTGATGCGAGGTACGGGGCGTAGCCGGAGGCGTACACGGGCGCGAGTTGCGCGTAGTAGGATTTGAAGGTCGAGGTTGGGGAGACCTGGACTTCGGATGTGATGACGCTGGTGCAGCTTGTCGGGGCGCATTTCGTGGACACGGGGTCCTTGATCAGCAGGCGTAGGTCGCAGTGGAAGGACGCCATGAAGCTCTGGACTTCGGTGGGGCGCGCCGTTTTGACGACTGCGGAAACGAGGGCGGCGTGGAGGGCGGTGGTGAGGTCCATGGATGATTTCGCGCAGCCGGATATTACGGCGTGGGTCTCGCTTTGGCTGAGCTTGATGACGCGGCGAAGGGTTCGGCCTGGTAGCTGCTTTGTGACCGTGGGAGTGAGTTCTAGAGGCGGGTTGTGCGGATGTAGTGCGTCGAGGCGTTGGAGAGCGGCCCGCTCGATCGCAGAGGTGTATTCGTATGGAATGGCTAGGGCGGCGTCGATGCTGGGCGAGAGGTTCTTCGCGCATCCCCCAAAGGCGAGTACAGGGTTGAGATAGGCCAGGGACTCGACAAAGTAGTTCAAGCAGAGGATGGCTCCGCGGGCGTCGAGGCGATAGTGAGGAGACCGAATCAAGACTTCAGATGTGTTGGGGAGATAATAGCACATCATCTGCTCGTTACGCGGTATCTGGCCGAGAAGCTCGTCGACGGTGGTTTCCGGGGCGACTGAGAAGGTGGCCGACACCCATAGTGATACCTGCTCGGGATTCCCGATGCGGTACATGTAGATTCCATTGTAGGGAAATGCAGCAATCTCGGGATAGTTGTATCGGACTTGCTTCCACGCAGTTCGCAGAGCGACTTCGGGGTCCCCAAGAGCCGGGTCGAATTCAAGCTTTACGACAGCCGTTTTGGCCCAGTTGTCGCGATCGAGGGCTTTGTCGACATTGCGGTTCTGGTGATGTTAGAATTAGGTTTGCGGATGTATATGCAAGTACAAGCAGTAGTGGAAAGTGCGGATATGAGGGACATGAATGATCCTTGAAAGGGAAGGGCCATTATAAGTATGAGCGAATATACGTACAAGTAAGTTGATCTTTTCCAAACAGGATTGAGGGCGCTCCCAGCGCCCGGGACGTGTTTCTTTCCAAGACAACTCGGGCATGATGGGAAGTGCGAAAGACGACGATTTCCAAAAAGTGGTACGATTTCTCGTCTGATGCGGCCGAAACCCAGGGTTATCTAGTTGACCAAAAGGGCCCATCTAGAGTGCGTGTCCCCCTAGCTGAGCATCCCTTTCCCTAGCCCTCGCAGGAAATGGAATAGTCTGTGGGATCAAGTTGGATACGCATTCTCGGCTGTCGAAGACAAGGTTTAAGGCCGCGCCAGTGCCTTCTGAAGATTGGCGAGCTGCGGGTGATGTCCTGCTGAAGGTTGCTTTGACGCAAGAGGACCAATTAAGGGCGCGGCGTGGAGAAATTTAAGTTTTGACCTGCAGATAATCCCGCATTTCAATCCCCCCGGTGCTTGGGGCTGCGAGCCGTTGACTTGAGGGGGAGACGGCGCACGCAAGGCTTCCTGTGCAGCCATGTTCAGCTTCAGCGTGAAGAAGAGGAGCATGAGGGGATCACTGGGGCAACTCTGGGTTACTGTTGGACGAGCAGCAGTTGCAAGTATTCTCTGCATTTGCCAGGCTTCCCTCTGTGCCTCTGTTGGAAGAGACGATGCACGGTCCGTCGCCGGTCGAGTCGCTGCCATGGTTGCTGATTCAGGCACGACGCTAATTCTCCGGATTTACCCTCTGCAATCCGCGCGAATCGGACTTCGCCGCGGGGCATGTCGCAGGCTCGATTCGTCCCGTCTCCAGGATGCAGCTCAGGGGCATGCGTGCCAAGATCCACTAGCCCGAGACCGCGCGCGACGACGGTGAATGTGCCGACACGTGCGTCCCGTGTGGCATTGACACCGCCACAGCATGGCGTGGATCGCACCGAGGGCGTGGCTTATCGATAAAGAGATCGCGATGCGGGGCCATCTAGGCCAATGGCCTTGGGGGCGTTTCCGAGTGTGTGCCATCGGATTTGCTGCCGCCATGTCGGGCACCTGCAGTCCTCGATGCGACCGCGACCCTGAGACACCACGTTCTCCTATCCAGACTTCAGACCGAAAGTCATGACCGCCGTCTCTGTGCAGGAGACACTCGCCCACACGTCGCCCAACACACCCGCCGCAGATGCCGCGCGCGCGCGCGAGCTGTACAAATACTTCCGGCCTCCTACGAACCAAGCGGACGCCGAGCCAGAGCCCCCGGACACGATCCTCACTGCCCATGCGCAGCTCGTGGCATGGCGCTTCAACGCGCAGCGGGCCATGGTCAGCCTGATCGATCGCGAGACACAGTACTTTGTAGCCGAGAGCACCAAGACGCTGCAGCTGGACGATGCCCTGCAGCACGACGACCCTGCTGACGCCATCTGGGCAGGCTGCGTCAATGTCCCCAAGGCGGGGCGCCTCTGCGAACACACAATTGCGACTCTGCCGCCGCCCGGCGGGGGACCAGCCTGCTTCGAAGTGTGCGACCTCTCCCAGGACGACCGCTTCAACACCCTCGACTTCATCGCCGGGCCGCCGCACTTCAGATACTACATTGGCGCACCCCTCCGCACCAGAAAGGGCATAAATATTGGCTCTATATTTGCCCTGGATGATAAAGTACGACAGGGAAGCACCCGCTCGGAGCGCCACTTTCTGGCAGTCATGGCGGAAAACGTGGTGCAGCACTTGGAGATGATGAAGGACAAAAGGGACCGGCAGCGCTCGACGACGATGAATCTGTGTCTGTCGGCCTTTGTCGACCCCGACCACCAGCTCCGCAAGCGCAGGCGCCAATCCAGCCCCCGACAGAGCCCCTCGTTGAGCGAAAAGAAGCCATCAGTGCGGACGGCCGGGTCGCGCAAGAGTGATGGCGAAATGCCCTCGTCCCCACTGGATTCCGACACCAACTACGGCCGCCGAATAGAGGGAAACGAGCACCTCGAGACGTTCAGCCGAGCTGCGAATCTACTACGCGAGGCCTTGGATTTCGAAGAAGGCGGCGGGGGTGTGGTATTCATGGACACAGCTGCGGCCGTGGATCGACGACGTCCCTTTCGTCCTAGCTTCAATCATGGCGAAGTGTCGAGCAGCCAGGAGTCGGACAAGGAGGAACACCGGTGGAATCATTCGCCCACAAGAGAGAGCGTTCGCGTGCAGACGGCCAGTTCGAACAATGGCATCCCTGTCCGAGAGCCAAATACAGCCCATTCGCGGCCCGCCGAAATCCTCGCCCATGTCCACCACCCACAGCAACCTCCTCGGCCACCACGGCTCGGCCGACAGCAGTTCAGCGCCTTGTCACCAGCCGAGCTGAATGCCCTCATTAAGCGGCACCCACGGGGCAAACTCTTCACCTTTGAATCCAGCGGCATCCTAGCTTCGAGCTCCTCGGATGAGCAACCAGCGGATCCAGACCCCCCCAAAAAACCGAAAACCCGCAAAACAACAGTTACAAAGGCTGAGGCTGTCCTCCTCCAGGAATGTTTCCCGACGGCGAGACAACTCATTTTCTTGCCCTTATGGGATTCGACAACCTCTAGGTGGTCGGCGTGTTTCGTTTACAATTGCTCCGAGTATCGCCACTTCTCCAACAATCCCGATTTTCTCTATTGCATTGCCTTCGGAAACTGCATCATGACAGAGATTGCCCGGTTAGCGACCCTCTTTTCTGATCAGCACAAGAGCGACTTTATAGGCTCCATATCCCACGAACTCAGGTCTCCCCTACATGGAATCCTAGCTTCATGCGAGTTTCTCGCAGACACCGAATGCAACTCGTTCCAGAGGTCTCTCGTGGATACCGCAGATAGTTGCGCCCGTACTCTTCTGGACACAATAAACATGGTGCTCGATTATAGCAAGATCAATACCTTCGAGAAGAATACGAACAAAGTGCGGAGGTCTCGCCGGGACGCGTCGGCAATGACTGCCTCTCTTGGGCTTCAATCACATCTCAATATATACAGCGATGTCGATCTAGCTGCGATTACAGAAGAAGTCGTTGAAGGCGTAGCTACCGGGCATATGCATCGGGACCGACTGACCTCCGTGGATATGCACGACATCACGGATACTCGATCCCGGAGCGGAACGATCCGGAGAGCGAGTGCACTTCTTCCTCGCAAGAATGATGTGGAAATCATTGTCAACATCCCGATGCGAGATTGGACGTTTTGGTCACAGGCCGGGGCCCTCCGACGCATCGTTATGAATATTTTCGGCAACTCGCTCAAATATACCAAATATGGCTTCGTCTCTGTTGAGCTAGACGCACAGGATGTTGAGCCCACTTCCACATCGAATGTGTGTGCGATGGTCACGTTGACGGTAACCGACTCAGGCCAGGGAATTTCTCCCGAATATATGCAAACCAAGCTCTTCACTCCGTTCGCCCAGGAGTCGACCCTAACGCCCGGCACTGGATTGGGTTTGTCACTCGTGAAATCGATTGTCGACATGCTTGGTGGGACAATCGAGATTGAGTCGACGCTTGGTGTTGGCACAAAGGTTAATGTTAGACTTCCTATGACAAAAGGAACAGCAGCACACTCGAAAAATGGCTCAGCATCCACGCCCACCTCGTCCGGAAGTGTGATTGAGCGCGTCAAAGACGACAGCATTGACTTCATCAAGACAGAGTCAAAACATCGGGCCGTCACCATCTACCAGAGTAAGACCGACAACGATATGGCCGACCGAACGGAAGCATCGACCTTGATGCGGAAGAGCATCACCAGCTATCTGCACGGCTGGTATGGATTCGAGACTCAACAATGGAAACACGTCTCCACGCCAGGGGCGATGCCTGACATCATCATCGTTGAGGAAACCGATCTCCAGGAGCTTACCCAGGCCGCGCCGCAGCTCTTGGACCGGAACTGCCCAACAAACTTTCTTGTGCTTTGCAATACCGCATCGGCGCAAACAACACGGAACGCTTTCGCCAGCTGCAACAATGTCGAGGAGATACGTTATCCTTTCGGCCCGTACAAATTAGCTCGTGCGCTCAGGATCTGCCTAGAGAGACTACACCGAGGGCAACAACAGCCCCAATCATCCGGCAATGTTGCTGCTATTCCTGGAGTTTGTTCTATAGCGGAGTATCCGAGTCAGGGTTCGGTGGATGGTGTTGTCAATGCTGTCGAAAACATCACTTTGTCCGGCACCACGGATTCAGTGACGACAAGTATAGCCATCGTGAGAGCAGGGGACGTTGCTGCTCTCGAAGACAGTGTCAACGCCCAGATGGCAATGAACCACACGGGGTCCTTTCAACTCTCAGAGTCAAGTAACAATTCCGACAACAAAGTCGAATTTCCTTTCCCCGAAAGCGCGCCCGTAAATCCTCTCGCGGACGGCACCATCTCGCCTACCGCGCGAGACAACCTGCTATCCGACAGACCCCATCTCTCACCAACACGACGTACCATCTCCACCACCCGCCAAGAAATCAACATCCACGATGTCGTCGAAACAAACGCCATGAGCAGCCGCGGCGCCCTCACAAACGCCCCAACCGCAACCTCGAAACCGTCTCCTCGCTCACCACGCATGCTCCTCGTCGACGACAACCGCATCAACCTCAAGCTCCTACAAACCTTCATGAAAAAGCGCAAATACACAAACGTCACCAACGCCGAAGACGGCCAAGAAGCTGTCAACGCCTACTCCTCCCTTCTCCGCAAATCCCCCCCGGAACCGCCTGACATCATTCTCATGGACATTTCCATGCCCGTAATGAACGGATTCGAGGCCACACGCCGGATCCGTGAAATCGAAGCGGGGTATAGAGAACAGTTGCCCCCGATGCATACCCCGCCGAGTTGTCTGATCATTGCGTTGACGGGGTTGGCGAGTGGGAGGGATCAGTCTGAGGCGTTTACGAGCGGGTTCGATTTATATATTACGAAGCCGGTGAGCTTTGCGGAAATTTCGAGACTCTTGGATAATTGGGAGGCGAATGGGGGGGTGGCTATGGCGGATGGGGTGCCGCATGGGGCGGTGGTGGCGGGGGAGGGGGAGGGGGAGAAGGGAGGGAGTGAGGAGATGGTGCGGGGGGAGAGGGAGACGCGGACGCAGACGGAGAAGAAAACGACGCCCGGGTTGGAGGGCCCGCCCAGAAGTAACTAACTGTGGAGATGGGATATACCGCCTTGTAATTTCGTTTATCACATCGTGCGAACCGCGCGGTGCCTAGGTATGGATGGGTATATAACACGGGAGGCTCAAGTCTCGAAAACCAAAATCTGGATGAAACGACTCGGCGTTTTGGGTAAATGCACCGGGTTCGCTGCGCAACAAGAAATGGGGACTTGGAGATATACATATGCCGACGATTGGGAATATACGATAGATAGACTTGGTTAGCCGGCAAGGCAGTGGACCTGGAGTCTGGGTGTATACTCATCTTGTTCTGTTCTGTTATGTTATGTTATGTTATAAAGTGTGTATAATAGATACATGTGCGAGGCTTTCGTGAAGAATAGAGGTGTAAGAGACGGCCAGGGGTTGAACCACACGCTGGAGCTAGGCGCATTGTTTTAACTTGTTATTGCTGCAAACCCAGATGCACCCCTACGAAGGAGCCTGTGTTTCTTGAGGAAGAGCAGGGCCGTGGCCGGATTGTTAACAGTAAGAGTAATTTTGAGTAGAGGGCATGATTCTATTTAGTCTTTTCTTTCTTAGCAGTCGTCTGGATAAATTCCAAATTCTATTTATATGGCTATGTGTGGGTTGGGCTCTACAGTGCACTGCTTTGTAAAGCGGCTGAAGTAGGTTTGTACATAGGTACGGTAAGGAGATGAAACAGAAACGGGAAAAAGAGACAGAAAACGCGATTGTATTGCTTGTGTTGTTGTTCTAGCTAGGGGCAAGGAGAGCTGAGCTCGACGATCCTGCGCGAGCTCGGGCCTCCCCGCTAGCATCACGTGACCAGGTCACGTGACTAGAAAAGGGGCAACGACCTGAGAGGCGCTGCACCGTACTGCGTACGGACACTATGTGATCAGAGACTCAGAATTGAGCCCTACTAGGTAATTTAGCTAGCGTTCTAAAAATTTAGCCAGTCTATGGATATCTATTGGTGTGGATCAAAGTTAAAGATCATCCGTCTACTTCTTTCACTAGAACCCACTATGTAGACAGATTCGCCCAGAGAGGAATTCCGTGAACATATTGCGGAGGATTCCTGCGAAGAGGAGCTCACGCGGGTTGTGCTAGGTTGGGTTCGCCTGGTGGCTGCTTCTGCGTTGTGCTAGGTTATGGTCACCTGATAGAGTGACCTATACGTTGCTGGAACGTGCCAGATGACTTAAAGATCACACTCGAAATATCGCCACCTATAAATGTGCATCACTCCAAGAACTGAGCTGACTCTAGAGCAATGCTTGCGTGATTTGCACAATTCACTAGGGGATCCAAATCGGCCAGCTCGATCCATCACGCCACGAGGCGGTGGTCATACGGTGATATACCGGGTCGCCCCGAACTCCAAGGTTTCTTCTTAAATTTGCGGCTAACAGTATCACTCTCTATCTACTATTGTAAGAGCCCAAGAGCCAACATGGAGTCTCTTAGCTCGACCCAGAAGGACATCTATGATTTCGTCCGTAGCACTGCTCGGGCTGTCCCTACCTCGGACCTGCTTCGGCAGCCCGTTGGGGTGCTCTTAGGGATCAGTTCGGGTGCTGGCGTGGCGCTTCAAAAGCTTGGGATAAACTCTATCTTCGACCTAGCAAGCTCCAATGTATTCGACAATGCGACCAAAATCGTCGCCGCGGCGACAGAACCCCAGAGTTCCATTTATCGATATGGCAGAGTTCCCGCCGACATCATCGACGCAGCCAAGCTGGCTACCATACCAATGAACAAGATCCAGGAGCAGCCAATATCTTTCCTCACCGGGGTTGCACCATCTGACGCAGATAGTATTGCTGCTGCTCTCGACGTGGAAACGATTCGGGACCTCTCGAAATATCCGCCGTACTTAGCCGCGTTGCGTATCATGAATTCCTTATACTTCCCACAAGCAGAGGCCACCTACGACCCAGAGTACCCATCTGATCTCGTACCCACGACGGGACAATTCCCGATTGAGAGGGTGCAGTACTCGACTCTGCATATGGGCGAGATACAAACTGCAACCGAGCTCAGGGACATCTCTAGTCCAACCTTTGAACCGCCCTCACTCGAAAACCTGGAGACAACGGATACGGGTGGTTTTAAGGGTTTCAAGACGGTCGCAACCGGCGCATTACTCACCTTTTCTCAGACCTGGTTTGCGCAGGGCATCACTCTGGGGCATCTTCTCCACTCTTGTACTTTGGCTCCGGGCGAAAGCACGCGAGTCGCTATTGTCGACTGGAGCAGAAAAGAGAGTGGAAATCAAGTTGAAGGCATCACCGAGCAGGACGATCTCGTGAACAGCAGGTACGTAGGCATCCAACCGTTGTTAGACGTGATAATCATTGACTCCTGCCAGCGACCATACTCGGGCGATTGCCGAGGTCACCACTGGAGTAGCCCATGAAGCCCAGCAAGGTTGGTCTGGAAGTTCGTCCTCAGCTTGGAGTAAAGCTGTCTCGACGTCGACAACTGGGGATGTTGGAGGCGGTGCTTTTGCTTCATTTTGGGGTTTCCCAAGTTACACCACATCCAAACAACAGAACGTCGCGGCTTCGACGGCCAGGTCTGACGCATACTCTTCAACCCTCGGCAATCGTGAGGTTGCGACGCAGACGATGCAGAACATCAATGATCGGACGCATCAACTCGCTCATGATAGCCGAAATCGGCGAGCGTCCGTTGTGCGAGAAGTCGCGCAGTCCGAACACGAGGCTGCCAGCACACGAGGTCAGCTGTGCCATCCCACTGACAAGATCGAGGCTGACTCGAACAGTAATCGCCAACTACAATCATGCCCATGCGCTTTCCATAAATTATTACGAAGTCGTGCAAATCTTTCGTGTCGAGGTCAAACTTGCAAAGGCTGAGCAAGTGATTTTCATACCCCTCGCTTTGCCTGACTTCAGCAAGGACGGCATTGTTCGACGCTTCCGCTATACTCTCGCCAGAAATGCTCTCGATACCGGTGTGAGAGATGCACTCCTCCAACTGGATACGGCTCTGCTAGTGCCACATGGTGATACTGTCTTCTCTGCACTAAGGAGGCCCCTTAAAGAGTTCCTGACCGAAGCCTTGACTATACGGTCCAGTCTTGCAATTGGGTCCCCAGTACTAAGAGTGTCCAAATACCGCTCGACTGCTGAAGCGTCTCCAGCAACCAAGGATACGTCTGACACGACCGCGGCGAAAGCAGAGACCACAGACACAGGCACCGTAAAGCCCCAACCACCGGCACCAAAAGTTACTCCAGAGGAGGCAGCATTCCCTCCAAGCTTATCATCCGCCAGAAATTTGCGAACCGGTAGCCTTCCGATACTTGATCAAACGAGTAGTGCGTTGTGGGATCTCCAAAATCTCTCCCGCCTTTCCAACCTGTTCCAGACCCCGCTGGGAACACAGACAAACCTTGCAGTCCCACTACCAGCCGATGTTTTGGTTCAAGGTGCTAGCGTCAGCACGGCGCCAAAAGCATGCCTAAAACCGCAGTTCAAAACATCTACCGGACAGATTATCGACGCGTTTGGTCCCGACCAAAATGTTCCTGCCCTCAGCTTGAGGGATGTGGACCAAATCCTGTTGCAGGGCTGGGTAACCGAGTTTGATTTCGTCGACGCTACCATTACACTGACATTAAGCCGTGGGGGCGTCATCTTCCCCTTGGATCTTCCAAGTGTCGTCGTGTCGAGGACTTCAATGCGTGGAGCTGTTACAACAGTTGTCGATGTCCGAGCAAACTCAGCTGGTACGAACGTCAAGGGCCACTTAGTCGACAATCGGATGCACTACGCCCAAGCAGTTTTCCGATCACTCGATGCCACTGACCTCGCGCTCATGCTCTCGCCGTATGGCTACAAAGTCGGCGGTAAGATTGTTCCCGTTACCCAGGTTATCAATCCGACTCCGATTCGATACTGCGGAAACTATCTTGCATTCACTACCAACATCCAGTCCAGAAAGAAGACGAAGCTTGAGGACCCGGATGATCCCGATCCCAGCTGGACTGCGTTCTTGGAGGAACATGGAATCATAGTAGGAGACACCAATAGCGACATTGTCCCTCTCGGCACAGGAGGCGTATTCGCCGAAGCCATCCTTGGCCGAGCCAACTGCGCCGAGAAGCTGGACGTGACTAGGTTTTGGAACTGGCAGGAATCGCCCATACCTCTCCAACCCACAGAGATAGCTGCGATTCAAACCAACAGCCGCGCCACAACACAAGACTTACAACCTGGTCAGCTTAGCAATGCGCTGGTAGCTCAACAAGCTCCCTCCAACCTGCCAGACCCCGTTGGTACTGCTGCTCTGCTTAGCGCTCTGCAGAACGGTAACATGTTCCGCGACCAGTCCGGTCTTGCGGCTACGGTTGGTCTTACACAGGCTGCATTGCAAGCTACACAGCAAGGAGCCGCAACCGCAGGTGCCCAAGCCGCGTCTGGCCTCCAAAGCCAGCTACAAGCCACGACCGAGCGCCAGCGCATCGCCGCAGGCTTAATGTCCGATCTGGCCAAAGTGGCAGCAGATATATACACCGGCGGACTGGCTGGTGTTGCGGGCGGGCTGGGAGGGCTGAGTGGAGGAGGAGGCGGCGGCGGTCAAAGCTCGAAGAAAGGCGAGATGATCAATTATTTTGATACCACAAAGGACCCCGCCACAGCAGATACGAATGGTGGAGACTCCGCCAGCGGTGGCAATGGTGCATTGATCCCTTCCGGAGGAAGTTCCGGCTCCCCAGACCAGACCGACAAAACACAATATACGGGCATATCAAGTTTTTCGCAGAATCCGGCTGCCCGTGCAGCTGTTGGCGGCAACTCAGCAGGTCTGTTGGAAACCATCGCTTCCAGATTCGGCGATGTCGTGGGTCTAGCTGGGATGGTAGAAAACCAAGCTCAGGACTTTTGGCCAGGGCTTAGCCACTTCCAAGTGAGAGAACGCATCGACTGGCTCTCTACCAGACCAGAAGAAGTCTCACAGGGCTCATTGCCTCTGTGCGTAGACGCGGCCTTCTACTTCATTATCATCTCAACGAGGAGGGACAACTTCGTCGAGTTTGGTAACAACTTACTGGACACGGGCACTGGCACTTTAGGAGGTTTGATAGTAAAACCGAGTGACAAGTTGCGTAGACAAAGATACAACAAGATCTTCAACACCGATGCCCTCGACAAAGAGGCTCCGCCACAGGCAGAATGGATGCTCCTTTGCTCGCTTCGCAACAGCGGAGATCCCACATTTATGGATTACACCGGCACTCTTGGGTTCTGGGACCGCCGGACTGGCGGGTGGTTCATCGAGCCACTCGCCCGTTGGCTGAAGAAGACGGGCTGGTTCACCGTAAACGTCCAGGAAAATCCCCAGTTGGGCAATCTGGTCCGTCTACCCAGGGCAGCAGCCCGACCTTTCCTTGAAGGACAGAATTGGTACGTCTGTGGGGTAGGATGGCCACTTGAAAACCCCAAGACCTTCGGCCATCATGCCATGGTGGTTACAAGCCCATTCACCCAAGGAGACAAAGTCCTCGTGAACAGGGAATATTTGACAAAAGACCAAAAAGCTCAGGCCGAGGAAGCGGACGAAGCTGGCCAGATATCCTACGACTGGTGGAGCTGGGGTCAAAAGATTCAACATCAGGAGATCGGTCTAAAAGTCTTCATGAAAGCCTTAGTAATGTACGCGGAGATTAGGAGTATATAGCTTGCAGACTGATTTTGGCTTGCTATACGTTGGAGTAGGTAGATCTCAGACTGAAACAAAGAGCTCTGGAAGCACGAGACCAGATGTAGCCCCAGGGAGAACAGGTTGTGATTTTTAGGTCCATACTACAAGTTGAAGGTTTTTCAAGTAAGAATCTTACTTTAACCACTAGGTATCGCAATCAGATTTTATAAGCTCCAACGCGGGTACTAAGCGAGGGAGATCTCTGTAAGTCCGGTGCTTTATAGAAACTGCGGAAAGACTTCAAGCATACGGCACAAAGGACTCCTGCTCAATGAGTATAATCCTATCAGGTTCGCTTGCACGCGCTCCGCTGCTGAAATGCACGCCGCTCAGCCTCTTCGCCTTCTCTCTCATCTCAGCTAAGGCGAAAAACCAGCAGTTAGGAAGATTATAAAATCCAGAGAAACCGACGCTCCACACTTAAGCCCGATGCTGACAAAGGAAATATCATGCAAGTCCCCATGCCCTCCTTCCCGCACCCATACCCATTATAGGACAGGCTATCTTGGAATAGCAGTCGCCTATCTTGATCTTTCACAACAGTTCACACAATATGGCAGTTAGTCTTGCATACGAACGAGCTTCTAAATCCTACATGCCTTTGGAGATTTGGAGCTGAGGCAAACTATGGCCTAGAATATGTGCGGAAAATCCACCACCCATGTGGCTGTAAAGGCATCAGGGGGAAGAAAGTACAGTGAGCGAAAGGATTCGACGATAAGGAACAGCCGGGCCAGAACGAAAGATAGCACTATCAAACGTACGAATGCCTTGTACCATAGATAATCCCGAAGCACCGGAAGCTCACACCCGAGCAGACGCATCGTTACAGCTGTGAACACGAGAATGCCAAACGGAGCGAATGTTATGACGAAAGAAGACGCCTTCCACAAATTCTCTTCTGTTTCTGTTGGGAACACAAAGTGCCAGGCAATTAGGTGAAAGGCCCCAAAGAGAAAAGCTCCAAAGAGTGCTCCTACAGCAAATTGGGCGTTGAACACGCTGTTATTTGGCAAAGTGTACAGCCCTCGATCATACCAAGTGTACCCCGGCCCCTGCATGGCAATTTCCTTCATCTGCCTCTCTGTAACTCTATTGGCATGGACAATGAACGGAACGGTTACGTCTTGAGGCCGAGACCGGTGGAGGAATTGGATGATAAGAGAGGACACAGCAAAGGCGAAAGTCATAATCTCCAATTGAGCACATGGCTTGCCATCCTTCCACCTAGAACTCAGCTGAATTATCAGCCAGATGATCTGAGTGAAAAATAGTCCTCTCACAAAGATATCGGCTTTGTCTTTGTCGTCTAGCTCGGCTACTCTCAATTCTGGCAGTCTGTTGATGACACCGAGCTCCCTTGCTTTGATGATTTGCCTGGCACAGAGGACCCATATTTTCCCCTGAAGAGCCGTAAGGTTGATCTCGTAAAAGCCGCTGTCGAGATTCACGTCGGAGGCGATGTGTTTCAGGCCCTGGACGCTCGAAGCCACGTCTTGCATGCCCCATACACCAACTTCGTCGGCTTTACTTGAAGCTTCTGAAAGCAGGTTCTCGGCCAGCATAGAATATTGAGCATCTCTGGTCCAGTGGATATTCCCATGGCCCTTTAGCTTTTCCATGTTACGTCCTGGAAAGCCTCGGAAAATTTCTTCCACTCCGCTTCTCTGGATGATGATCTCTCTGTTGCCGAAGTCATTCGGACCTCCGATATCTGAACCAACATCACTGACATGATGTGCGATTTGGTGACTATGGTTGGTAATGCTCATTTGCTCTGGCGGTGCACCTGGCCTGATTGTATCGAGCTGTGCCTCAATACCGTCGGATTTTATGTACTGATCACTTCGAATATGTAATGAATCAGGAACTCCAGGGTGTACCGGGGAAGAGAGGGACCAGGATTTAAAGCTCGACTGTGCCCGCACATTATTCGGCGCGACCCCCTGCGATTTTGGTCTCCAATCAAGATCCTGCGGGCCAGGGTCCACGTTGGTATTGTGATCTTCGAATATAAGTGTAAATCCACCCATGTCGGCGAAAAAAGTGTGGGCAGTTGTCCAGGGAACCCGATCGTTTTGGGCCATTTGCTTGAGCGGACCACCATATCGCCAAGCACTCCACGCATCGGAGAATGCTTTCCCCATGATGAACTCCGGCGCCAGCAGAGTGATAGCCATCCATTTCACCTTTCGTAGGAAGAGGTAGAGTCTACGACGAAACTTTTCGAGACTGGTCTTCGGATCCACTTGTGGCGGAACGTTCAGAGGCAGTGTCGACCATACGCAAAGAAGAAGGACACTTAGACAACTCCATACAATTTCGAAGGTAGAGCGTGTATCAGGACCCGTGACGAAGGCAGGAGATTTCAATGGTATGGTACAGTTGGGGTAGAACGTGAACATCTCCGGTGCCTGGAACGGATTCGAGACAGCAACTTGAGCAGAGAGGTAATAAAGGAAACGAGGTTCCCAGAGCTGTTTGTTGGCGAGCGCGGTACTTGTGATGTTCCAAACTCTTACGCTGAAGGGGGCTGTCCTTAGCCTTCTATCTGATGGTGCTTTTTCGATCGTCGTGTGTACAGCATATGTGCCTTGATAGTGGAACGGCCGGGATACAGATATGGGCAACAAGGGGGTACAGTATCCCTGTCCGTTCCACTACCAAGTGCCACAAGCTGACTGTATAACCTACTACATAAAACAACTATAGAAAAAGTAGATGTCTCCTAAAGTAATAACTGGAATAGGATTAACTATGTGTAGGAATAATTATAATATTCCTTGACAAAATCCTCTTTTACTAGACACCCCAAAACCTGTCTTTACCTCAAACAATCTGTCTCTCGTAATCTATCGGACTTCATGGCTAATCCACCAGCCCCGGGTTTGTCCTACGCACGCAACCCCCAGCGAGCCCATTCTTCCGACCAAACATTTCCCGCCACCAAATCCTCGGGCGCAACACCAGAACCCTACTCTACAAGACTGTCGCACAATCAAATTAAAAGCTGACGGACAACTCAAATACTGTGAAAACCGCACAATGTGGTAATGACGCAGGCTCCTCTTTTGAAAAGATAGTTCCCGGTCCGTCGGTGCATGGCAAACCCCGAAATCCAAGCTTGCGTCACCCACAACTGCACTCCTCCTTCGGTACGACAACCCAGCGTGAGCATTTGTGGGTATGTGTGCGCTGCTATATGTATATATACATAGCACTTGCCTTCAGTAGTCTAGCGCTCCGAGTTTTGAAGCGCGTCATGTTGTGCAAGGTTCTATCGATATGTTTTGCAGTCCTGGTTAAGAAACCTAATGCATCACACTTACTGGACTGCATACTACAGCGACACACTATACAAAACTGAAAGCAATGCAAGACCAATAGGATCGCGAAATACCAGGGGGTAGTTCCGAGGAACACGACACGATGTAAATGCGCTCGTCTTCCTCTTACATCTGCACACAGTAGGTAAAGTACGTACGAAAAGAAACCGCACCCCAAAAACTCACAACTAAATAAATTATTCTGACGAGAATACCTGGAATCGTAGTGGCTTGCGTGCGTGACATATCTATCCTTCTGCATGGCGTAATACCACCGCAATTAGTATGCACACCCGACTCACACATTATATGTAGTGTATACGTAAGAAATACCCATACCGCGTGCACTCACAAATAAACAAAACACGGTTCGTCCATCAATCTCATCCACTCCCAAGATCTGATCAACCCGACGTCATGCAGGTGCCCTCGATCGTGGCGTCGTGGCGAGACATCTTCAACTCTGACGCCACCCTCCAACTCTGACGCCACCCTCCAACCCATCACGCTCACCTCCCAATTTTCAAACGCCAGCCCTATACTCGTATTCGAGCCGGGTTCCCCAGAAAATTCGAAAATTCTTAGTGTTCGGATCGTCATCAGCCCGTTGGCTAGTTGACCCGCATTTTGGATTTTTGCACATGCCGGCGCTAAAGCGCTTAGGCCAGGTTAGTGGATCTCGGGATCCAGAGTGTTTAGACGCGGAATTACTTAAAGTGGAGTGCGTGTGAAATCTCTGTTTGGGCTGCGCTGAGCTGATTTTGGATTTTGGATTGGTTTGGATTGGTTTCGGTGAGGGGTGGTGGATGGATGGGGCGAGGAGGAGAGTTAGGTGGGTGCGGTGTTGTGACGAGATGGGTAAAGAAATTTGGAAGGTTTCTTTTACGCCAGCCAATCATGTCCTGTACTTCTCCTTGCATTCAGAGGAAACCGTAGGTAGAAAAGATGTGTTATCCTTAACCTATTGTCGTCTATCTTGCGCTGATGAGGATTGAGTCTAGGCATGTTCTCACGACGCAGACGTTAAACAATCACAGTGATAGAACGCAATGAGTAAAGTCAAGTGTAGAAATGGTGGGGTCGTAATTAAGGTACTCTGTAACTAGTAAATATCCTGGACAATCCCTTCTTGCCAGCAGAAAGCTTCACTCTCCGAATCCCATCCCACCGCCCAAACAAGTAAAACATCTCAAAGAGGAACATTCCGTCCAAGCCCTCACCGGCATCAACAAGGGTATATCCGCCGCTGGTTGTAATGCTGCCAAAACCCATTTTCTCAAAAATATTGCTGAAGCCCTCTTCCGAGGAGAAGCATCCAAATCGCAGGACTCCCGTCCCAAGATTCAATGACTCCTCGCTGGTTGTGTTGTTGGTTGCAGAGTAAAAGACAAAAACAACGATGAAAGCAGACGCAAACTTTTTGGTGATGATGCAAGTCTCGGAACAGCACAAGACAGAGGAAGGAAGGGTGAGGCGAGGGGGCGATGATCCAAACAATAACACAACTCTCCAGACGCCATGCTGCTATGCCGAGGAATAATCGAGAATCAGAACCAGCTCGAAAGATCCATCGCTGTGGTATAATAAACTCAAACTCCCGAGGAAAACAGAAACAGTCGCTGATGATATACTCCAATCGTAAATGCCCGAAGATGTATGCAAGAAATAGTCAAACGCTCAGTATGTGTTTACTGGCGGGAGAACTGCTTGCTAACGCGGTGCCACGCGCCCTCAATCGAGTGCCTGACGCCGCTGCCACTCTCAGTCGAGCTAGTCGAGGACGCGGAGTTGGTACGTTGGCTTCGGGGGTGGAGTTCATCGATCAGGTTTCCAGCGCCGCCACGGCCAATGTGGTAGATGGGAGCGGCGTGCTCGCGGAGACGCTCCTGCTGGGCGAGTTCCTCGTCGAAGGAGAACATGGCGCGTTCCTTCTCGCGGTGCATGTTGCCTGCTCCACCGCGGCCGGAGGTGTAGAGGGCGTTGGATGGAGGAGGAGTGAGCTTGACTAGAGAAGCTGGGCCGGAGGCATCAGGGCCGGAGGTCACGTGCTTGGGGTTGACGCGAGTGGCATTGCCGGCACCGCCACGTCCCGCATAGTAGTAGTGGGATGCAGGGACGGATGGGTGAGGCTCGGTGATGTGGTAGGAAGGCATCTTGGTTTGGTAGTGTTTGTTTTGTGGGTGGTTGTTGATGTTGGTCGTTGGTGTTGAGCTTCGAGGTCGAAGGTTCAAGGTGGCAAGTGTATAGATTGACTGCGGGAAGGTAGAGTAGTGCTTGAGTAGTGCTTGAGTAGTGTGGTGTGGAGAAGCAGATGATGTGATGATGTTCCTGATGGTGTGAGGATATCTCAGTACTGTGCCCGTCCGGGGGCCTCTTTATACCAACATCTGACTCCCTCGGACGAGGAGGTGTGCTCAGCAACCTTGGTAATTGGAGCCCAGAAAATTCTGCGCCTCTCCGGCTGGAGCAGATTCATCATGACACAGCTCCACAAGATCACGCACGCCAGCCCCTGGGAACAATGCAGCGCTTTGCAGTTAACGGCATGTCCATGATCATGCGGTCGTTGGACGAGACAGGCCGGAGGCGTCGGTGCTGAGCGAGCGCTTCGGCCCAGCACAGCGAGTAGTCTCGCGGACTTGGCCCCGGAATCCATCGCGTAATAGTGGCCTTCGGTGGCCTTGTCCTCTCTGCACCTGACATGCCAACCGCGCTGCGACTGGACAGCCAACGTTTCTGTTACCCCCAGGAAACGCTGCAAATATCGCTGCAAATTTTGCAATGATGCCGCCATTGAACGCGATGGTGATGTGCGAGGGGAGGGCGCCGGCCTGCTGGCACCGTGCTGGCGGGCGCCGCGCAGTCGAGTCGACATCCGGACAGCGAGCTCGACGCTGCAGAATTGCAGCGGGAGAGAGTTTGAGATTCTGAGATAGGCGCACCGCGCAGCAGCTGGTCGTCGGCCATGTCCAGGCCAATGTCGATGGTGATCGCGGGCGACGAGAGTGCCATTCGTCGACGAAGCGCATGCAGAGATACACAATCCTCACAATCCGCCGTGTGCCAGGCCTTGGTTCGCTGGACTCGCCGCTGCAGGAACAGCGCAGGCAAGGCAGCTTAGCCCTGTCGGCCAGCAACCAAGCACTCTCGAAAGCCCCGAAGCCCTGGAGCCCCGTCGCCAGCTGACGATCTGTGATGTGATGGATGTGAGAAGCCATGCGCAGGCAGCCCCGAATTCCCCAGACTGATTCTTGCTGCCCGGCTCGGCTCCTCCAGCTGCGCTCTGGAGCCAGCGCATGACGTTGAGCATCGTGAGCGTCCAGCTCATCGGCGCTCCCAGCCAGCGCAAGATTCGCAAGGAGCGGTGGACGAGGGCAGGTCACCAGGCACCGCGAGCGACATCAGCGGCAATTCCCCCCCCAGCGGCTCCCCCAGCAGTGTCCATGATTATTTCCAGCGTCACTGGCGCGCACGGCTTGGAGCCAGCCAGTAGCACCGTCGCTCTCCCTCTCGTGCCTGATCCGCGGCAGTGCGCCTGGCTCCCTCGCACCGACGTGCAACACCAAGTCATGAGATGTGCCATGACCGAAAAAAACTCACGATCCTTGGCATCGCTTGCACAACTGCTCCCGCTGCCCTCATCGTCCACCGCCTAGACGTTGCCGTTTGGTCACAACGTCATGTCACTGCTGTCCTGTGCGCCGTCTGTCTGTACACGTTGCCAAAACGTGCTCTTCTGAATCGTACACGCCAGTCCAGATTATAGGGTATCCCAATGAGCACGGAAACGCCAGCCATATGCACTGCAACAATGCCCGCTCCCCAACACAACAAAAACGATCCACATCCTCCAAAAAGCACCAGCACTTAAGTAACAGAAACACCCCAGCACGAAAAATGCGGTCAAACAGCCCCTCCCAAACGCGGGGAAATAAGCTACTATTTAGCACACCCGCACCTCACCCTGCCCCGTTTCACAAAGCCCTCAGGAGAAACTACGCCTTTTGGCTCTGACACGTACATCCGCTCAGATTCCCGCTGAGCCCAGGACGGCATAGCTGCTCCGTGACGCTGGTCGCTGTTGGTCTCCGGGTTTGAAGATCCGAATCCATGACTAAAATCTTGCCCAAGCGCCATGCACCCTCCCCAGCCTGTCCTTGACGTCTGCGGAGGCGGGACGACGGGTGCTGCTGTGGAGAACCGCAGATGAGGCGAATAGCCGTCTGCGGTGCCACAACGGGTTCTCTAGGCAAACTTGGTGTGGATGATGTCTGGGTTCTCCTGCCATTCGTCCTTTTCCACCCACATCTAGATGCGTGTTAGTCTTGCTCAGGTACCCTGTCCACCACTCTGGGTCCCTCACCTTTTTGAATGTGCTCAAGCCAGCGAGAATACTGCCTCCGGTCCACGTGGTATATATCCGCTCTGGCGGCGCTAGAATCTTGATGCGCATGTCCTTCACCGCCAACCGTTGCACCTCGTGGAGCAGTCGGTTTCCGAAGCCCTTGGTCAACGTGGACCCTCCAGACAGCACGATATTTCCATACAGTGCCTTACGTAGGTCCATGTCCGTCCGGTGAATGGCCTCGACGACAATCTGATGCACGCCTGGATACTCGAGGCCAATGATCTCGGGATTGAAAAGAATCTCGGGTGCTCTGAAGCGTTCCGCGCCGACCTAGAAAAACAAGCCGCCGTTAGCTGATGCGCTATGTCGATGCACAGCACATTTTCTCACCTTCAGTTTCTGGCCGTCTGGCAATGTGTACTCGACGCTCTTGCCGTCTGTCCTCGCCGTGCCTGACCATTCCTTCTCCTCTTTAGCCGGGTCCAACGCAACATAGCCCGTCGTCTCCTTGATATGCTTGACAGTTTCTTTCTCCGCGCTCGTATGGAAGATGCGCCCGCTTTTCCTCAACAGCTGCTGCATATGCTCCGTCACATCTCGCCCTGCCACGTCTATCCGTCTGATGCTGTTCGGTATTGCGAAGCCCTGGAAGACGGGAACCGCATGTGATACGCCGTCTCCCGAGTCTAGCACTATGCCGGTGGTTTTTCCGGAGGCATAGAGCGAAAGGACGGCTTGAACGGATGTATACAGAGCGGGCACATTGAAAGTCTCGAAGAGGATTTGCGCAGCCGTGTCTCGGTTTTCCCGGGGGTTCAGCGGGGGTTCTGTGAGGAGCACGGGGTGCTGTCAGGCAAGTTGTTAGCCTTCGCACTCCGATTGCCGGGACAGCCTCTGGAATGAATTGCCACTCACGTCCTCGCTGACCGTCTTCAATTCCTCGGTATACACGTACTGCCATATCCTTTCCATGTCATCCCAGTCTGTGACAATGCCGTGCTCCAGGGGATAATTGATCTTGAACAGGCCCCTGTACTGCTGTGCTTGAGGTCCAATGAAGACGTCCCCCTCCAGGGCTCCTGCCATAGTCCGCACATGCTTTGGCCGGCCGACGAAAGATGGGAAAAAACATTTCGGCACATCTTGCCCTGCGAAGCCCGCTCGGATAGTGCCGCTGCCGTTGTCCAGCACTATGGGGGCATTGTGCAGCCGGGAGCCCATTGCGAGCCAAGGACGAGTCCACTAGATAATGAGACGTGAGCGGATATTTCAACGAGGGGACGGCGGCTGGCGATAGGGCTGGAGCTGGAGAGGAAGCTGCGACGTTATGGTGGTGAGTGCATGTTTCGAGCTTTCCAAAGTTTCACGTCGCGAATTCACGACGCGAACGGGAGGACAGGGATCAGCTCGCTAGTGCGTCACGTGGCATGCGCCATGGCCTCTTTGGGACGAACCGCCTTGCTTGTGCTCCACAGATATGAAGAGTTGCTCGAATATACATTGGTGTTCTTGTTAATTCCCCGTCTCACCAGCACTACATCGCAGGAAATGAAAAGTCCTCCATCACAGAATCCCATACCCAGTCTTCAAACATGTCCTGCTGCACAGGCGCTGGGGCTGCATCCACCGTGCCATAGTTCGTGGTATCGAAATGCAAAGAGTCAAGGAATGGTATAGGGTGATTGCGCACTTGCTGCAAGTAGAAATCCCCGGGTGTCATTTGGGTGTCTTGCGCAGGGCCCATGGTGGACGAGGGAGTGGTGTTCTGCCGAGCAGCCGACGGAGACTTTTCCCTATACGAAGAAGCAGATGCCGTTGAAATCTTTGGTATGTGGTCCAGCATCCTCTTGTTGAATCCGTGAAGCAAGCTTCTCTGAAGCCAGGCAATGCTGAATAACGCGTTACGATCCCTATTCTGCCCTTCCGCAGCCAAGTCATCTGGAGACGGAAACTCGAAACCAGGATACGGAAAGGTAAATTTCATCTTTTCGATGAACCGCTCAAATAGCTCTGGAATCTGAATTTCCTTGGCCACAGACACCGGATCCCATAAATCGCGGCTTCGGTCACCCTGTGGCAAGGCAGCAAAGCCATGAGGGGCTCCGGGCCCAAAGTGCCCAGGCAAAAGACTGACTAATTCTTGTGGTACGCCAAGAGGGCCAGGTTGACCATGCCGGTCATTCTCTTGTAGAAAAACGAGCTTACATGTGATGATGATGGCATAGAACCAGCCAGACCAGGCAGGAAAGGAGAGAGGGTAGAGTCCGGACTCTGGACAATCGATTAAGGCCTTGAGATAGGTCTTCACGGTGCGTATGCAGCGGTTAAGCATCTTAAGCCTCGACTGAGATAACTGTGACGTGTGGGTCGGGTCCGGTGGTCCCCAGAGAGAACTATGTATCGCGCATTCGTGGATCCACAAGTCGAGCAGATGGAACTGAAGGCGAAGAAGTACTGTTTCCTCACATATTAGGCCTTAAGTCGAACTGTTGTGACAGAAGATGACTCACTGTTTTCTTTGGCCGAACTGGGCACTGCTTCCCGAATTACTTCCAGCTCTCGTCGAAAACTTTGTGTCGACATTTCCAAGAACATTTCTCCCCGCACATCCGCACTATCGATGTCGTCGTACGAGTAGTACTCACTGACGCGGTACATTAGGTCGCTTCCCTGCACGAGCGGAGGGATTAAAGTATCAGTAGGTGCCTCGCAGTGCTCGGTAAGGGACTGACAGCACAGCCCCATGAACTTTGTATACGCCATCGTACTTGGTTTCCGCCATGCGTGCGCATACCTACGAATCTGCATTAGCTTTGTATTTCGTCGGCGCGGCTTACTCACGCTACAGAGACGTAGTATGTCCCTAAAAATGCTCTTTGCTCGTCGGCGGAGCGCTGCGCCTTGAGCTGCACTCCACCGGCCGCCGAAGCTAATTTTAAGTTACGGGCCTTCTCCCTTGGGTTCTTGGACAGCCCCAGATCCTGGGCCATGGCTACACAAAGCTGAACGACAATGGCCAGTTGTTGACTACGGGGGCGAAAGAAGAACTAGTACCAGGCAGCGTGGACTAACAGACCTTGAAGTATCTCCAGGCTCTTGCGTGAATGCATGAGGATCTGGGATGCCATCTGCGTTCTGAGCTCTTCAGCAAGCATGCGCTGAATGGTCGGAGTGTTGTAAGACATCGTAGTCATGATAGAGTGGAACAGAAAAGGCTGCCGTTGCCGAAGCTCGTCTACGTTTGTCGATCCTAGGACGATGACAAATGGAAACGACCAAGAGAACGAAGTTCGAAACTCGTCAAGGAGGACCGCGGCATGGTGTTGGTCTATGAACCCAGCGTCAATAGGATCAAAAGCGTCCGGTCCAGCATCGGAGTCGGATTGCGGCTCTGGTGAGTCCAATGCATCTCTCACAGTCGTCGTGGAACCATGTGCGTCATTTGCATCAGGGGAAGAGGTACTGGGAGCCGGTTTTTGTAGAACGGGCAAACTGTTTGAAACTTGCCCGTTGGCTTGCAGTATGGTGATTAGGCTTGCCACACGTTCCTCTAATTGTTTGACTCGACTATCAATCATGTCAGTCGTTCCGGAAAGTGGTAGACAGACACTGGGGTCTAACACAATGGGTCCTAGCAAGAGCTCATAACTTGCAGAATATTGGGGCTAGTGCAGGAAGCCACACTCAAAGGTGGACCCCGCTCCCAATACGCGCAGAGTCTCATCCATGCTAAGATGCATGCTTTCGTAAGAACGACTGTGGGTTGGTATGAATGAAATACATCTTCCTCGCCGTCCATTATTGGGTCGAGGAAAGTTTCAACGAAAGATGGACTTACGAGCGTGACTTGGGGGCTCTCTTCCTAACAGCTTCCTCAAAAATGCATTGCTTCCCCAATCTTTGGCACCGATAGCATATGTTCGGACCGTTCTCGACTGGCGAGCATTTCGCTTTGGCTCGGGTGCAATTCTGGCACGCCTTCCGCTTCCTCGAATCATCTGGCGACATCTCCGATTGGTACTCCACACAAGCGGTATGTACGAGAAGAATGGTTTCCTTCGCCGTCGGAGCGTAAGTGACGCGACATTCTGACGCTGGTTGTAAAGAGGTTGAGTGTGAAAGGGCGATCTGAGGTGCCAAATTCCCCAACCCCGACGGGATCGGCGTCTAAAAATCGCCCGACTTCCGGTCCTCGGGCATTTCCAGTCCACATGTCTAACATGTCAAAGGATTGGCCTCAATTAGTGGTCGGATGAAGGTACTACCATACAGCTTCATCTTATCGGACGTCGAAATTCGGCATGATGATTTCTTTCCGCTTTGCTTCAGGGCCAAGCTGGTCCTCATTGACTGAATTAAATTTCATATGCCGTCATCCAGCGTTCGCAATCTGGGCTAGGAACGTGTAAGTTTAGAGGTAGCATTAATAGAATTGCCTGTTGGCTGCCTTGGCGCTCAAATTGTCTCCTTGTAGCAGGGCGGAGTGCATATTGGCCGAAGCACGACGGAGGACGAACGATGCGGACGAAGAAATGGGATACTTTAATAGGAAAGCGTCAACCTCACATTCGAATATTCCTTTCCATCCAACTCCAGCATCCTGTACGAATTAACTTTCCTAGTTTCCCCATTTCGACCCTCGTCAACCGCTTGTCCTTATCCTCTTCGCCTAGCATGGAGACCCCACCCCTAAAGACTTCCTTTGTTGAGGAGAAATCAGAACAAGACTCGCGCCACGATACTGAACCAGGCCAAGAGCATTCTCTAGACGATAGTCAGCCTGTCGAACACTTCATGTCTGGCTTCAGATTGAACATACTTATATTCGGCCTCGGGATCGCTCTGTTTCTTATGGCGCTAGATATGTCTGTGATAACCACAGCAATTCCGATAATCACGGAAAAATTCCACTCCACCGAAGACATAGGATGGTATACGAGTGGATATCTACTTACAGTGTAAGTCTTCGAGGTGCGAATATTTGACATATCCTGACCAAGACGACAGGTGTTCACTCCAGCCTCTCGGAGGAAAGTTGTATGCGAACTTCTCCCTAAAAGTAAGTTAAAGTACCACCTTTCCACTTTTGCAAAGTAGAGCTAACATCTGTAGTGGACCTTTTTGACGTTTTTCTTCATATTCGAATTCGGCTCACTACTGTCCGGCGCAGCCACCTCCTCCGCCATGCTGATCATAGGTCGAACGATAGCCGGCGCGGGAGCAGCTGGGATCATGTCTGGTACCCTGTCAATTCTCGCTGCAGTAGTAACCCTTCGTCTTCGGCCAGCATACACTGGAATTCTCCTCTCCCTCTTTGGCGTTGCAACAATCGCTGGCCCTTTGGTCGGTGGGGCATTGACCCAACACGTTTCATGGCGTTGGGTGTTTTATATCAACCTTCCCGTGGGTGCATTTACATTCGTGGCACTTGTGTTTTTCTTCAATCCTCCGGTTCGGGCCGTGGAGCAAGATGGGATCGGTCATAGAATCAAGAGACTCGACATCGTGGGCGCCGTCTTGTTCATCCCGGGTATTGTCATGATTCTCATCGCCTTACAATGGGGGGGCATCACCTATCCTTGGAAATCTGCTACCATTATCGGTCTCTTTGTCGGGGCAGCCGGTATTCTCGCAATCTTCGCGGCCTGGGAATTACGACAAGGAGACGAAGCAATGCTCCCGCCATCGATTCTATTTCAGCGGACCGTGATATGGGGAAGCTTGTGCGCCATGTTCGCAATGGGGGCGCAAATGATCCTGGGCGTGTGGTTGCCGGAATGGTTCCAAGCAGTGAGAGGCGCCTCGCCTATAACTTCCGGTGTCTACATGCTTCCAGCTCTACTCGGACAAGTCGTGTCCAGCATCGCCGCTGGCGCGTTGATCACTCGACTGGGATACTACAATCCTTGGCTCCTCATGGGCGTGGCTCTCATGTCGGTGGGTTCCGGGCTGTTCACGAGATTCAAACCCGACACTTCAAACGCGACATGGATTGGATTTCAAGTGATATTTGGATTGGGCGCGGGGATGTTCATGATGGTGCCACTCCTGGCTGTGCAAGCAGTCCTTGATGCGGAAAAGACTCCTGTGGGCATCTCCACCGTAAACTTCTTTCAGATGTTTGGAGGGGCCTTGTTCGCCGCTATTTCGCAGACTATTTTCAACGAGAGACTGATCAAGGAGCTCGCTACAAACGCTCCAGGGGTCAGTGTCAGCGCACTACTGGCAGCGGGTACTTCGGCTGTTCGCAACGCAGTGACTCCGGAGCAGCTACCTGGGGTGCTTCAATCGTACAACACGGCGATTCTGAGCACATTCTATCTTGGTGCAGCGGTAACGGCCGTCGGATTCTGCTTTGCTTGGGGACTGGAGTGGGTGAATGTAAAAGGGAAGGACATGACGGCTGGCGGAGCTGCCTGAAGGTGGGAGTCGAACACTCAAAATGTGCTGCGGGATGAAGCTTTGATTGTATGAGGGATAAAGCTTGGTGTCTGAGTGTGCTGGTTTCGAGCTGTCTCCACCCGGTCGGTTTCGTATATTTGGGCTCTCTGGGGTCAAGGTGAGTTGAGCGAGTTGAAGTCTGCTGCACATCGATTCCGTATTGCATGCATTTGTCATCCCAAAGTACGTGCGCATCCCCGATACATTTCGGTGCTGAAGGTTTTCTCCCATTGAATCGAAACGTGTGGATAGTCGGGCAAACTCGGCTTTCGGTCATAGCTCGGCGCACGGGCCATACCCGTCGTGACCAAGTTCCGCCCACAACCTCCCACGTCATTTCCTACACCCACGTCCTACGATCGCCTACGGTTTCCCACGCAAGAGCCATAGCTACGTCCAGAGCGACACGTTCAGGAAAGCCGAGGTCTCTCAACAAGGACTCGGAGGAACATCGACCCCGATTGACTCTATAATGCCCCAATTCCAAGGCATGGCGAGGATAGCGCGGTCTTTCTTTCGGTGCACTATGGAATACTGACCAGTGACGTTAATATCTCCGACGATAAAGAATCTGCGGTTTGTAATGTGCATCGCTGCGCCTACGTCTACATTCACGCTTCCATCGTTGAAACGAGGCTGCCAAGATTAGGCCCATCGACTTTCTGAGTCCTGATGAACAGGGCGGCATCAGGGGGCTTATGAAAGCAAGGCCCACCACGATGGATATGTCAGCCTAGCATGCACTCCAGGTCTTTTACTCGTGCTTCTTATACAGGGTAGCCTAGATGCAAACAATTGGCCCACTTGAGCTGTCACTCCTAAAGAGATTTCCCAACCCGCTCGGCTGGCTCCCGAAACGGGCCCTTAGCGTCGCCACCGAGGAAAATTCCTGAAACTGAGGTCATGAGTGGCCACGCCAGATTGGATCCTGCGTTTGGGTGCATTATTAAGATTTAACGTCATTGATATGGTTTGTAGTGGAGTTGAGGTGGATACCACCAGGCTTCAGGGCTTTTGGTATAAGTATTGTAGACTCGCCTTACTTTGCTGCACTCATCAATTCACAGTTCGACTACCATTCTCATCAACATCGACATTTCTCTACCCAATCAAACCTACTCTTATATCATTAAATTCTTCATCTCCATACCAACACAATGCCTTCCTTCACAGTCTACAAAGGATCCAAGGACGGTTCGATCCAAAAGGCAGAAACCTCAAAGCCCGAACTCTCAAATGACCAGGTTCTCGTCAAAATCACCGCCTCCGGTCTCTGCGGCACAGATGAGCACTACCGACACGCCGACATGGTCCTTGGCCACGAGGGCGCCGCTGTCGTCGAGCAGCTAGGTCCGAATGTCAAGTTCCTAAAGAAAGGTGACCGTGTGGGCTGGGGCTACGAACACGACTCCTGCGGCCACTGCGAGTACTGTTTGACGGGGCGAGAAACTTTCTGTCCCGAGCGCGCCATGTACGGCATGGCGGATCTCGACCAGGGCAGCTTCGCCTCGCACGCAGTGTGGAGGGAGGCCTTTTTGTTCAAGATTCCCGACGAGTTGACCGATGCGGAAGCTGCACCGCTCATGTGTGGTGGAGCTACCGTGTTCAATGCACTGCGCATGTACAACATCCAGCCCACTGATCGAGTCGGTGTTCTGGGCGTTGGTGGTCTTGGCCATCTCGCCATTCAGTTCGCATCGAAGATGGGCTGCGATGTTGTCGTCTTCTCCGGCACCGAGAGCAAGAAGGAGGAGGCTATGAAGCTCGGCGCGACCGAGTTCGTTGCGATGAAGGGCAAGAAAGAGCTCAGCATCGGTCGCCCAATCAACTGTCTCCTCGTCACCACCAGTGCTCAGCCAGGTAAGCCTTCCAAACGAAAACACTAAAGTTACAATTCCTAGCAGGTACTAATATCTCTCAGATTGGAACCTTATGGTCCCCGTCATGGCTCCGGACTCTATTATCTTCCCTCTTACCGTGTCGGAAGGAAACTTCAGCGTTCCGTATATGCCCCTCATTCTGAACGGCATCCGGATCCAGGGCAGTGTAGTTGCATCTCGCAACATCCACCGCCGCATGCTGGAGTTTGCGGCTCAGCACGGAATCAAGCCGATCAACATGGAGTTTCCAATGAACGAGGAAGGTATCACGAAGGCGATGAAGACGCTGGAGGATGGCAATATGAGATATCGGGGTGTTCTGATCCCTGGTAAGGCTTGAACTGATGGAAGCTTTTTGGTTCGTTTCGAAATGCATCGATTGGCGTTGGATATGTGAGCGAATTCTACAATAGACTTACTGCATGGAGAGAATTGAATGTATTGCATTAATATCAAGAGATTTACACACTGTGGTATACCTTGATGGATTATTGAGAGTATACCACTTTGCAATGGCATGTGCAAGTATTGGTATATTACGCTTAATCGTTGTCTATGCCGACTAGATCGTAGGCTTAGCTACCAGCCCTGGAGCGCATGGCTCATGCTCCCGTGACTCAATAATCTCTTCCGCTGAGACAAAAGATTAGCTGTACAAAGAAGCAAATTTTTTTTAAAAGGCTTACGGTTATCATATTGTTCAGGTTATATGTGATTTCGAGCAGGGGGCATGGTCCTAATTCGACCTATCTCATTTTAGTAATTCTCCACATAGATCACAGTCATTCTCTTTGTTCTGCTATATGCTATATTAACCAGGGCGAGTTGCAGTTCTAATAAACACACCAAGGACATATTTGTGTAAGGCCATAGGGCTGTGGAACAGCAGGCAGTCGTTTCGTGTCGGAAAACACTACCAGTGTGAATGATTGAATCACCTTTAGTGACCGCCACATGATCAACTCACCATCAAAATCCCGCGCGTGAGCAACAAAATTGCGTGATAGCAACCGCTTGCTCAAGCCACCTTCACCACAAAAGACAAACCCTCGCAATATGGATACCTCAACCCCCAGCCATGAGCCCTTCTACTCTCCAGACCGACGTCCGATCTCACCAACCCTCCTAACCACGATGGAATACCTCTCTGAAAAAGAGCAAAATGCGCTCCAGGACCTTCTAGTCCGCAAACTCAAAGGCGTCCCTTGCGAGCATATTTCCTCCCTCACTCTCCGCGACATTGCAACGTTATCTCCCAACGCCATGTCTCTGCCTTCGTAAGTGCCTTTCCACCTTCACCATGCCCCCTCCCCAATCCCCCATGTCCCGTCACAACCACGAGCCAAATCCCTAACCCGGTCTCTTTAGCATCCCCCCAGACATCCAACTCGATTTCTTCCTGCGCCACCGCGCCACAATGCTCCTTCACAGCGACACACCCCTCAAATCCAAAAACCAACAATCTCTAACCCTCACCCGCGCACTATTCTTCTACCGTCTGAGTCCGACGCATCAATTCCATCGGTATCATGATTCTGTGCGGTGGAATATATTTGTTTTCTTGGCGCTACTCGCCATCGCTCCGGATAAATTTACACGGGCGTCGAGGGATACTACGACCACAACCTGGACGGAGAATTCTATGGATGGGGATGGGGATATTGAGGGTGAGGGGAGCGGAGGCAAAGCCTTCGCGACCACCTACCTCGCCTCCGTCCTCGAACACCACAACTCCCCCCAGAACTTCACTCTTCGAGAACACTTTATCGAAATCTGGAAGTTTGGTCCGTGGGAGTTTTTCCGGTTCGGAGCTGCGCAGCAGAAGGTTCTGCGAAGGCAGTGTGGGAGGGTGGGTAGGGAGATGTCACGAGAATTAGTTTCTATGAGAGAAGAGATGGGAGAAGAGAGGTACCAGAAGCTGGTGGGAAAGTTTGTCGGGGTTTTGGTTGCGGGGAGGAGGGATCGGGATCAGGCCCCCGAGGAAGGTGGGCGAGGGGAGGATATCGACCATGTTGGTGGGAATTGGGATGGGGATGGGGATGTTGGGTTGGAGGAGGAGAGGGAGGGAGGGAGCAGGAGGGAGATGGAGATGGTGCATATTGCTGACAATTATCTGCTCAAGGCGCTAAGGGTTCCGCTCAAGGAGCAGTATGTTGTGGAGATTGAGGTGCCGGGAACGGAGACGAGGGTTGCGAGGATGGAGGATGCGGTGCAAGCGGCGAAGAGGGTGAGGGCCAGGGATATGTTGTTGACGATGATGGAGCTGTTCAATTGATTGAAGGTGGCCCTGGGATGGATCGGACGCGAAGGCTTCCCGTCACTGAAGCCTCACTTAATGATTGAGGGATGGGGTAATCATTTCCGTTGTTTTCCTGTTGCGCGGTCAGATCCAGGCTTCATGGCAATCAAGCCGGAATGAGTGTTGGTGGGTTGAGTCGAGTATGAATGTGGACGTAAGAAGCTATGGACTGAAATGGCCCCCGAATCCATGAACCACGTCGAAGTATTCCACAAAGTGAACCATTCCTCACACAATCTTACAACTACAAGACCGGAAAGAAGCGGCAGACATAATCATGTCATTTTCCGTCTCAAGATGCCCCCCCGAATGTGAGCTTGAAGAAATCGAAGACACAGATCCAACAGCGCGCTCCCCTGTGATAGTTATCAACAATCGCATGTCTATGTGACTTGCGGGTTCTACATCTCATCGAACGCATTTACCTGGTGGTGGGTTCGAAAGTTTTGTAAAAGACTTGTCGAAGATGACGGCCCTCGCTGCATGCGTTACGCATCCGCTATTCAATATAGAGAACAGTTCACACCAGGTAAGTATACCGTTATTTTCAAGCGCACCGCAGGATCCCGCAAATAAATCCAGCATGCCCAAGCAGATTGAGAATAGGACCCGGCCCTCCGCAGAAGGATTCACTTCATCTAAAAGTCTTTCAACCAACCGTGTATTGCCTCTTTCGGAAATACGTCGTAAGTAGTTAGATCGAGGAAGACTGCGCCTCGCGCAAGGGCATCTCATTACGCGTCGCAGAACACAGTCCAGCTCCAAGTTTAACGCACGCGTGCGTCGCGAGATGATGATTTTCAGGGACAGGTTTTGGCGCGCAAACGCCGATCGGATGTCGGAGTCTTACATACGTGGTAGGAGATGAAAACTGGGGATTCAGGGAGGCTGTGTAGAGCGGGTACGCTATCTGAGTGAGCGGTTTGAAACCCAAGAGCCGACCGAGCTAGTGGATGACGAAGCTTGTGTTTGAGATGATCTGAGACAACGTGAATGTGGGTCCTAGAGTTGTTTTATAAAAGGTAATAGGTGATGGTAGATTGCGGATTAGATAGATACTTTTGCTACGCTCTGCATACCGAGGCTAAACATGATTACTCTGCAGAGACACTCCGTTATTGCATGCCGAAATCTCTGCTTTCGTTCATGATGCGTTTCCGCAAACGCTGGGCCCATTGCCGCTTTTCCGCCGCAGTGAAGCAATCCCGTGCTCTTATCTGGAGCCAGATATGAGTATCGTGACCCCAAGCGTAGTTTCCGACACGATCCGAGAACCCATCGATTCCGTATTTCGACGACGGATCGTCAGCCACGATAACAGTTACTTTCTCCAACGGAAGAGCGCGGAAGCAGTTGAGACCAAGAGCCCAGTCGTCCAAGTGAGGAGTGAGGATTTCCTGGCGAAAAGGGCCATTGTCGCCCGTTCCAGCGAGCACCACGGAGAGGGAGATGTGGAGGATGCGGACTCCTTGGATATACGGACGCAGGCTCGGAGTAAGCAGACTATTGTTCCAGCGCCAGGCGCTCTTGCTGTCGGAACAGCTACCTAGTCTCATGAATATCCATAGGGACTTGATAGCTTTCGTTTGGAACGAGGCGAGACCGAAAAGAAAGAATTTAAAGGCAACCACGCTGCGGAACCCAAATGTGTTGAGCGAAAACGGAAGGTTCCTCGCTTCCTGGTAAACTTGCCGGCTCGTGTGGAGGAAACTGAGATTGAGAGTCTTGTTGAGGCTCACATTCGTTCGGGCATAGGAAGTCCGGTCACCTGGCGGCCTCATCCAGGCTGGCTTGTGGAAGCCTTCATCGGGATAGCATCTGTTGTGCCGTTCTGCACAGGAGTCGATGTGGAAAGGGTCCCCGTGCCTCCAGAAGTTCGCAGCAATACCTGGGCCAGGAAGTTGCTCATTCAGAGTAGCATCTTGCGAACGTTGATACGCAACATCCTCGGATATAGCGGCCTTACAGACGTAGTAGTGCAGACAATGCTGCAGACCCCACTCTTGCAGTCCATTCCAGTTGGCCTGCCCCTCCCCGCCCGCAAACGAAGTCCAGAGAGGTTCGTTGTAGGGTGGGCACTCACGCCGCTGATTCGCTTCCTCGCCGGCAAAGGCAAGCCAGTTGGCCTGGTTGTACGGCTGTTCTATCTTGCAAGTGTCTTGTCGCTTGTCGCCCTCGATGTGGATGGAGTGACCGCCAAGCACAAGGTCATAGATCCTGTTCCTCAGCTCGGCTGGCAGTCGTAGAAGGGGCGACTCTCCAGTGTTGAGGAAAGTGCTGGTCCGTGTCAGCTGAGCAGGCTATACATGTGTTCGCACATCACAAGATGCAAAAAGCGTACAGGGCAGAAGACGTTGGCGCGACTTCGATCTCGCGACCAGATCTAGTGGTAGATGTGGCTGGTGAGCTGGTCATAATTAACTGTATCCGGACTGATGAAATGGAGATGGTGCAGCGCAAGGGCGGGTTCAGGTGGCGATCAGACAGTTGCTCCAGCTGTCGATGATACGTCCAAGAGACGGCAGCCAAGCCGTGGTGGAGTGCGTAATGCACCCGCAATGGATGCAATTGGCGAGCATGTCATTCGCGGCAGATTTGTCCCCCGCCAGAGCTGCCAAAAGGCGTGGCGCACGGATGGGGAGGCTCGCTCTCGCCAAGAGCCCAAACTCTGAGCGCCTCAGGGGAAATTCAGGACCCAGGCACCGTGTCACAGGATTTGTGGACAAGCAGTGGAAATAGCAAAGGGCAGCGAGCAAAGGGCAACACCGGAGGGTGTCCGGCCGGCGCGGCGGCGGAGGAGGAGGAGGAGGAGGAGGAGGAGGAGGATCGTGTTAATATGGGAACACGATGCAACCCTCAGGCTCTGGACGACAGGTCACAATCAGTCAGCGCGGAGGGCAGCTGCGATGCATGTCGTGTCCGCATCGGGGCTGGCAGGTATTGGCTGGGACGCAGCTGCCCTGCGAGATTGGGCGTGTGCCTGAGAACACGGCCAGCGGCCAACGACGAGTGTGGCGGAGCAGCTGCTCACGGACGCGGCTCCCTCTTTCGCACCTTGCGCTTTCCGCAAGCGGTCAATTGGCAGCGACTGGCCGGGGCGGGCAACCACGAACCACTGGCAGCAGCATCTGGCAGCTGGGTATTTTGGGCGCCTTATTGCCACAACAAAGAGCGATGCAACGGCGCAAGACAACGCACATCTCACATGTATATACACAATAAAACTGCCGTCCTGGCCGTCGCCGCACCACTACTGCAATAATCAACCATACTGTGTACTGTGTAGTCTACCAATTCACCTGTGTTGGCACGTCTTGTCGCGCCTGCCCCTCCGCCGGCGCCCAGAAAAGCCGCGTGGCCAGATTTAGCAGCGCCCGTGACTTTTCTTGTCTCGCACCCCTTTCCGGAACACGAGCGGTGACATTGGGCCCGCCCTGACCCTTCACTGTTGCCAGTCCTCATCAGCGTCCTCGACAAACCTCAACACTCGCTCACGTTCGCTGCTGTCGCTCAAACACGCCGTCGTCGCTTTCTGCAATATCTAATCATTAACTGGTCTGCGGTGCAGCGGTTTGCTGGCATAGTCTCCGCTGATCGCACCCATCACCGTCGTTAATCGCCCTCGTTAGCCTGACCCGGACCCGCTCGCAGCCGCGCCTGCGCATCTGCCCGGTTTCCAGTCCCAGTTCCCAGTCGTCGCAGCAACAGCCCCTTCACTCTTCAACCACCAACCCCGTCGTCATCACGACTGCCGCTCGTTCACGCCCGCCGCTCGACTGCACTCGACTCCATCGAGCCTTTCGCTACCGACACATCGACATTCACCACCACACTCTCGCTGAAGGAGCATCACCACCGCTGCGCCTGCTGGTTTGGCCGCCTCCCGTTCCCCGTACTCTGTCCACGAGTACTCCACGCTTCTCCCGAGGGCCCTCGCCTTCAACCCTAGATCAACTTAATACCGCCCACAACCACCGCCCAGCATGCTACCCTCGCTATCCAAATCCTCGCTCCTCCTCCTCGCTGCCGCCGCCCTCCCCTTCTCATCCGCCGAACGGCTGATAGAGTCGAAGTCGCTCAACCCTTGCCAGTCCAACTCGAGTTTCTCCGCCACACTCTTCAATGTCGCCTTCACGCCTAACAACCGAAGTCTGGCCTTCAACTTTGAGGGTGTGTCTCTGATCGCTGGTAAGGTCAACGCCGAGCTCGAGCTCCTGGTCTACGGCTACTCTGCGCTCAAGCAGAACCTGAACCCGTGCGACAATGCCGACCTGAAGCAGGGCATGTGCCCCATGAACGCTGGCAACATTGTGATCAAGTCCAACATCGACGTCAGCGCCGACGTCTTGAGCAAGATTCCAGGTAAGACTCGCCGTGGTGCCTTCCGCTTTCACAGCTAAACCTTCTCCTCAGGCATCTTCTACACAATTCCCGATCTCGACGCCAAGGTCCGAATCAAGATTAACTCGTCGGACAACGTCCCGCTGGCCTGTGTCGAAGCCGAGCTGTCCAACGGCCATTCCGTCGACCAAAAGGCTGTCGCATGGTCGACAGCCGTCATCGCCGGTCTTGGCTTGGTTGCGTCTGCTATCACCTCTGGTCTCGGACACTCGAACACTGCCGCTCACGTTGCAGCCAACGCCATGTCGCTCTTCGGATACTTCCAGGCCCAGGCCTTTATCGGCATGTGCGCTGTCCCTCTTCCACCGATTGTCTCCGGGTGGACGCAGAACTTCCAATGGAGCATGGGCATCATCCGCGTCGGCTTCCTGCAAAGAATGGCCACCTGGTACCAGCGTTCGACAGGTGGATCGCCCACGACCTATCTCTCCACACTCACCACCACCTCCGTCGAAGTGCAAAAGGTCAAACGAGCCATGGGTGCCGTGATGCTACCCCTCCGCCGCATCCTCGCAAGAACCAACAGCGGTGTCGCCAATGCGCAAAACCAGAACCGCGTGGTTCTCAAGGGTATCGAGCGTGTTGGTTTCAAGTCTCACATCGAGACGACCAACATCTTCTTCACTGGCTACAGCCTGTTTATCGTCTTCGTCATTGTCGTAACCCTCGGCGTGCTCCTCTTCAAATACGTCTGCGAGGGCCTCGTCAAGGCTGGCAGGATGAAGAGCGACAAGTTTGTCGATTTCCGAAACGGCTGGCAGACTGTGCTCAAGGGTATCTTGTTCCGCGTCATTCTCATTGGCTTCCCGCAGATGGTCGTACTCTGCTTCTGGGAGCTCACTAAGCGCGATTCCGCCGGCGAGGTCGTCTTGGCCATCTTCACTCTGGTCACCATGATCTGTATTCTCGGGTGGGCCACAGCCAAGGTTATTCGCATTGCTCAGCGATCCATCACCATGCACAAGAATCCCGCGTACATCCTCTACTCGGACCCGCAGTCGCTCAACAAGTGGGGATTCCTCTATGTGCAGTTTAAGTCCTCAGCCTACTACTTCATTGCCCCGGTTCTGGGCTACCTTATGATCAAGGGTATGTTTGTGGGTCTGTCGCAGGGCTCTGGCACCGTCCAGGCCATTGCGTTCGTCTTGATCGAGGCCGCTCTCTTGATCGGAATCTCTGTCATGAGGCCTTATATGGACAAGAAGACAAATGCCTTTAACATCGCCATTGCTGTCTTCAACCTGTTGAGCGCGATCTTGCTCTTGATGTTCACAGAGATTTTCAACCAACCCGTAAGTCCAGGTCCATTGTCTTACTAAACATTTGCTGATAATCTTAGGGTATCGTAACTGGTGTCATGGGCGTCATCTTCTTCGTCCTCAACGCCGCTTTCGCTCTCGTCCTCCTCATCATGGTCCTTGTTGCTTCCGGCTTTGCCCTCTTTACCAAAAACCCCGACACTCGTTACCAACCTATGCGTGACGACCGCGGATCGTTCATCAAGTCGCAGACTCAGCTCACGACCGAGCTCGATGCGCTTGGTGCCACCGCTCGCGGCGAGGGTCGCGGAACCCACCCGTACAACAAGCCACGATCCGGCATTGACGACGACGATGACTCCTTCTCCTCTGGCTCTCACGAGCGACATATGGCTGCCAAAGAGGGCCAATTCTCGGAACACTATCAGCCTGCTCCACCGCGGAGCCCCATTGATGGGAGCGCGCCCCGGTCACCAGGCGGCCCACCTCCTCCTTCTTACTACGGCCGGAACAGCCCAGCTGCCTCGAGCGGCGGCTTCGCTCCTCCCGCGCAGCCGTACGGACGGCCAGGGAGCTTGAGGAGTGAGCAGAATTTCCGGTCAGCGAACAATTCGAGTCCGTGGCAGAGGGGGGCCGGTTACGACCATTGACGCCAAGAGCAGGAGAACATCATCGACATGTATGATCGACAATCGGAGAAATTTTGAGCAGCTCTGATTTTAATGGGATTGCGTTTTGTGCATAAACAACCGCCAGTACACTAATTCCACAATGACCTCCCTTTGCATGGAATTTCTTGGACATGACCGGTGGCGTTCTTCTGCAAATTCGAAGGCGCTCCACACCTATATACCATTCTGTGGATTCTTGAAGGAGTGGACTTATATATGTAATCTCTCCTGTGTGTTTTCTCTCTTGGTCAGTATTGGGCTCGCACGGTCTGTGGGTCTTGTTTTCTTTTGTCTGGCGCACGCGTCTTGGAAGCAATATTTTTCTCATTTCGAATTTATTTGATGGGCTGCATCGCAAGGCTGGATTACACGGCCATTGCAGACTTCAGAGGTGGACACCGGAATGGCGGCGGTGGAAAAGGCTTTGGGCCGAGTACTGTAAATGCGACGCTGTATTGGATAGGCTTGGACTCCTGTCCCGCTGGTGTGGGATGGGACGAAGGACGCCGTTTGTTCCGTCGCAGGATACGTAGGGGGTTTTGTAGATGAATGAATGGAGTGGAGTACAAATCACTTGGCGCTGTCGTGTGTATGCCCAGTGGTTTCTTGAATCCGAGACCGGGCCTGGAACCTGTGAAGCTATGAACAGGTGATGTGAAGAGTTCGTGGTCGGAGATTTGCTGCTTGGCGAGTTGGCAGGATGCATTCTTCCAGGCGACGATGGCGTGGTTATTTGCTAACAGAAGGTCCTTCTCACGGCGGCACGGAATGGAAACAGCAGCTGTCCGGGCGAGACGAAGACGAAGATTCCTCCTCTCACACGTCTTTTGCTTTTGCGGTTCCTGCAGCAAGTGAGCGAGGATGTTCCGTCCCGAGTGAACGCCTCGCCGTCCGCAAGATGGCTGAGACATGCGCAGTTAGATAAGCGTATCTGGACCTGGAGATCGGGAACGCAACCATATACTTGTATGTACAGTAGTTACCTATCTTTTGGTACAGTATGGCAGCCTCGCCCGACGTCCGCTAGAAGCATCGTGTGGTGCCGCTACTGCATGATAACTGTCCGAACGCTTCCCATCCGATGGTTTGGGAACGGAACGGGCGTGGGCTCGACGTCACCCGTCACTTGTCAGTAGACTTGACATCAGCTGTCCTTGTGTGTGTGCCGCTGGCATCCGTTCCACTGCTCTGGTCTGGTCTGGAAAAGTGTCCTCCGCGCTTGGACCGTGGCAGAAGCGCACATCGTATGTATGGGCTTCCCCATCGTTTGCTCGAAATGTTGGACTGCACTCAGATGATACAGCCCAAGCCTGTCCAATCATGGGCCCCACGTTGGCGAGGCTTGCGGTTTGAGAGGAGCCGGGTTGAGGCGAAACGGGTATTTTGAGCACGCGCGGATCCCGAAGCACAAATGACAAAGCGCTGGCACAGGCTTCTCCAAGACGTTCGAGAAGGCCGAGGTCGCCACGGCGCGTCCTTTATCCAGCATTTGGCCATCGTGTTGCCCAAGGCTTTTCCAACTGGCTCTTTGTGACCAGGAATCCATCGCTTCCACGGCCTGCGATAGGGGCGCGAGATAGGTTGCCAGGCCCCGATACAAAGCCAGCGTTGCGCTGCGGCAAGCTGCGGCACTTCCGCTATCCATTGTTTCGTTCCTCCATCATGGCTTATTGGAGTCATCCTCTATCTGCGGCCCTTTATTATCATTAGCCTCGTGGTCCCCGCCATCCCTTCTGTGACTTCATCTGCAACACCGCTGCTCCACTCCGACACCCGCGCCTCGCTCTGCTTGCTTCCGGGCTCGCTGCCCGCTGCGCACCCTCCTCCTCCTCTCATCTTTCCTCTATTGCTATTTTCACTCTGACAATCATGCTCTCTGTATTTTGACATTGTAGTGTACATGCGCCGCTTTCTGGACGTTTGAGTGTAGGATTATCTGTGGTTTCGTTTGTATGATTATCTGCCTCTGGTGCAAAAGTCTGGGGTTTGGGACCCAACACGTGTTAGATTACCACGGTTCCTATTTACTCGCCACCTTCGGATTTCTACCTTAGACCTCGTGTTTCTATCTCTGTGGACTTCTTTTTCCCTACGTTTCACAAGTCAGGAGTCCCTTGCGCCTCGTCTAGTCTGTGCCCGTGTTATACCTGGCTTCAAGGGCTTAGTCTTCTTACGCTTTCTGTCTTGCTACTTTAAACTTCACTAACAGGAGCTTGTTCAACGTCGTTTCTCGTCAAATTACACGCACCGAAAGAGCATATCTCATATCCATAGCGCCATGGCGATTCCACCAAACTTCGATTTGCCTCACCTTTCACCACCGCCCTCGGTTTCCGGAAACTCAACATCGTTGAAGACTGCAAGGCCACATGTACTTTTACGCACGCCCGAAGCACCAAGCGGATCCCTTTCGATACAGAGCTCTAGACCTGTGCCGTTGAGATCCATCACTTCACCACCCAGCTCGCCGACTCGCATACGAGCGAACACCATGCCTCTATCCGATGCCAAAATGCTGCACGATAGCGGCGCTATAACGCCTCCGCTGACCCCCACAAAAACATCACATTCAAAATCCAGCTCTGCTTCGAGTCTAGGCTCGCTTTCGAGTCTGAGACGAGGAGACTCGACTGTTTCCACCGGCAGTCGGAGACGCCAGGATTCAATATCATATATGACAGCTCGAGCCCGAGGGCTGTCCATCGATGAATCCGAGTGCCCTGGAAGCACGGCGCTACGGGAGTTCAAATACTGGATATCGGAATACGAGATCCCGGATAAGAAGAAACCCATCGGAAGTGGGCTTTGGAGCGACGTCTACCTTGCTCACCCCTCGATCCCAAAGCCCTCTGCAAACCCATCTTCATCACCACCCTCCTCTCGTTCCTCCTTAGAGTTCGGAATGGGAATGGGAGACTCGGTCCTCACGCCTCCACTAACACCAACCCGAGCCCGCAACTCGTCGCTATCCAAACGCTCCCAGCTCCTGACTCTCCCCTCCGCATACGCTATTAAAGTCCCGGCATCCCGGTCTGCGAAAGCTGTCTTGACCGCAGAAGCACACATCTTATCCTACCTGTCCCGGTTCCCTTTCTCTTCCTCCCACATCATCACATTCTACGGACAAGATACACGGAACTCAGCACTAGTACTGAAAGCCATGGATACGACGCTCGAATCCTGGATTACTCATTCCTTGAACACACTCTCCGAGTCCGCACGCAGCAAGAAGATTGGAGATGTATTTCCCAGACTCGCAATAGAGTTGTTGAACGGATTGCAATGGATGCACGATGCCGGCGTCGTACACGCGGATATCAAACCTTCGAATATTCTACTCTGTCTCCCGTCGTCGGCGTCATCGTCATCATCATCCATCGCCTCCCCAATAGCCGTCTACTCCGACTTCTCCTCCGCGCTCCTTAGTCCCACCACCTCGACCCCCAATCCTCCTATCGATACCCTGAACAAACCCTCCGCCCCCCTCGGAGGCGGTACATGGGACTTCCTCGACCCAACGCTCCTGCTAAAACCCTCACCCACCTCCCCATCCTCACCCTCACCCTCGCCCAACTCCGCCTCCGACCTCTGGGCCCTATCCCTAACCCTCCTAACCCTGATCCTGGGCTCCTCGCCCTTTGACTGCGCGGGCTCCAATGTGTTCCGTCGACGCGAGTTGGTTAAACAGGGGTGTCCGATGGTGTGGGTCGGGTATGGTGATGAGGGACTAAGGAATTTGGGGAGGTTGAAGGGGGTCGGCTGGGATGTGGGGGCGTGGTTTGAGAAGGTGCTTGTGAAGGAGGTGGAGAGGAGGAGCGGGGTGGGAGAGTGGAGAGAAGCTTTGGAGAGGGCGGTGGATGGGAGGGGAGGGGGGGCGAGGATGTAGGAGGGGGAGAGGCGGTGGGCGGGGGTGCGTGGCTTTGGTTTGGTTTGGCTTTGATCACTTTGGCGGGTTGTATGACGTGGAACGATGGCGCGAGAGCATGTCTGCTCCTTCCGACGGGACTTTGTTACGCTTTGGTGATCTTTGGACGCAAGAGCATGGGATGGGACGGGATGAGATAAGTCGTTCGCTAGATACCCCATTTTCTGCTTCTATTTCGTTCTGCCGGTATTAAGGGTCAGCTTGGTGTACTTTGAAAGGGTTTGATAGACGGATAGATAGATGGACGGACATTACATTGACATCCGTTAGATACCCTTCTTTACTAGATACAAAACTTGTTAATCCCGAGCGCTTGCTTCTTTATCTACTTCTAAAATTTCTGAATATGAGTACTTCTGTCTCTTTCAACATACATACTTGTCAAGGACATCCGCTGAGGATAGCGTGGTCCGACTCTCAGGTCAAGTTCGTAGTTGTCTGGGTAGGATAAGCACCAAGACGTGCAAGGGTCCCAGGGGATAGGGAATGCAGCCATATATCCCAACCTTCCCAATAAAGAAAATAAGTTAAGAAATTGTGGATTGCTGGCGCTAGAATGATGGGGCGAAGAGGATAGGGAATTCGGTCACAGAACGCAACCTGATTATTAAGGAAGGTAGGTTCAAAAGTGTGGATTGCTGGGGCTGGAATGGAGTACAGGTCTCAGAGGATCGAAGATTTGGTCGAAGAATGCAACCAAAGGATCAAGGAAGGTATGTTGAAAATGTAGATTGCTGTGACTGGAATGGAGTGCGTGTCTCAAAAGACGGTTATTTTAGTCAAAAACCGTGCGAGTGTTTTACCAGACGCTGCTTTCGCGGCGTGGACGAGAAACCCACGCAGGGTCTTACACACTTCTGGAGAGAGGAACAAGCTTCTAATACTGGTTTTAGGAGATATGACAAAAAAAACTAGATCATCTGTACATTCTTTAGATATCTTTCTATATGCCACCCTTTTTGCTCCTTCGTCTTTTCTCCCTAACTTGACTCGTCGCCTGTTTCATTCTTTAGTCTATTTTCTCGCTCCATCTCCTCATTCCCGCACTTACAGCTCTTCCCCATCCATTTCTCTTCAACGCTTCAGCGTCAACATCAATTCCGCCCGACAAACCGGACAATGCATCGTCGCCCCTTCCCCACCCCCATTAACCCAGTTCCCAATACACCCCCTACAATACAAATGTCCGCACACGACCAACCGAACCGGCTCCACCATCTCGTCCTGGCAGATCGAGCAGTCAGAGCCCGTCCCATTCGAATGGGTATCTGCACCAGCATCCGCTTTCGCATTGGATTTCGCGCTCGGAGTCATGCTTGTATCTGTATCTGTACGTGCAAGACTCCTCGTAGCGAGCCCCATACTCCCCCTTTTGACCGCTTCCGTACACCTCTCCATATCCACCCTCAGCCTCCTCATCCTCACGCGATGCTCCTCCTCAATCCCCGACACGCGTCCGCGCTCAACGGGCTGGATCTGTAGGCGCAATGTAACCATGATTTCGCTGAGGCGGTCGTCGTCCGGATGAGAGATACCAAGCATCTGCAGTCCGGTCATGACGACTTGGGATCCTGCCCACGTCTGTAAAGCAACAGCAGCGTCAGCGTCAGCAGTTCCAATATAAATATCAGCATCCCCATCCGTTATATACCCATCTCCTTTACCCCTATCCCCCCTCCCCACCCCCTTCTCCTCGCCTCCCCCCGTCTTCGCTTTTCTTCTTCTTGGATGAACCGCCACATCCACTCCGTCGTCTCCGCGACATCCATAGCCACGAGGCATTCGCGGACAAGGGTCGGCATGGAAGGCGTGCTGCACAGCATAGGCCAGATGGCGGCGCTGTTGTGGATGGCGCGGGAGAGTGTCGGAGGCGAGGCGTCGGCGATGGAGATCGCGAGCGCGGAGAAGCTGGAGAGGATGTATCCGGCCTTTTGGGGAGAGGAGTGGGCGTGTACAGTGGTGAGGGTTTGGGAGAGTTGGACGAAGTGGAGAGGTGAAGGCTGGAGGGTGGAGGGCTGGATACGGGGATGAGGATGAGGATGAGATGTGGAATGAGCCATTAGGAAGGTTATCTTTAGTGGGCTTGGGGGAGATGATGTTGTGCGATGCAAATGCAAGTGCGCGGGCATATATTGCGGTTGTCGCTTGCTTTCATTGTTTCGTAGTGCATTGTGCTGTTAGGGTTGACAATGTAGTAGAACGCAGCCATTGTACACACACATAGACACCGCAAGTGTGTCGTCTGAGGCGTCTGGATCTTTGTTCCGGTTCGATGTTGTCTGCAGCAATTTAGGGCATATCAGCCGTCTGGTCCTCAACAAGTGCTCTTCGGCAAAGTTCTAGTTATTGAGTCCAGCTTGTGTTTGAGTTAATTTCCGTCTGAGGGTAGGACAACATTGGTATTGCATGTGAAGTGGCTTGGACAACAACACCATGGCTCATTTGATGGCTAGATGATGTCCCTGACGACTGATTTAGCTATATATTCACATTACAGCTTTCTTACAGGGAGCAAGTTTTACTCTTCACCCCCACCGCCGATGGGACCTGACGTCTGTTTTGCTGCCTTGGCGGCAACAATATCATCCACCCTGAGCAGCAGACAAGCGCTTTCCACCGCCGTCTTGATACTTTGCTCTTTGACCGCCATGGGCTCCCACACTCCGTACTGGCGCATATCCACCACCTTTCCTGAATCTCCGTCGATGCCCCAGGAACTTCCAGTCTGCTTGCCATCCTCGTAGCCCTCAGCGTGCTTTGCTCGCAGTTGCGTGAGCACCTTGATCGGACTATTGCCGGAGTTCTGGATGAGCGTGCGAGGGATGACCTCCATTGCCTCAGCCACGGCTCGGTAGGGCCACTGCGCCACGCCTTCGATTAGCTTGCCTCTTCGCTCCAGTCCAACTGCAACGGCCATCTCTGTCGCGCCACCTCCAGGGCACAGCTTTGGATTCCAGATGACGTTCCTTGCGACACCCATGGCATCGTGTAGGTTCCGCTCCACCTCGTTCAGAATATCCTTGGATGGACCGCGCAGCAAGATGGTGCAGGCTTTGGGATCCTTGCATTTAGTCAAGAAGGTAAAGTACTCGTCGCCAATCTTGGAGATCTCAAAGAGGCCACAGTGGGTCCCGATATCTGCTGCGGTGGCGGAGAAAACGGAGTTTACAATGGTCGCACCTGTAGCACGGGCTACACGGTTGTTGTCTGTTTTGCGGACACGGCGGATGGCAGTGATGTTGTTCTTGATGAAGAAATGCTGGGCGAGATCTGCCAGGAGGATTAGTATATGGTCGCAGATGGGATCATGCAATACATACCGCTCACGCCCTTCTCGGTAATGACAAGGTCGGGCTTTAGCGCGATGATGGCGTCGCACATGGCCTTGACCTGCTCCTCTTCGATCTGTAATATCCTGTTCCAGTCCTCCTCTTTGCTGATCTCGATATTTGTTTGGCTCTCGCCCTTCTTGTACTCGAGCGGGCAGTCGAGGAGAATGACTCGCGGGTTCTCGATCCGCCGTCGCATCTTGGGGTGAGTGATGTCCTTGTTCAGCATGACGCCGTCCAGGACTTCGCTGTCCTCGATCTCGCCGCCGGGTATCTTCTCAATGCGTGCGTACCGCTTGATGTCCACCTCTTTCTGGCCGCTCCCAATGTCGAGCGAGACGGTCCGCACGGCTTTCAGGGCGAGACTGCACATGAGCTCCGACCACCGCGATACAAACTTTGTGCCGATGGAAGCCTGGATGAGCTGATACATGGCCTTGTCGTCGTTGGTGTCCACGTCGACGGCGATTTCCTCGATAATCTTCAGGGCATCGGCCAGCGCGTGCTTGTACGCCTGTATGATAACGACCGGGTGGATGTTTCGCTCGAGTTGGGGCACGGCTTGAGCGAGCATCTCGCCCGCTGTCGACGGTCAGAACCAGTTGCCGCACACACATGGATAGGGAGCATACCTAATATTATCACCGTTGTTGTTCCGTCGCCAACCTCCTCGTCTTGCGTCCGGCTCAGCTCAATCATGCTCTTGGCTGCGGGGTGGGCGACTTCAATTTCTCGGAGGATGGCATGGCCGTCGTTGGTGAGCACGATGCCGCCCATGGGATCGAGCAGCATCTTCAACATGGCCTTGGGGCCCAGACACGACCGGATGATGTCGGCGACTGTCTTTGCTGCCGTAATGTTGGACATTTGCGCCTTGCGGCCAAACTGCCGCTCCCCGCCCGTTTGGGTGTCTGTTTGGACATTAGCTAGCTGCCCGCCCGCTGCGTTGGAGCTGTCCACGTACTCATAACCACCACTGGGGCCTGCATTTTCGGAGAGGATGCGGAGGTGTGGCGGGAGGAATGCGAGCGTGGACGTCGAAGAGTGGTGGGGAAGTTGGCGTGTATCGTGCGTTGCTCCCTAGGGACCTAGCAACCTGCCCGCTCTGCTTCACCAAAATTTCCAAAGCGCGTCGCGATTCGTCTTGGCGGGAAGTTTCTCCGGCGTCCACGTGATGTGCGTTGTTCCGGTGGCATGTTCCGCGGCCGTCTGAACAGGGTTTGGCGCATGCTGAGTAATGGACGTCTCTTCCGGACTAGCATGCTCGTCAGCCGACCAGTCGTATCCCGAGGTCCTTCCGGCTTGGCTCTTTCCAGCCGGATATTCTGTGACCAAGCCAGCTGAGAGCCGTCTGAACAGAGTTTGGCGCGTGCTTAGCGATCGGCATCTCCATCTGAGCTAGCGTTGCAATCACCTGACCCGGCTATCTCTATTGGCACTAGCTCGCTCCATCAAGTCTAGCCCCTCGCGCCTTCCCAATTGCGGCTCGGGGTCTTGGCGTCCCCACTAGCAGGGGCTCATGCGCTCCACCCAGCCTCTCACGGGACCACGGCGAGCTTACAAGACGGCCGTCTCGCGCTCCTCCAGACCATCTTTCCTCCATCACACAGCTCAACGCGCTATTCCACCCTCCCCTCTCCCACTCTGCTTCTCCCCCCTGCTGCTCTTCCATCCGTCCCCTTCCCACTCTCCTTCATCACTCCTCTTTACTTTACCTCACCCGTCTCCCATCGTGCTTGCTTCCTACCTTTACCTCACCTAGACGTCGCCCTCCCCGTGACCGTCCTGCCCCATTCAACCGCGAGCCTTGTCGTCAGCTTGAACCTCAAGCAGACTTTCGTATCAATTAACTTACAATCTCTTCCCCTCTCTTGATCTACTAAACAAACAGTGACCATGGGTCTAAATTACTACGCCTCATCACCCACCGTCGTGCTGCCGCCGCAGCAGCCAACCAACTACTTCCCGCCTCACCAACGCGCCCACTCGCCAGCCAGTTTCCGCCCCAAATTTCCCACCCCGCCATCGCTCAATTACCTTGCTGCCGTGTCCAATGCCACAGCTGGGCGAAAACGTTCCATTACCGACGTCGACGACCCTGAGGAGAACTCCCCGGATGGATCAGTCACCATTCAACTACCCGCCAAGCCAAAGCCTGAGCCCATCTATGGCCCTGGAATGACCCTCATCTATCCTGGCGAGCCTGGATGGAGCATCGCCGCCGAATCGCAAACCGGCACCTGGTGCGAAGAGAAGCATGAAACCGAAGAGAAAGCGACCCCGGTTCGGCCCATTGCCGTATCGCGCAAATCACAACGTCTCGACTCCGCGACTGCAGTGGTCGTCCCCTCACTGAACGACATGGCCGTTGAAGCCATCATTGACGACAACGGCAACACCATCGACACGCTCATCAGGTCCCTTGGTGTAGGCTGGAAAAACTTCATGACCAACGACAACCTCCGCGAAGCCTCGCGTGCCTACTCTCGCGTCATCGAAAACCATTTCGACCTCACCGAGGCAATCGTCATGCTGGAGAAAGAATCGCTATCAGCCTACTTCGTACGCGCCAAACAACACGGTGTCCAAGGCTACTGGCTGTTCTCTGATAGCCTCCAATGGTGTCAGCTTGTTGGATGGTCGCTCCAGCGAGCCGTATCGAATCTAATGTCCGGACCTGTGCCTCGCGTCGAGGGCGAACGCATCAACGCTCGTCAGCGGACACCTTCCTCTGAACCGGCCACACCTCCTTCCCAAGACATCGGCATGGCCGTTGCGGTCTTCGATGACGATGCGATGCAAATGTAACGTCTTGCTTTGCTCTGGTTTCGATTTCTTTTGCGCATTTCTCCTGGGCTTTGGACAGAAATACATCTATCGGTTCATCTACCGTCACCTACGGTTTTGCTCTCAATCTTCTCTCGGGTTCGATTTGATCATCTGGGAGTTCTTCTTAGGGAGATTGGCGTTTGTCGGCGGACACGGGTTTGCTCACTGGCGGCACTTTCGTGACCATGTATCTTAGCTATGCTCTCCGTCGCGGCTGCTTGATCGCCCATCTCGATCGCGCCGCGCTTGCTCCATCACGCACTAAACAATCAGTAAGCTACAAAACAATGAAAAAATAATATATGTTATCATCTGGCTCCCTTGGCGTGAAATGAAAAGACAGAGGCAAACAAACGACACGTGCGCATGCGACCATTGAGCAAACGCCCAGTGATTGGATCGCGAGTTTCCGCACAGCCTCGCGAGAGTCTTGCCTTCCGAGGTCCTTCCCTCTCATCCTCTCCCAACAACAAAGTTCTACTCTTGACTGGCCAACGGCTCGCGTGGCTTTTGCCAGCCAGAGCGAGTTCGCTGCACGATTCGGTCCGCGTATATCTGTCTTTCTTCGGTTGCGGGATTCTGAGGCACAGTGCCCCGGCCCGTTCAATCCCGTAGCATGCACTGCGACGCCTAAATTATCCTCCCACTAGACTCACACCCTGGCACCCTGGGCAATGCGAAATGCCAACAACAGTCTTCGCTCTTGGACAGCTTTGCTTTGCACCCCACCCCTCTCTGCACGATGCAGGGGCTGGTTTGAGATGCATTATTATCGGAATACGGAGTTCGATATCTTACGAAGCGCCACCGGTCAAATGAACACCAGAGACGGACGTTTTGGATGGTCAGTTCGGAATTGGCCGCTGGCCTTGCTGCGGCTGACCGATCGACTCGACGATCTCGGATGCCTCGTGTGCGATAGGGCTGCGACCTTCGGCGCTGGAGTTCGACCGAGGCGCCGAAGTCGCATTCTCTTATCATCAGTTTTGACTTAACCAGTACGAAGGTAAACGATCCAAGTCTCTTCCTCGCGGGGTCTCCTTCTGCCTTCAAAAGTCGGGATGTGATATATTCCAAACAGTCTCCTGTCGACCCAGTCTCCTGTCGACCTGCTCTACGCATTGACATTTGGCAATAAGAACTCGCATTCAAGACCTCATCGGATAGTGTCACTCGTTCCGGTTTGGATGTTTTCACAGCCTCACGCAGGACTTACTCCAAAGCGAGAATGATGACAGCAAGATTTGACCGCCTCTTGAGCAGAATGCCAGCCGTTGTGACGATCCTACTGAACAGGCGCAGCCAAACCCCTTTGGATCCTGTCTCGATGTACATTGGCGGGATGACGTCCAGCCAGCTTGCTCACCAAGGAGGACCTGAGTTCGACGGCGCCAAGCTAACGTAAGGCTTCCCACAATGCACGAGGCTTAGCATGGTGGACGATAGTTGTTCCCCTCCGCATACCCTGTCACATCTAATCCGTATGCAGTAACTCGAGCGTGATTGGTCTGTTCGCCGGTGGCTTCACACATTACGAAGGCAGAGGTAAAGAGAGAGTACGCGACATAAAAAGGAACCGTCGTCCACAATTGTAATTTCTATACCTAAATCATTCTCATCGTCTAAGCAACTTTGTTTCCCTCCTCATTCAAGAGTTCCCTCCATTACTCTGTTCTTTTCCATCGCTACCATATCCGCAAGTCCCCGCATGGATACTATACTCATCGCTCGAAAGCTATTCGGCAACAAGGATGGATCCGACAAGCGTGTATGTCCGGCGGAGGACAATTCCGGCCCAGAAATAGTTGCCTTCGTTGGCAACATAACTTTCCACACGTTCGCATCCATACTCTCCGGTGCATGCGCCATTTTGAGTTGTCTAGTGGTCTTGCTCCTCGTCTTTCAGCATGCATCCAACTACTCGAATCCAGTTCAGCAACGGCAAATCATTCGAATCATTCTTCTTGTCCCCTGGGTTGCTGTTTTCGCGTTTCTCTGTGTTCTCCTGTCCCACGCAGGAGAATATCTGCTCATGTCGCTGGATTTTGGGTGCTCGATAGCTTTATCTGCATTTCTGCTATTTCTTTGCGATATCATCCTCTCCGACCCTGATGGCTTCGACGCTCTCTTTGGGCCTGGGGCCTGGGCAAAGGGACAATTCACTACTAGCAGTCCAACGTGGTTAAAGGTGTGCATCAATCAAACAGCCATGTGAGCAAATTAAGAGCTAACACCACCCCAAAGCGTACGTGGTATAATGTACTACAATTCATACCAGTCAGCATCATCCTCTGGCTGGCAACTGTCATATCTTTGGCAGTAGGGACATATTGCGCTACGTCGAACAGCCCGCACTTTGTCCACATCTGGACCCAGGTCATCAAAGCAATCTCCACCGTCATCGCCATCGTCGCCATCCTTAAATTCTACAAGCGCATGAAACCGAGCTTAGGACCGCATAAAGTGTTCTTGAAGCTCTTCGCCTTCAAAGGCATCATCGGGCTCAATTTCCTCCAAACTGTACGTCCGCCTCCAATCCTTTTCCCTTCCCCGCACAAACCAAGACTGAGACCCTACACAGTTCATCCTCCGCATCCTCGTCTCCTCCAACGTAATCAAACCCAACAAATACCTTAGCTATGACGACATCTCCGTCGGCCTCCCTTCCCTCGCTCTCGCATGCGAAATGCCGCTTTTTGCTGGCCTGCTCTTCTACGCGTTCACCGCGTCGCCGTATAAAGGACGGAAGGTTTTGTCTGGAAATGGGCCAGTGAGAGCGGTTGTTGATGCTTTTAATCTGCTGGATATTTTGTCGGCGTTTGTGAGGGGTCCAATGAGGTTAGTTAGGGAGCAGAAAAAGGGGATGATGAGGGAGGATAGTGTGCAGTTGATGCAGGTACAGACGCCGCCGGAGGGGGGAATGGAAACGGGGTATGGGATGATGGAGATGGGGACGGTGGGGAGGGGGCAGGTTAGGGGTGGAGAGGTTTAGCTGGCTGGGAGAGCAGTAGAGAGGTAGTCTGGTCTTTTCTTTTTCACTGTAGTGAGGAGTTTTGGCGATGGCGCAATGTTTTCCTGGGAAGGGTTATTGGGGTTGGTTGGTTTCGCTGATGAGAATGTTGCACCAATCATACAAAGGATCTCGTGGCGAATTGCCTCTGTGTCTTGAACTGTTTTGCAAAAAGAGTAGGATTGGTGCTAATCTGCTTTGATTTCTTTTCCCCCTACATCTTCCTTGTGCCATGAACAGACCTGCCTCTCCACTCTAGGAATATTTCAGCAAATTTTGCTCTGAGCAACATCGGCGGGCATAATACTCGTCGCCCTATCCTACCATTTCCCCGCAACAATGAAATCTGATGCGTCTTCTACGGCGTTCTCTTGGATGGCCCACTTTCTAGACCAATAGTAGTCAGTATGCGCGAACAAGGCCGAAGTCCGAGCTACAGTTGCGAACCGCCATCCCAGACTCTTCCCTCAAGCCTACAAGAGTCCCCAGCGTTTTAAACGCCAGAAATGCGTACCAGTCTGTTACAATTCTAAATCTCTAATATGTTCCCCTTCTAGAACGATTGCAGAATTTCGCCATTCCCGGAACCGATTCAAAAACGAGATCCCGCTGTGAGCGCTTGCGGACACTGAAGATGTTACGAATGAATACTAGCTCTATGAAAACACGTTCCTGTTACTGTTTAAATTTATGCTTCAAGAATAATGGTAACGGGCGCGGGCGTGGGCACGGGCGAACTGGTTCAATTTAGAAGCTATACCTAATTCAGTACTAGGCTAACCGGACAAAGTTAGAGCAAACCAAACGGTGAATGTTCGCTTCGTAAATGCTATCGCACATAACCCAAATCCGCCCGCTAGGTTTGTTACTAAGGATCATAGGGCCCACGGGGACTGCTCAGGCCATGGCCCGCCCAGGCCCAGGCCTGAATGGCAAAGGCCCACCAGATCACTAGCGACACGATGTCCTGATCCATATCCTAATCCAAGGACACTTGCGCATCTGGCGCGATCGGGGCCGCAGCATATGCACGAAGCAAACACACAGAGAGGTCAATTATGCTGCCCTTAATGGACACATAATCGCAAGCTCCACTGGTCGCACCGCGAGACCAATCCCAAGAACCCCCAAACCCCATGCGGTGGCGTGGGTCATCATTGGATCCCAAATGTTACTCAAAGTACTTCGTTGGGACCACCTCGCCTGTTCTGCGTCTTTCCACGTCTGACCGAACTGGCAGGGGACTCGGGCCAGCAGATTACGTCCAAAGAATCACCTTGATGCAGAGGAAACATATATAGTAGAAGTAATTAGACAGCAGTCTTCTTACTAAAAAGAGTCAATTTGCTTGCCTAGAGCCCCTGCTGATTCCGTCGGACGTGGAAAGACGCAGTACAAGGCTATCAGAGGCAGGAAATAATGCAGTATAATAAACTGGGTGAAACGCGCAGGCGCGTTTGGGGGGCACAGTGTAATGTTTGGGGGCGCGTATAGCCAATTGACGGTAGTCGAGGTGCCTGTGGGACGACGGAAATCGGCCCCCACCACACCTCAACCCGGTTTGTGGCACAGCTTGGATGATCTTCGTCTCATTAAGCGAACCGTGCCCTACCACGTCCCGTCTCAATTAAAGGCCGTTCCTCCGCGTCTCTACTGTCATTTCGATGGACGCGTGCAGATGTCAGCATTCGACGGTATCTGGAGCAGAATCGGTCGCCCGACCTGGGCTCAGAGGCTTGCGACTAGGCGGACGCAGCGGCAGCAATGGAGAAGCGCGGATGAGTCGGAGTTATGGGGCTTGACGCCTATGCGAGGGCCATATCGTCAAGTTCAAGGCGAGAACGACGACATCAGCTACTGGCCCGATCACAATTCCGCGCTCGATGGCAACCTCGATGTGGACTCGAAATCTCCACGACGGCCGTCTAACTACTACACCGAGGGCTGGCGATTTGGTGCCATAAACTGCGCTATATCCGCCTCTATCGCCTTTCTTATCAACATCATCGCCACTATTTGGGCTTCAACTCTCAAAGACCAGCAGGATGGCGTCATGCGCCAGGGGGACTGTGATAGCATCCACAAAGTGAACTCGGGCCTACATTTGCTTATCAATCTACTCGGCACAATACTGCTGAGCTCGAGCAACTATTGTATGCAATGCCTTTCGGCGCCTACGCGACGCGAAATCGATTTGGCACATAGGAATGCGAAATGGCTGGATATCGGAGTGCCAAGTGTGAGGAACTTAAGGTTCATCAGTAGGAAGAGGGCCTGTCTGTGGTTCGCGCTGGGTCTCTCTTCGCTGCCTTTGCACTTATTGTGAGATACAGTCTCATCTGCTAGAAATTACTGCTGACAATGCACTAGCTACAACTCTGTAGTGTTCGCCTCAATCAGTTCAAACGACTACTATGCCTTCTCAGTCAGTCAATCCTTTGTCGACAACGCTGAATGCCAGAATTGCTCCTATGCCTTTTACCACAAAGACGATCGGGAGGCAGTGGAAAACAGCAGTACCACTCGATACGAATTGCAATCTGCTTTCCAGCACGCCAAGCTTTTCGAAAGATTACTCGAAACCTTGCACGCCAAAGCACGAAATGGGACCTTAGACCGTCTAGAACCCTCTGCCTGCATCAATGCCTATGCTCAGATGATCCAAAACTCCCGCTCCAATGTACTTCTGGTAGCCAGCAACGATGAATTTCCCCCTTCAAGCAATCACACCTACTTCAGCGGCACCGACGCTTACTATTACACCACATTCACGGCTGAGGACGCCCAAAGCGTGGATTACGCGGCAGATGCGTACTATTGGATGTGTCGAGACACATACTTGTACACCGACCCCTGTCCAAACTGCTACAGCGGAAAATCTAGGAACCCTTGCGCGTCTGTCATCGACTACGTGAGAAAGGAGCCCAGAAACTGGACAGTCGGCGGATATCCAGTGGAGTATTGCCTCAGTGACAAAGCGCCGCCAGTTTGTAAACTGCAATTCAGCCTTGGGATTGCCATTTTGGTCATTGTTCTGAATTTCTGTAAAGCACTCATCATACTTTACACGGTTTTTGGGGTGGAAGATGATCCGCTAATGACGATGGGCGATGCTGTAGCGTCATTTCTAGAGAACCCGGATTCGACAACCAGGAATATGTGTTTGTTGACCATGAAGCAAGCAAAGACGTACAATTGGTGTCGTCCAGCTCTGTCCCAAGAATGGGACCCTACGGTTCATCGCTGGAAGGATGCAACTAGCAAAACTCGTCGCACAACTACATTTGCAATGTAAGCATCCCGAACTCGCCCGTCTGAATCCTGACTTATCATTGAGCAGGTACGTCTTAGCACTGATCCTCGTCGGTATTCTCCTGGGAATGGGCGTCAGTGCTCTTGTCGACGGGCGATCTCTCCCAGATCTCGTTCGCCTGGGCTACGGTGTCGTAGACCCTCGGGCCGTCATATCCTGGAACATAACATCGATAACCTCAAATATCATCATGGCCAACCTTCCGCAACCAATCCTGTCCTTCTTGTACTTCTCCTTCAACGGACTCTTCACATGCATGCTACTCAGCGTCGAGTGGAACAAATTCGGACATGAACGCAAAGGATTGAGAGTTAGTCACGCGCCACGGGGCGCACAACGATCAACCTATTTTCTCCAATTGCCGTACCGATTCGCGCTTCCCTTGATGTTATTGAGCGGGGTGTTGCACTGGCTTGTCTCACAGTCTATCTTTCTGGTTGCGATCGACTTATATTCTGACGACGGCTTGCCGAATCTGCTGGCCACCGAACCCGGCGGCTGGCTGACTTGTGGATATAGCCCTATTGCTATCATATCGGTCCTGATTTTGGGAATTTTTATGGTTCTCGCTGGCTTTGCTTTGGGGTACTTGAAATATAAGCCAGGAATACCTCTGGCGGGGAGTTGTAGTGCTGCGATCAGCGCTGCGTGTCATAGTATAGAGTGGGATGGAGTCGAGGGGCGGAAGATAGCCATTTCGAAGCTTCAGTGGGGCGTGGTTGGTACTGGTCTTGATGGCATTGGGCATTGTGCGTTCTCTTCCAAGGAGGTAAAACAGCCAGAAACTGGAGTTTTTTATGCCGGCACTATATCAAGTGGTCAGGGAGGACAGAGAAGAGACTAGGATTAGCGAAGGAGGACAGGACTCCCAGGTTCAGCAGAACATACTCGAATAATCAAACCGCTCACCAAAAACATACTCACAGCTATACTTTGGAGCGTAGTCAAAGCCTGTTGTCTTGCTTCTAGCTCTCTCTGTCCGATTGGTGTTCTATCTAAGGCTTGTTCTTTTTCCTAATGTGGCTCGACAACAAGGAAATGGAGTACCAAAAGATTCGTAATGTTAACATCTAGCTGTGTCCGGCTGTCTAATCGCTAGTGCTAGTGGTGGGCTTTCCGCATTTGGTCACTAGCCTCAAGCTCGCTTATATAGAAGCTGCGCGTCGCGTATAGGGCAGCTGCGCACCCCCCCAAAACGCTCCCCATCCACCAAAATCGCGTTCTCATCAACCCCCACACATTTTACTATCGCGACGCGTGAGCTGATGATCCAGCGCGCTGCTAGCTCTTATATCGATCATACTTTCTCTAGTATACGAGCTGCTGCTAAGGCGTACAACATCCCTGAGTCAACACTACGTAACCGCCTCAATGGGGCAACAAATCGCGCTGCAGCTCATCAACAAGAGCAGCGACTAGCCCCAGAACAAGAAGAATTCCTCGTTGAATGGATCCTCGAAGAAGCTGCCCGCGGCTTTCCTCCCTCCCACGCTCGAGCCCGCGATATGGCGAATCGAATCCTACGAATGAACGGCGATCAGAATCCTGTTGGCAAGCTCTGGATCTCCCACTTCATAAAGCGCAATCCACGCGTCGCCTCTGTTATTGGCAGAAAGCTTGAGGCTCCTAGATCTGAGGCTGCTACTCCTGAACAAGTGCGCGCGTTCCTCGAGCTCTACGACGCGACTTCGCGGCGGTTCAACATATCGGTTGACAACACGTACAATATGGATGAGGTTGGCATTACGCTAGGCGTTTGTACGAACACCTAGGTGTTTGCATCTGCAAAGAAGAAAAAGGCTTATACAAAGACTCTAGAGAATTGCGAATGGGTATCACTCTTAGAGTGTATTTCTGCGTTAGGGCGGAAACTACACCCTGTAGCTATATTTAGAGGCCAGAGCCTACAAACTACGTGGTTTCTATCTACAACGGTGCCAAATTGGTTCTATACATCCTTAGAGAACGGCTGGACGGCAAACGCTATTGGGACTGAGTGGTTGAAGCGTGTTTTCATCCCAGAAACTACTACACCCTTAGATGACTAGCAGCTATTAATCCTAGACAGTCATAGTAGCCACGCAACTGTAGAGTTCTCTCTAGCTGCAAACTGAGTCGTATACAGCTCCTTTTCCTCCCAGCTCACTCATCGCACGTCCTACAACCTCTAGATCTCTTGCCTTTCTCAGTTATCAAGCAAAAGTATCGCAGGCAGATCCGGGAGCTTGCCAGCCTTGACGACGCTGCGCCTGTAAAGAAGGAGCGCTTTATAGCCTGCTACAATCAAGCTAGGGAGGAAGACTTCACAGAGCGTGTGATTCGCGCTGGTTGGAGAGCTGCTGGTATATGCCCATTGAACATCAATCAGGTGCTTCAATCGTCGCAGCTCTGCCAGCAGCCTACTACACCACCACGCGCGAAACACTCTCTGTATGAGGTAGATCAGGCCCTCATCACTCCAAAAGGACCTCGCGATCTCAACCGCGCGCAGCAGTTCCTCTGTCGCTCTGAAAAGCTCTCTCGTAGAGCCCGGGCTGTTCTCCAGAAAGCAGGGAAGGCACTTTCTAGAGCAAATATACGAGCAGCAGGGCTTGAGGCAGCTCAAAAGCGATACCAACTACAACTACAGACTATCAACTCTATGCGGCCTCAAAGGCGGGTTCAGGTCGATCCAAATCAGCGATTTGCACACGCAGATCTAGTGATGGAGGCAATTCACAAATTGGAGGTAATTGAGGCTTCAAACGCCGCAGAGAAAGCTGCAAACGCTGCTGCAGAGAGGGATTTTATATCTATGTGTATAGAATGGCAAGCACTGTAAATACTGCTGAGAAAATCGAGTTTTTGCAGCCTCTGCTGGTTTTGGTAGGGTGCGCAGCTTCCCTATATGCGCAGCTTCCTTATAGATATAAGCGAGCTTATTAAGCGAGGACATTAAGTTAGAAAGGCAAGGGAACATCCCACATCCTCACACAAACCGCCTGCCGTGATATCTCCGTGCAAAGGCTGTTCTTGATGCTGTGAGCCTCACGATAGTGCGGGATGCATCATTCCGATTCGGTCCATGTACTCTGCAGACTGGCGACATGGCTTGACTTGCAATAGTCGGCGCAAAGCACGCCATTCCATCGCGATGCACGCCTGATTAGCATCTACCATACAAATTTAGGTCCCCAGGCCGATAAACCCGTTTGTATACAGTCTTCACGATGTTTTTTTCCTCGCTCTTCTGGACCAACTTGTGGTTCTCTCTGATCGCCGCACAGCAACAAATTCCTTTGGCGGAAACTGATACCCGACGTCCTAACATTGTCTTCATTCTTACCGATGACCAGGATCTTCACCTTCAGTCCTTGGACTATCTCCCGTTTGTCCAAAAGCATTTGATCGAAAAGGGAACGTCATACAAGAGGCATTTCTGTACAACCGCCCTCTGCTGCCCCTCTCGTGTTTCTCTCTGGACAGGTAAAGCCGCACATAATACAAATGTAACCGACGTGAATCCACCGTATGGTGGGTATCCCAAGTTCATCAGCCAAGGATTTAACAACGACTTCCTCCCAGTATGGCTCCAAGAAGCTGGATACAACACGTACTATACTGGCAAACTCTTTAATGCTCACACCGTGGACAATTATCATTCTCCATTTGTTAACGGATTTACTGGATCGGTAAACTTATTTCCAAATGCTGTCACCTTTGGTGATGCTGATACTTTCCAGGATTTCTTACTGGATCCGTTTACCTACCAATATTTGAATAGTTCGTACCAGCGCAACAGAGATTCCCCCATTCGATACGAAGGAAAGCATACGATCGATATCATTGCTGAAAAGGCTTATGGTTTCCTGGACGATGCGATCGAAGGCGGTGCGCCTTTCTTTCTTGGCATCGCACCCGTCGCCCCTCACAGCAATGTCAAGATCGATAATTTAGATGCACCAATCGATAAAATAATCGCGTCATTCTCGCCTCCTATTCCAGCAGAACGACACGCACACCTCTTCAAGGATGTCAAGGTCCCAAGAACGGACAACTTCAACCCAAAGGAGCCATCTGGCGTAAGCTGGGTTCAGAGTCTACCCCGTCAAAGCCAGGAAAACATTGACTTCAATGACCACTTCTACCGCTCCCGTCTAAGAGCCCTCCAAGGGGTAGATGAGATCGTAGATGGCGTGATTTCGCGACTAAAGGAACACAACATCCTGGAAAACACATTCGTCATTTATTCTACGGATAATGGTTATCACATCGGACAGCACCGCCTTCAGCCCGGCAAGGAAACAGGATTTGAGGAAGACATCAACATTCCCCTTATCATCCGAGGACCAGGTGTTCCGGAGAACATAGCTACTGAGATTGTGACCACTCACATTGATTTGGCTCCCACGATTCTTAAGCTGGCCGGGGCGCCATTGAGGGCAGGCTTGGACGGCGAGGCCATTCCGTTGTCACTTGGCGGAATTAAAGATGCCACACGAACGCGCCACGAGCATGTTACAGTGGAGTATTGGGGCTTCGCCGTAGGGGAAGGAAAGGATTGGGATGGAGGTAAGTCATTTTCCCAGTCGCGTTACCCTACTAAGGCGGTACCCAGAGCGTTTTCACTTCAACAACACCTATAAAGCTCTTCGCATTATCGGTAAAGGCTACAATTACTTCTACTCTGTCTGGTGCAATAACGAACATGAACTTTATGACCTTGAAGTAGGTGTCCGAGGAACAGAAATTCGAATATAACTAAATGTCAATAGAATGATCCCGGGCAACTCAAGAACCTCCTTGCAAGAAAACCAGAAACTTCGACCCTGCTTGGATGGCCGCTCCAAAAAGTCGTTGCGAGATTGGATTCACTGTTGTTTGTACTCAAGTCGTGCAAAGGCGAAACTTGTACCCAGCCCTGGAAAGCACTTCATCCTGCCGGAAACGTTGGCAATCTGCATGAGGCTCTTTCGACCCGGTTCGACCATTTCTATGAGGTGGAGCAGAAGAAAGTCGAGTATACGCGCTGCGAGGCTGGATACATACTGGCCGCGGAAGGTCCGCAGTTTGAACGAGATGGTCTGGTCTATCGATACGGTTCGCAATGGCATGAATGGGTTTGAGGGGCTGGATGTGGGCAGTTTTGAAGTGCACTACCTGTCGGTATGAACACAGCGTAGTTTTGGAGTCAGATATCATGGTCCATGAATTTCTACGCTATAGTTATAGCCTGTTATACAACGAACTATCGTCTCACTGTGTACGAAAAGGCCATTATTTGCACGGTCTAGTTCTTGTAAGAGTGAACCACAAAACAAGCACCCCTGTCGCAAACATTCTGAGAGATTTCTCTACGATCTCTCAAGTTACAGGGTATTGAAAAGTGGCTAACGTATTTGGGGCCTTTGTTCGTTATCCCAATGTCGCAATTCTGCGCACGTGTTGCAACATTCGGAAACTCGGGTTTATGCCGAGCCTGGCCGGAAACGAGAGGCCGACTTCGCAATAGGTACTTCTGAGTACTTTTTTCTGCGCCGACGTTCCCAAGAAATTATTATCCTGCTTGACATTATCCCATATGGCGAATAACGAGGTTCCCCGGCCTCATGAACGGACACCCTTGATCACTCGAACAGACATTCCGTCTTCTAAGAGAAGCAGCAGCGAGAGCTCCACTTCTTCTAGCTCAAGTGACACCGCCATCCCAGTTTCAGCTGATACGGGCATCATTGCGGATGAAGAAGCAAGACTAGAGTCATTTCTGCCAACGTCGTCTGACGAAACACCTGTACCTTCTATTATTCGAATTATTCTGGTGCTTTTGATTGGTCGGTGAAAACATTAAACGGATATACGAAGAAGCTGACTTCTCAGGTGCTTTCATCTCTAACGCCGATAGTTCTCTCGTCCTTGCGACCCACCCAGTCATCGCTTCGGAATTCGATGCTCTACACGACTCCAGCTGGCTGCTTACTAGCTTCGCACTTGCTGCTGCTGCAACGCAGCCATTGGTAGGACAATTGCTTGGTTCACGACTTCCTTGTGCTAATTTATTGCAGTACGGAAAGCTAAGCGACATATATGGCAGGAAAGCACTGCTACTATCTGCTTACATACTATTCGGCGCGGGATGGTAAGAGTTCGTCTCGAGAAAACGTTGATCTTGTACTTACTATACTATAGTGCCATCATGTAAGAGAATCGCGAAGCAAATTTTTGGGATACTTACGCGTTTAGTGGTCTTGGAAGCGCGATGTGGCATGCGATCCTCGGGAGAGTCATATCTGGGGCGGGCAGTGCAGGCATGACTGCTTTAGTTTCAATCCTTATTACTGGTTGGTAATCCACTGCCGATTTGCATCTCGGCGCGTTCTGTACGACCGACCAAGCAGGTGCAACTGTCTTCGGTTGCTAAATAATTTTATAGATCTTGTACCACTCCGGCAAGTAGCGTCATGGCTGTCTTATGTCAACGTCGTCGCGACTACGGGTCGAAGTGTTGGAGGACCATTGGGAGGCTGGCTTGCGGATACCGTTGGATGGAGGTGGTATGCTGGACTCCATTCTTCACTCATCGGACTTAGTTCCTCTAACTCGTATAGGTCGTTCTTAGGACAGGCTCCGTTGGCGGCGATTGCAGCAATTGTTGTCTGGTGGGCACTCCCGAACTTGAAACCGGCATCGAGTGCCAAAGACGAACTAGAGCACAGCAAACTTGCTCGAATCGATTTCCTCGGGGCTACTCTGATGACAGTTACCATCCTCGCATTTCTATTCCCGCTTGAAATAGGCGGAGTCAAGTTGCCCTGGTCACACCCTCTTATCTCAAGCCTCGCAGGTGTAGGGGCAGTCTTTGGCGGCTTGTTTGCGGCAACGGAAGGCTGGTTGGCCAAAGAGCCTATTCTTCCGTTGCAGCTATTGCAGCAGCGTGACACTGTCTTGTCGTTCATTGCCATGGCTTTGCAATCAGCGGCACAGCTTGGGGTAAGTCACAAATGCTAATAGTCTTTCTACAAGACTAACTATTCACTAGTTAATGTTTGCCGTCCCGCTGTACTTCCAGATCACTGCAAGAGCCTCGAACACGATAGCCGGAGCACACCTCTTCCCTGCCGTTGCCGGAAATGCTGTTGGGGGCGTTGTGTCTGGTCTTATCATTCGACAGTAAGTAATCATAGCCTCCAATACCAGAAGCAAGTTACTAAAGTTCTCAGAACCGGCCGTTACAAACTATTAATCCTGTCGGCAACTCTCATCGCGTCGCTAGGCTACCTCCTCTTGATACTCCGTTGGCACGGCCACACAAACTGGCTCGAGTCAATGTACATTGTTCCGGGAGGCTTTGGGACTGGTGTTGCCCAGTCCGCCATCTTCATTAGTATCCAAGCTGCCGTTGATCCTTCATTAACTGCCGTCGCGACCGCCGCATTATTTCTCTCGACATCTGTTGGCATGGTCGCTGGGATGGCAGGAGTCAGCGCTGTGATGCAAGAGATGTTGAGTAGAGGACTTGATCGTCGACTTGATTCTCTTGGATTCTCTGGAGCTAGAAAATTGAAGGTGAGTGATCTAATTCATTGACGGTGTACTCGACCTTTGATCGCTAATTTGAAGTAGATTTTGGAGCGAGCGATTTCAGATGTGCATTATATCGACGTTGCAAAGCCCAGAGTCGCTGATGCGGTGACGGCGTCGTATGTGGAAGCGTTGTCTTGGACCCATGGCGTCTCACTGGGGTGCTCTCTAGTAGCCTTCTTCTTCAGTTTGTTCCTCCAGCAGCATAAGCTCTGAGCCCTTGAAACGCTTCGCTGAAAGGTCGGAGGACAAGAGCTAGAAATTGGTGCCGAGGCAAGTATCGGGCGCTAGCTGTCGAGATATATCGCGAGAATATCTTGTCATTAATAAAAGAGAAGCTATTGTTACAAGCAAAACAAGTGTCCCGTCCCCACTTTGTTCCCAGCAATCCGGTGAGAAGGTACTCTTTGTTCTGATCAGTGAGCCTGTCTCTGCACACAGTGCTAACCTAGAATACGGAGGTCCCGCTATTCCCAGTCGATATCACTCATGTACACTGTACGGGGACGCCGGGGTAAACTCATTCCAGCATTAGGCCTGGTTGCGGCCGGGCGCCACAATATTTTTTGGACTCTCCAGCGCTCCCCGTTGATGGATGAAATGAACTGCCTTTACGATGGCAATCACCTTATCTTGTGAAGCGAGCCAATGGCCGGATAGGTGTTTGCGGGGTTGTGGCAGCTAAGCTGAAAACAGAGCTGACCTCGCTACATGGTTCCCATTTCGTCAAGCTGGCGCTCGAGTTGCATCTGTGGTAAAACTGCAATGGACAGTTGCAAAGTTCGACAAAAAGTATAAGTGCAGGCTCGTGCCTCGTCACCAGCGTGACCTTTTACAGCCTTCACATCGCCCTTTGGTGTTGAGCTGCCATGGGCATTACGATATCGATGTTGGCTGTGCCCAACTTGGCCGAATAGCTTTGTACAGATTTTAACAATGGTCAGCCGCACACCGCCCCAAAGTCGCAGACCTGACGATCGTAGAGCACCCGCGACGAGAACCTCCCGATTCCGCGATTCGACACGAATCCATCAAGCCTGCCCGAGGTCTACTATCCACCAAACCAGATCGTCGCACAACATTCCTACCAACATAAGCCGCCACTAGATGCGGCGATCACACAGCCTACCTCGCCAGGGTGGACGGACAATGCCCCTGCAACCCTGGGTCTACCCCCGGCATACCCCGAGAAGAAGAAAAAAATTTGGGGCTTACGTCCGTGGATCGTAATTCTCATTGCTTTTCTAGTCGTGGCTGCTATAATTGGTGGAGTGGTTGGCGGAGTCCTTGGATCGAAGTCCAAGTCCAAGTCGCACGCTCAAGCGAACGTTTCGCAGTACCCTGCAACGGCGACGGTGGCTAATACGAAGACATCTGGTATTGGTACCGCTTCATCGTCGGCAAGTGCTACTGCGACACCGAGTTCTCTGGCTCGGGCCGGGTTCAAGATTGCTAGCCTTGCTGCCACTCGGTTCCCCACTCATATCCACGTCTACACCGTCGAGTCAGCTACTCTCAAGTTGACTATATGGGGAGATTCTGGGTGGAAGTTTATGGGCACTTTGATACCAGATAATGGACCCAAGCAGGCATCTCCACTGACAGCTGTCTCGTGGGATGAGGATGGCAGCGACGCGGTAAGTTTGTCGGGGCGGTCTTCGGGGAATATGAGAGCTGGTATGATGACTGACGGTTGCCTTTCAGGTGAGGGTCTATTACTTCGACAATAAGGACCACCTGGTAGAGCTCGCTGGGCTGTGCACCGAGGATGGAACAAAATGCACCTGGTTCCCCACTCGCATCATCCCGTCGGCGGGTATATCGGAGAATTCCACCATCGCTGCAGTTCACTGGGGAAACGCAACTGTTGGACATGACTTGCGAATATATTATCAGGACACCAAGGGAGGTCTGACCGAAGTTGTATACTCGTCAGAGCGGTGGGCGGTTGGGGGCATACTCGCGACAACATTACCTGGCAGCGCCGTGGCAGCCACTATAAGTGCGCAATTCAGCCCAGTGGTCTTGAGAGTGTACTATCACGACCAGAATGCAAATTTAAAGCGGATCAAGTGGGATAATGGATGGAGTACCCGTAAGTGTGATACTGCACCCCGAGCAAGGCGATATCAACAACAACTAATTCGGATCCGTGTGCTAGCTCTTTCTATTGGTGTGAAAAGTACCTCGACGATTGCCCCTTACGCGGACATGTGCTCGCTGGGCTACTACAAGTCAAACACGAGCTCCACATTCAGTACGCGGAGCTATACGATCCCGAATGACAAACACCCCATTGAGGTAACTTCTGATGACGAGTTGAATTTCATTACTTGGAATGGTGTTACGGTCTGGATAGATGGAGACGATGTTGGCGGCGCGATTGGAGCCGTGGTGTGGGTGGACGATAGTAATGTCGAACAGGTCAGGTTCTACTATTCTGTCAATGGAGCTATACAGGAGATGGTCTTGCAAGGTACGACTTGGAGTAAGGGAAGCAGGCTACCTAGGTAGCATGGTGGATAGAGGCGAATGAGTATGAAGAAGCTAGTATTTTCTAGGGAACATTGTGGTCGGATTGTCGATATCATGGGTAATTTCGAGCAGAGGGCATGATCCTAATTCTACCCATGTTATTTTAGCAATCCTAGATAGTATATAGTTATTTTTTATGTTTGGGTAGACTAACAAGGACGAGTTGTAAGGTTAGTACGAGAGTATTTTTCGAGGAGTACCTTTTGCCTAGCTCTTTCGTAACGGAAACGTTGCCTTTCACGGGAAAAGGTGGCTGCCGTGCCCCCATTGGCCACGTAAACGAGGGCTGTGCAGTGCGAGGCTGACGACGTCGGACGTTGACCGCTGGATGGCAGCGTGGGCAGGTATTTTCAGGGCGTAAGAAGTAATCATGAGATGATAATAAGGCAAACTAGAACGGAAGAAGCGGACATGCCGTCGCGCTCAGCTGCCGTCAACTTGCAATTCTTATGATCCCTATTTTTGCTCGCATAAATCTAAAAATCCGCGCGACGACAGACGAGCAACTCGTCCTCCCAACGCCTCGATTTATCAGGCAACAACTCTCAATACATTGCCACTCCGCAGGACGCGAGGCTGACGAGTCTTTGGAGAACACATTCACAGGAGGCCGCACTTGTTCTCGGTGTGATACGGGAGCCCCTTTTGGATGTCGCCACCGCGCCCATCGGCCCAGGTACCGACGACCATGATTGGCTGCGTGCGAGGTCCCGGCATTCAACCTCCTCCAGTCAACGCATCTTCACCGTCTGGCACGACAATCGCCGCGGGGCACGGTGCGCAACAACTCTTAAGAACCCTCCACATTTCTGCCGTTCCCAAGAAATAATTCTTCGTGATTATGGCAGCCCGAGCCGTCGAAGACTATGAAAAGGTCCCCACCAGGCCCGTTCCCGCTCAGCAGACTACTAAGTCATCTCGTCGTCACTCCTTTGAACCAGCTACCCGATGCCTCGAGCATAGGGCATTACCATCATGGCAATCAGTCCAACCGGCCTTACCAACCCCTTGTTTTCTGGAAGCCCGGAGCAATGCGAACCTCAGCCTTGCCTGCGGCAACCCAGCCCCATGTCCTTGGGAATGGGGGAGTACGCGAGTACATTTTATCACCTGTCCAACTCCTCTAGATTACCTCTTGCTGGCAAGATTTCTTTCGATACCTTCGACGATACACAGTCTATTCCGAGTCTGGTGGATGATTGTGGCAGCAGGCAGAATTCCGGGTCTTCGGTGACTTCTACGTTCTTGTACCACGACGGACCTTGGTCGTCATGCAACCCTAGACAGCCCGCTCCTTCTGAACGCCTACTGGAAATCTCCTGTGAAGAGTGCGGAACAATTTTTACGGGAAATTATCGCAAAGGCAACCTTTCTCGCCATGCGCGCCATGCACACGCGGCCACTCATCAAGACTTCCGTCTGCGCTGCCGGGTGTGCGACAAAAAATATCAAAGGACCGATGCCAGGAAGGCCCACGAGCGCAAAAAGCATGGGCTGCATGGTGGTTGCTCATCAGCAGATGAACATGTGGCAAGCAATAGCCCATCGCCAGAACCGACATGCTCCGGATCCTCGCCATCTAACCATTTAGATGAGGGTTTCGACATACAGTCCGTGGATCTCGAAAATACAGCGCTCCTAGGTCCAATCTCCCTATCACAGCCTTCCATCTTCCTCTCGCAGAATCCGTACATATCCGACGGATTGCTGCGTGGGCTAGTCAACCGCCTGGATGTGCGGAAGAACCCGAACCAGATGAACAGCTTCTGCAACGTCTTGGACCTCTTGGCTGTTAATTTGGCTCAACGATTGTAAGTTTACCTCTTCTTTCTTTCTCTTCTTTCTTTAATCGAGACACACACACACCGAATCCCGACGAAAGACCCACCCCTGCTCCAACCTTAAGCAGAATGATTTTGGCCCTTACTTTAAATCCTTGTATGGACATGTGCTCTTGCTAATCAGTTCGCAGTCCCGGTCATCCACTTGTTTCTGGGCTCCTTCGAGCATTGCCGAGGCTCGACTATGGTTTCCAAGCACAAATCCCTCATCTATCTGGTTTTGTATCAGATCAGTGGACTTTGGCCTGGAATGACGCGGAAGTAACTACCTATGCAGGTGGAATGAGCGACTCGGCTCGATCTCCTCACTTTTCCTCAGAACCTCCTCCGAACCTTTCGTCTTGGTCTCCTTCGGAAGGCGATTCAAGTGGAAGAGGCCAAGAGCAGGACTCTCGGGGCAAAAAAGGAAGCCGGGGCAAAACGAAATCTCTCAAACACAAGAAGCCGACAAACCAGCGGCTGCTGGCTTGCCCCATTGACAAACATTGTGCAGCTTATGGGATCCGGCCGGTCTGCAGCTTCAAAGGCGCCGCAAACTTGTGGGAGCTGAGGCAGCACTTGGGATGCCGAGACCATAAACGTTCTCTTCCTGACCTGTCGTATTGCCGTATATGCTGGAAGTTCTCCCTCAAACCGGGTGACTGTGCGGATTCGCACGATTCTAGTGGACCACGCCCGCCGCAACCACGAGGGATAGGACGAGTTGCAGCCCACTGGCTGGATTTGTATTGGAAGATTCACCCCGATTCCACGCGGGAACCCAGCCCCTGTACGTGGATCTGTCTGTGATTCCAGATTTAATAATTGAAGCTGACTGTTCACAGATGTAGATGACCCACGATGGAGAGAAACTAGTTCGCCAGCTGGGGTCCGTGCGGGTCCTACGGTCGAACAACGACAGCAGTCTTTTTTAGACCGTGGCCTGGTCGATAATGTGCAGCCATTCCCGATTGCTTCATTCAACGCCCTGGACGAGCAAACAGGCCAATTTGCCGAAGCTGCCGCTATGCACGCGATCGATGTGCTTTGCAACTCGCTCCAAGAAGGTTCCGACCAGCTCTGCCAGTCTATGCACACCCTGATGTCAGCTTCGGGACCATTGGAGTCTCCTCATTTACAGATGCTCTCCGACCGGTTTCGGGAGATAGCTGAGAGATTTCTTGCAAGATTACAGAACAGTGCGGCTACTGTTTTGGAGCCCATTCCTGAAGGTCTCTTTCCCACAGACGAATCTGGAGGCTATCTGTCCGCGCCCTCGCCCTTTCATTCTTCTCCAAGCGGCCAGGGATCTGTGACTGGTAGTGGTTCTTCCCCGTACCTGAGTATTCCGCAACCGAATTTCCGCCATTCTAGTGCGCCCCCTTTGAATTGGCCTGAGGACCCACTGGATCAAGGCTTGGGTTACGACTTTCCCGCTCTCGGGTCTTCGCAGGCGCCCTTTCCATCATAGATGGCCTACCCCTCCGTGAGGGGTTTGGGATCCTTCACGATCGAAAACTCCTTACGGTCTGAAAGAAATGAATCACGCTCCTTAACGGTAATGGATTTCGGTATTGGTGCCAGTCGCCATTGTGTACCTTTTATTTTTAGACATTTGGACTGGACCCAAACACTGTTTTTTTGACACCACGACTTTCACCTGCATTTCTTTCTTAAGACTTCTAGACTTGCGATACTCTCAAAAAGAAATCATACATATGACTCCGCTGCGTTTTCCAATCATCTTTCAGATACTGTCTCCTCTTCCCAAAACCAATTGCGCTTTTTCGGTCCTTCTTGTTCACGTCCGTCCCAAGTCTCTGCGTTCACCTGCTTTCGTTGACATTCCCATTGTGCCCTAACAAACTTACATGTCCCTATTCTCCAAAGTCGTCAAGTACTTCGCTCATCTTTGCTGCCATAGTCTTTGCTTAAGGGCTTGGGCTCTCGCCCCCTCGCACTTATCTTACCACGTCGACAGCACACCTCTAGCATCCCTCAGAATCTGATAGCCAAACATTGTTTAAGTAAAACTGGTAATTGGTGGTCCTTGTTGAGGATTGCTTCCAGGAAGTCCATGCCTCGGATTTGCACACGCAACTCCAGTATATGTACTGCATTGTATGGCAATGATGGTCTAATTACAAGGGTGGGTTCGAAAACAAAGGCCTCTGGAAAAGCCCTGTAGCTGCTATAGGATGCTTCTAAAGCCCATGGACATTGCTGGTTAAAATTGCCTTCAAATAAGGAGAGCGGTAGGCGTACGCAATCGTAAGGAATCGGCCAAACTCGTTAGTATGACCTTAGGGAAGGAGCCTGAGAAGATGAAGATTTGAACGAGAAGTCACTTACCAGTTGTTTCACCCATTGTGCAAAGCCAATGCAAAGGCTGACGCCTTGGTCACAATTGGGGTTGTATACTCACATGGCTCACTTCAACAATTCATCTCTCAAACCCCTTGGCTAACTACTACAACTGAACAAAAGACCTACCATCCCGCCACACAACCTGCCAGCAAAAAGAAACGCCTCACAGAAACGCAATGGACCACCAAACCGTCTCTGGCAAAATGGAGCAGTACCTATCTCTTCCATTCGACATTCGCCATCTCGTCTACAAGGAACTTCTCGTTGGTCTCGAGCCAATACATATCATCTGCGAATATGGCGAACTCGACTCGGACGACGAATCTGATGAGCCGCCTCTGCAACACAAAGCGATATTTGCATCAACCGGCATGGTTCGTCTGCCAACGGAAATCCTTCTGACCAGCAAATTGGTTGCGCAAGAAGCGGTGAAGGTTCTGTACAGCGAAAACACCTTTGTGCTTCGCGATCCGAACATCGCGCTAGGCTGGCTACGCAAAATTGGGTCGGAGAATATTTCGATGCTTCGGTCCCTCGTTATACGTGTTGAACTCAACTCTTGGGGCGTGTACGACGGACTCTGGGGATTTGACTTTACAAATGGTGAAGTTCTATGTGATGTTCGGGAGACAGCAGAATATTGCAAGAAGGAAGATGTTGATCCTTGGGTGGAGATCTTCAAGTTCTTGGCTGAACACGCAAAAGGACTAAAGAAGCTCGTGGTGTCCTTCGAAAAATATGGGCGGGAGCTTGACGCAATATGGTTTTGGGAGAAACCTTTGTTCGCCATGTCTTGGGCATTACAGATCGAATGTATCAAGGCCTTGGCCAGTATCCAAGGGCTCACGTGTCTCGAGATCCGGGACTCTTTCCCAGGGCCGATTCCTGCGTACCTTGAGAAGAAGATGGGAGTCAAAGTTCATGTGGCCGACGACGCAACGCCGTATTTCTGGGGCTTGAAGAAATTGACGGATCGGGCCAAGCGCGAACTCAAGGTGTTGAACTTGCCCAAGGAGGAAATGGTCAGCATGCTTCAGAACGGAGACCGCTCCATTGAGCTTCTGTCCTCGAATCAAGAAAATCTAGAGCTTGATAAGGGCTCTGGGTTTTTCTACCATTGTTACGAGGACGTTGAGGAGGCTCTCCCGTTCCAACAAAAGCTAGATGAAATGGGAATCAAGGAAGAAGAGGCGCCCATCGGTGATGAATAGAGGACTGATGTAGACCCGCCCGTCGATCTCATCGTCGGAGGTTGAGCTGCTCCCAGAGAATCTTGTCAGATATCGGGGCCTTGACCGGTACGGACATAAGTAGTGGAGGAATGCCCACCATGTATACATTTGGATAGAGAAAGGTATGACATAGTTAGTGTAATTTGAGCTTCAGACTAATAATTAAGTTTTACTATGTGGTGTTTGATTAGGACCCAAATTCTCATTGATTCATATCAACTGGACCTAGAAATCGCCCTCTACCTCCCAAATGTGGAGCGTACAGCTGTCACGACATCAACAATCAAAGTTCGGGAAGCAATCTGACAGTCCTTTTCGGTAAATGACCCTTTCCGTCCCTAACAACTAGCGAAAGTCGAAGTCTGTGGAGCAAATCAGTGGCGCACGACAATGATGACAGTGTATGCTCACTTAGAACGTTAGAGTTCTTCAAAATCCGGCTTCCAGTATTCATCATCTGATTCTGGAACATCTGATAGGTTGGAGCTCTCACTTTTGGCATTGTCGTTGTCGTCATTCTCTGGGCTGAACGTGTTGGTGGTTCCCGTGGGAGCATTCTGATCTGAGGCTTTCGCAACAATTTGATTTCCGATGGATGCATGTGTGCGACCAGCAGACGCTTCCACATCACTTTCGGCACTCCCGTTTTCCGATTCCGGTATTTCTATACGTCGCCGCTTCCTAGTACCACTAGTCGCATCTGCCAAAGGTGACTTCACAATGTCGGCGATCTCCTGGAACTTCTTTACCACCACTTCGCTGTCCTTGAGCTTCTTCTTCAGCTGCGCGTTTTCTTTCTCCAGCACCTTCACCTTTTTCTCGAGCCGTCCCGTTTCCTCGGTGCGCAGCGTCTCCTCCCTTTGGAGTTGCCCCTGGAGATGCTTGATTTGCTCCTTTTCAAGTCCGAATCCCTTGGCGCGCTTGAGCTCTTCGTCCTTTTTGGTGATCTCGGACTGTAAGCCGGCTATCTCGCGTTCAAATTCTCCGAACCGTTCGAGGAGATCTTGAAGGCGCGTACTAAGTTGGGAAGCCCAGTCATTGTACTCTTGGGAGGATGTCATTCTCTTTGGCGCCTTGCTCGGTGGAAGGGCTGAAGTGGTAGGTGGCGAAGCGGAGTGCGAAGCAGGGGTAAGAGTAATGATAGCAGAGCGCCTGATCCAATAGCGGTAAAATTGAGTCACCAACGCTCGTCAACACAGTGACTTTATACATAGACCGGCACCAAGGGCATAACAAACAAAGTACAGCCGACAAATACTATGCAAACTTGTTGCCTAGACACAATGGAATTGGCCTACCGCTTCTTGAACTTACAATAATACCAAGGCTGCAACAGCGGAAGACCGTCGGGCCAGGTGACACCTCACGTTCAATAAGGCCAGACAGGCAACACTGACCTCAAAATTGGCTGTCGAGTATTGGTCTTCGCCTTTCTCTTCTTGACCACCGGCCTTCCTCATTGAAACTACTATCTCTAGATCACTACTAACTACTTTGTTCATCGCTAGTCTCCACGTTCAGTCTCACCAACGTACCATCCACCAGAACTGAGAACGCTTCCATTCAGGCACAAGATCTATCATTGCACAGCTTCCTCGCCAACCAAGTCAGAGACAACCGTCTCTCGATCGATCCCGCTATCGACGACAAATTTCCAATCTGCACGGAAGCGTACGGCTACGGTGCCCACCGAGCGTGCCTCGACGAACTCTTCTCTCACCGGCGAACTCAGCCAATGCACCAGTGTCCAATGTGTCGGACGGTGTGGTTCACGCCCGAATACGTGAACCCGAATGATGCCCCAATGCAGTATGATTCCCCGAAGGCCAAGCAATGAGTCGGATTTATGATCTCCTGAATTACCCATTTACCCCAGGTAGAGAGAATACTGCTAACAAGACACCTGTAGGCCACTCCCCGTCATAGTCCTAGCGGCAGGCCCTTTAACGCCTTGCAACCGCGAGTGGCCGTAGAGCCAGATTTAGATAGTAAGATATAAGCATGTTGTAACCTGCATGATTTCAGATTGTTAACATGATATAGTCCTAATGAAAAACAACTACTAGGAGGGAACCAATAATGGAGGTTAGAATGGTGGGCAGAGACGAACTCGTGCATTGGAACGTGGATTACCCTCTGAAAGAATAGCTGGAATTAGAGCAGGGACAGAACATTAGCTTTAACTGTAGAAACCCATCTCTTCTCTTACAGTCTGATTGTTCATATCGACATCCAAGACACCAACACAACCCTGTAAAGCAGCTTCCCATCTAGGCGGCTAAGCATAATCCAACAATACCTCAAACTCAAAAGGCTTACTCTCCAATGCATACTGCTCCAATACCGGGGGCCCACAACTCTGGCTTCCCAACCCATGGTGATCCGCGTCCAATCTCACGACGACCTCCTCGACCCTCTTTTGTCTCAACTCAAACGGATGGGTCGCCTGATCGACATCAGTGGTATAGTAATGTCCAGCCGCAAAGTCAAACCCCTCCCCGTTCGTCCGCACTCTTGCCGTCAGTGCCCCGTGTCCCGCTGCAAATTTGACCCATCGAGTATCAGTCCAATTTCCATTTTCCTGTGGGAACTCATAGTCCGTCATCAGCCCATCGGCGGGCAGCTTATACGTACCAAACTTCTGGGAGAGCTTCCTGTCCTTGTAGGATTCACCTGGCCCACGGCCGAACCATTCTACATCCGAGAACGCGCTGTCCAATGCGAGCGTCAAGCCGACACGGGGGGACGTGGACGGTAGGTTCTGCCCATGCGGAACGCCGGATACGGCGATTGAGAGCCCGGTGATAGTGAAAGTGTATGTGATATCGGCATCGACGGCCCATTCCAGGACAGGTGGCGCGATGCGTTGCTTGCAGGTTATGCTTACGACGCCGCCCTTGGTGTCCCAGGATACGGATCTAGTGAAGGGCTTCATGAGGTGGATATTTTTGGCTTTCCAGCTCGCACCCACGGTGTAGTCGTTGTCGGTGAGGGCACGATAGAAATCCAGTTGGGGCCCGGTATGAAGGATTTCGACATTTTCTTTGGCCCAGGATGTCAGGCGACTGAGGACGCAGTCGAAGTTCCATTTGCAAAATTCCGAATTAACTTCGAGGATGGCTTCTGGTAGCTCAGTAATACGAGCTGATGGTGCAGGCGGAGGTGCAACAGCGGTGGTAGCAGGTCCACGAATGGGAAACTAGACGGTTGTGATCTTGTGACCGGCATCTGCCCATCGTGCTGATTCCTTCAGTGTGAAGAGTAGTTGAAGGAATACTTCGGTATTTGGCTTCGGGAGTTCAAAATCTGGGATAGAAAGCTTGGAAATGTGTCCAGGAGCGGTGTAGGGAATGTGAGTATCTTCCCTGGCCAGAGTGAACTCGTCACCGATGATCGAGTAGGTACATTTGACGTGATTCAGCGGGATAACATCGAATCTGTTGATAATGGTAATCTCGTTCTTAGAATCCTCAATAAGCTGCACAGGCTCAATCGCTTTCTTGTACTCGGCCAATCCAGGGCCTTCAGTGAAAGAGTCAGTTTAAGGAAAGTGTATGCAAGCAAATGTTTGCTTACCTGGTGTATGGTCCGAAGTCACGAGGCCATCCATGACGAAGTTGTAATCATGCACCGGCTCTTCGAAGTCGCCACCATATCCATAGTATTCATCTCCATCCTTATTTTTTGTTAACAATCCATGATTTGCCCATTCCCAAACAAACCCGCCCTGTAGGCACGGGTTCTTATAGAATTCATCCATGTACTCTTTGAACGACCTAGGTCCGTTGCCCATGGCATGAGCAAATTCACAAAGGATGAGAGGCTTCTTCCCATCCCACTTCTCGGCGAAACTTTGAATCTCGGCAATCTTGGGATACATGAGCGAATAGCAGTCCGTGGTCTCCGCTCGAACATCTCCTTCGTAGTGGACCAGCCGAGTGGGGTCAATCTCCTTGATCCAGTGGTACATGGCCCTGAAATCTCGACCGTAAAAAGCTTCGTTGCCCAACGACCAAATAATCACACTTGCGTGATTTTTGTCCCTGTGGACAAGCTGCTTCGCGCGATCGAAATAAGCTTCTTCCCATTCAGGATTGTCAGAGAGCCGTTTCCCCGCACGACCATACGTGATGGCCTTCTTCTCCTCAAAAGATTTGGCTTGCTCCTCCGGAGGCAATGCAGTTTCATGAATAGTGTCAAAACCGTGGCACTCCAGGTCTGCCTCGTCGATTAGCCAGAGCCCAAGTTCATCTGCCAAGTCGTAGAATCCGGGGTCATTGGGCTGATGTGAGGTTCGGAGTGCATTGATGTTGAACCTCTTCATAAGAATGAGATCCCGACGTAGGAATTCCAAAGGGACTGTTCGACCTCTTCAGTCTGTTAGGTATGGATGCCAATATCGCAGAAAAGGGACACATACTTAGCGGGGTAATGCTCGTCTCGATTGACTCCTCGAAATACAGCTCTCTTGCCATTGACGAGTATTAGTCCATTCTTGAGTTCAACCTTGCGAAACCCGACTCGCTGCGCTATCACTTGGCTTCCAGCCGTCAGGATCACATGATAAAGATATGGGTCTTCCGCAGTCCACTTGGTTGGATTTGGGATTTCGAGCGAGAATGTCACAGTATCGCAACCTTTTGCCGATACTTCGTCTTGAGCCACGATCGTGCTTTTATCGCTTTGTAATAGTGCCAACTTGACATTTCAACGCCTTCAACCTCGACAGATACAGAAAGCGTAGCATTGGTGTACGTTTCATCGAGCAGAGTCTGAAAGGTGAAGTCCTTGATATGCTCCTTTGGAAATGCTAGGAGAAAAACGTCTCGAAATATGCCAGAAAGCCACCACTGGTCTGATTCCATGATTAGGGGCGGTAAGTCCGTCCTTATGATTACGAAAACGCACATTAGTCTTCGATATAGGTCCCATCGCACCATTGGTAGACTCGTACGGCAAGAATATTTTCATCCTTGTTAACATGATCTGTGATATTACTCGGACGGATTTCTCGATCCCTGCGAGTATCCGATTTCGTTACCATTGAGCCAAACATGAAATGCTGCATCAACGCCCTCAAACCGCAACCGCAGCTGATACCCAGAGAAGTCCTTTGGGAAAGGAAATTTGACAACGTAGCTTCCCGTCATGTTGCCGTCAAGAGGTACTTGCATATAATCAATGCAGGTCTGGATTCAACGGCGACTCATCGTTATAATTAGGCGGGTCGACAGGAAATGGATACACAACATTTGTATATGAAGGCTTTTCATACCCTTCAATCAGCCACACGGATGGAACTGTGATATCATTCCAGTTTGACTTATCGAAGTCTTCGTTGAAGAAGTCTGCAGGCGCCTTGAAAGGCGAATTTGCGAGGTGGGATTTCCAGGTGCCGCTCAAACACACTGCCAGACTCTTTGAGGTGTCATATGTCAGGGCATCATTGGGACTCGAGTAGTTGACGAAGGAAGAGCGTGGCGGTAGGGTGTTTCGGTGAATCACACTCAAATTGTTCCAGTCTGGCTTGGACGCGGGAAATTTCCAGATGACATCGTTCCTTTGATTTCACAGGGAGAGGATACAGAGAAGAAGGATAGACTGTAACAGATACTGGGTGTATGACAGTGCACCGGGGTTAGAGTGTTCCTAGCAGTGCTTCTCAATTAACCATACGGCACACACAAGATTTGTGAAGGGGCCTCAGGAAGCCTGGAGTCAGGTCCAGTTCAACTTCGGGTCGAGACCTCACGGTCCGTGCTAGCCTTCCAACTCCAAAAGTGGGGTCTTCGCCGGCCATGTTACTAGTTCGCCGGTCATTTTGGCTGCCTTACCGGCTTTTCTGCCCCATCATCGACTTTGCCGGACCACGTTTGAATGACCAACACCAAATGGCGAAGCAGAGAATGAATAGTATTCGGGAAGGTTCGGAGATATACTGGTTGCAAATTGGCCTAGGTGAAGCGATTCGGAGGTGATTTGATGATGCGAGAAAACCGCCCCCTCTTGTACTTAGATCCCATAACTCTGCTAAACTGGCTTTCCCCTTGACCGAAGCCTCTGAATTATATCTCTAACTTTCTAAACTCTTAGCATACTCCTTCGTTATGAGATTGGTCGTCCGCGAGGAGAAGCTTGCTGCTTCCAAATATGTCGCTGGTTACATCATAGGTCTGGCCCCAATCTCATGCCACAGTGTGAGGCTCTGACATCGAAGACCGTATCAACAAGTTTGCACCAACCGAAACAAGACCCTTCGTTCTCGGCCTACCGACGGGAAGTAGCCCAGTGCTCATATACAAGACGCTGGTCGAGAGGCACCGCGCCGGTGATGTCTCTTTCAAGAATGTCGTGACGTTCAACATGGTACGTCGGCATTCCGAGCCAGTGAAAAAAAGTGACTAATGGGACCCAGGATGAATACATCGCTCTGGATCGTGAGCGTCCGGAAAGCTACCACTCGTTCATGTTCCAGCACTTCTTCTCCATGTCGATATCCCGCCCTCGAACATTAACATCTTGAACGGGAACGCATCAGGCCTGGAGGCCGAATGTGAGGCCTATGAAGCCAAGATAAAATCCGTTGGAGGCATCGACTTGTTCCTAGGTGGCATTGGTGCTGATGGACACATCGCTTTCAACGAACCTGCTCAAGCTTAGCAAGCCGAACACGAGTGAAGACGCTGGCATACGATACCGTACTGGCGAACTCGAGATTCTTTGGGGGCGATATCAATCTGGTACCAAAGATGGCTTTGACCGTTGGAGTCCAAACAATCCTTGAGGTATTAATGCCCTTCCACAGTGAAAGCAACAGATACTGATCATTCATCACCAGGCTCGAGAGGTCATCATCATCGTGACGGGCGCACAGAAGGCCTTCGCGCTCCAGAAATGTATTGAAGGGGGAGTGAACCATATGTGGACGTTGTCCGCTTTGCAGCTACACCCCCACTCAATGGTTGTTTGCGATGAGGATGCGACCCTAGAGCTGCAAGTCAAGACTGTAAAGGTATAGACTTCAATGAACATCTCATGGTCTAGAGCTAACCGCTGGTAGTACTTCAAGAGTATTGAGAAGGTTGCAAGTGATTTTGGTATTGCTCAAGCGATTCCAATCGCGATCCAGTTGGGCAGCCCGGTAACGGATGTAAGCGTTAGCAAGTCACAATTGGATGCTCAGATCCGAGACCGACAAGATTCGGCGAGTGCAGAGTTTGCCGCGATCGCGGAAACGATTAAGCTCGCACCGCCGACAAAATCCTTGTCACGAGCGGTGACTCCGGAATTGCTCCTAGACAATATGTCATCACGGATACCAGCCCTTACGGGTGTTCTTCACCCCAACGGGCTGGAAGATCTTTCTTTCGATAGAATGGGTTCCAGAATGGGGGGGCCCTGCCATGACTGTGTAGTTGAGATGAGATTGATCTTTATTGTATATGGTTGCCATTGCCATTTGTTTCCTGGAATGCAGTGTTGCCAAATAAACGAGTTAGTCCCGAAGGCCAAGTGCCCATTGAGTGTCCATAAGGATTCCAGAAATCAGGGTTACCATACCCTGGTTGAGGCGGACTTTCCAACGATGAACCGTGAGTCTGTGTTGTCGATCCGTCGGCCGTGGATATATCGGTCGTCGGGTCCAGTTGATAGTACGCCTCGGAAGCAATTCTTATACTATTCTGGTCGAATAAAGACCACGACGGGTCAAATTCAGGTAGTGGCAGAATTGCGGTCGGTGGAGTGTTCATGCTTTGAAGCCAGGTTTCGAGACGGTTGGCTAAAGTGTGGTGCAGGCTGGGGGCAGGGCGTTTCGTTTTCTGGAGTTTGTTGAGGTGATCCTGCACAAGCAGAAGATCTCCATGCTCGCCAACGCCTCCTTCGGCGCCTTGAAGGACAAGAATGGCGGCCCAGGTAATCATTACTAGATCCCAGTTTGCCCAAATTCCTTTGTCGTCGTTCTGCAGTCTCAGCGTGGCTCGAGCTGAGAGAAGGAGTTCGTGACGTTCTGCTGATGCCACATTGTTGGCGAAGAGATCGAAGCCGCGGGCGGGGTGGTATATCGATAGCACAAATAGCCTATGCAGGTTGTATTGTCGCCGAATTTGAACGCGATCATACTCGGTGTTGGTAGGCCGATTGGAACTCACTAGCCAATCGTCCAAGTTTTTAGCCCAATCTTGTATGACTTGCGCGTCTCTGTCCGTGAACGGTGGAGATAAGGGAGCACTGATCCCATCCGCCTGGGTCGAAGAAATGAATGACCAAATGGTGGGTAAGCCACGGCCCGTGAAGTGGCCAAGTCCCACATGCATCATTTCTGTGAGTCTGTTAAACGGATCTTCCGCAAAACTCTGTAACTGCCGAAGCGATGGCAACGGAGCCCTTAAGGGAACCACGGTGCAAGAAAGATGAAGCGAAGCATGCTCAAGGTCGATAATCTAGTAACGTTCAGCTCTTGAATCACGATCATATGTTCGCGGGGATCCCACTTGTAGTCCAGAGAACAGCTGACGCCATTTGCTTGCACTTTCGTCAATGTAAACTGGACAATGGTCGAGTATTAGGCGGTATCCAATCGAAATCCAGATTCCAGTAAGATCGATAAAAGCCTCTGATATTAGCCCGGCTAAAATGAGTCCAAGCACGTTTTGGAAAGCATCTTGCTCAGGTGTGACTATAGCTGAAGTTGTGTTCTTGTCGGTCACCAGACTTCCAGAACGCTTGAGTGACGCGGGTATCGAGAGCTCGGCAATCGCACTACAAGTGGCTCGGAAATATTCTGGTGCCAAAGCCGCCAAATCGTCGGATGTGTGGTGCAAGGCTGAGACGTAAAGAATCGCGGCTAACAGCAGCGGAGTAGGATTTTTGGCAGCTTCTCTCTCCGATTGGAAGTGCAGACCCTCCATATTCGCATAAAAGCTATGTGATATTTAGTATCAAAATTCCAGGACTACGATGCCAAGCAAAAGTTCGTGTTCGCTGCAACCTCCAGTTAATTGAGAGCCAAATTGACATTGGACATGGCTTGTCCTAAATTGCGTCAAAGCCAAGCAAGACACAAGTAGTCTGCCTTGATAGAATAGGCATGACAACTCCGGTTACGTACCACGAGATATTCCGTGAACAAGCTCTCTAAGACAGCGAACACGAACTTTACGATGCTTGGTTGGTGGGTTGGGGGAACTGCTTACGAGACCCAAAGTTGTGACACCACAGTAGGGGACCATATCCTCGCGTGCCTGGGTGCCGTAAACCTCTTCAGATTTGCAGTAGCTTGCCACAGCCCGCTAAGGGATGGATCGCCTTCATCTTCCTCGACATTTGCGGTGACAGTCGCGGTATTCGTTGAGAATGTACCAGAAATTAGGCTTTGTCTAGCCTGGTTCCCGATACCAAGTACAGACTCTATGACGGCCAAGCGAGCTATAACATCAGACGATGCGCCATTGCTCATCGGGGTTATCATCGGGGTAGGCGTCACAATTGATTGACGTGCGTTAGCTCGAGGCTTGAAGATGCACTCGGTCTTGTTGTTCCGACATCGTTTACATGGCCCACCACGCTCAGGTTCACATTTCATCTACTAATTATCAGGATTTTGCGCTTGGACATGATTATGCTGCGACGGACCTTTTGCCGACGGCATGCCACTGGTCGATAAGTCAGCGGAGGGCGCAAACAGGGCTGATAGCTACACAGGGGGTTTCTTTCTGGCCCTGTACGGATAGTTTGTTGCCTGAGAGACCTACCGCATGCTTTGGTTGGCCGAGCAGCACCTGGTGCAGCTGCATGCCCTTTGGCACCGCCATTATCGTTACTTGCGTTGCTGCTCATTGTTATTTGTGAGGTCGACGCACCAGGGCAGCGCGTGCGAGACGTTCGGATGTCGCGTGCAGAGTGGAGTTCGTCTCATATCGGTTGGGATAAGATTGGTCCCAGTAGCGTCTTTATAATATACCTTTCCTAGTTAGGAGTAGTTTGCTCTTGGCACACGGGGAAAGAGGTTGCCACGTGCAAGTCCGTCCACACCACACTCTATCTCATCGCGGGATTGCATGCATGTATTATTCAACTATCTACAACCTTCCCAGCTATATGAGCCGCCAATGCGGCGCCGACCCCGCTGCCATCTCTTGCGAGCAAAATGTCGATTTTGCCTTCCCCTTCCGCCCCGATCTCTTCCACTGCCTTCAACGCTGTTCTCATCTCAGCCAGGAAACCAGGATACAACGCAATCAACGAACCATCGACGCCCACATCAATTCTTCCCTTGTCTGCGGTTCGCAAGCAGTCCGTCTGCAAAATGACCGCGCCCAATGCAACAGCACTTAATCTCGCCGAACGCCTCCCAATGGCATGTGAAATGATTCGTATCGCCTCCAATTCCTCGTAACTAACTATCGAAATATCCAAGTATTCCTCGATTTGCGTTCTGGTGACGGAAAGATGCACCGTCGCGTCGCTCTCAAGGTGGCTCATGAAAGAGCTGTCCAGTCCCCATTGTGCATACAGTTTCGAAGTCGTAGATATCAATGTTCCGGCGAAAAGGCGTACTTTGGGGTCCGTGGTGAGAGAGAGGATCGCCAAACGCAGTATCTCACCGAGATACATTCCAGATATGCGCTTCTCGAACATCTCGAATCCAGGATTCACGCTGCCGGCATCAATGGCTCGATCGAATGATGTGGTAGGAAGATACTGGAGTTTCTGGTCGAAATTTCCCCATTCGGAGTTGACGATCATTATAGAACCCTTTGCTCCTGTACCGACGCCGTCCAACTTGGTGATTCTGGAGGCCTGTTCGACGTATGCGCCATTTGTTCCCGTTCCAAATACAGCGCCAAGGATCGTCTTAGCGGATTGAGGTGAGGCGTAAGCTCTAGCCATCAATGTTCCGACAGTATCGTTTATGAGCGCTGTTACCCGGACAGGGACATCGAGCTCTACGAACACGTTCTGCAGAAGAGCACATATATCCTGGCCGACTACGCCGTCGATGTCGAACCCCTTGCTCCAACGGATGAGAGTGCCGCTATTAATGTTAATCTGGTCGACAGCGTGACTGAAGGTAAACCCGAGATCGAATATACTGGCTGTAGTGTCACTTTTTAGAGATCCAGGGTAGTGTTTCCGCAGGAACTCCCGAACCATAGTAGCGACCCAAAGAAATAGTGCATTAGATGTTGCCGATGTCATTAGCGCCACTGGGATTGGCATTTTGTCCTGGAGCAAGGCATACGTTCCATCGCCGTTGAGCGTTACTGAACAGATGCGGACATTGGTTCCTCCCAGATCAACCGCCAGATAGGTACCCTAACAAAGTCAATCCTGTTCGAGTCTTCAGATTCGGGTCCGCTCACCTACTTCTTCTCTTCCAGTCGGAACTTCAGTAATAAACGATGGGAGCTGCTCAATTGCACAGCCGGGTGATTTCAACCCTTCATCTAACCTTCCATCAGCCTTGATACTTCAGCCTGGAGCAAACGGGTGAGTCACTCACTCATTTGCCGTACAAAACCCTCCACGGCTCGCCGCACATCCTTGTCTGAGAACTCAAACTCGCTCGCAATTCTCTCCGCAGTTTCTTGGAGGCTGATTCGCTTAATGGCATCGATGTTCGAATATGAGTGTTTCGCTAACTTGGTCTCGTGTTCCCTAACCTCTTCCGCCTCTTCCGAGTCATTTTTCGCGGATGTGGATGGCCAGCACAGCCTTTGGATCCAGGAAAGATACCGGTGGAGCCTCATAACAACGCAGGTAGTAGCAGGCGATCAATCGCGAAAATCAACAGGCCAGCGAGTGACTATATCGACGTCCTCTTCATTGCCAGAATAGTAATTTCTTTTTCATTCAAGTTTAAAAGCTCGCTAAAACACGTGGAGTGGAGAGCGTGGGACCGACCTGAACGAGGGCGCGGTGAGTTGGACGCTCAACAGAGCCTCCGGTGTTACGTTGAACGACCGGCCGAACATCCACCAGGCAAATTCTGGATTTTACCATCGCTTTTTCAGCGGATAGCTACCAGTGCCGGGTGGAAAGTACACAGTGGGCGGGCCTAGATAGACGCCAAAACTAATTTAAAAGCCCCGGTCATTTTGCAGATTGCCGGCAAGTTTGCCGGACCAAGCATCGGCCGCGCAAGGACCATCCGTGTTGGTCTTTTATGATGGTTAGGATCATCCACGATGAGCACACCTGAATAATCCCGAGGTACGGGATGGCGTTCTCCAGGAAAACTGGCACACGGCCGTGCGCAGTGGGGTGCTTGCAGAACCCATGCATATCTATCTGTACGTGGACTGCAACCCTGCCTCCACAGGTCAATAATGGAAGATGTAGGCATTCTTTCAAGACTCAGAACACATTTGCATGATTAGCCTTCCATGCTCAGTCTGTTATTAAAGTCGCAAAAGTGAGGACGCAAACTTTCTGGATGCATGTTATTTATACGCATGCAGATGATTCCTTCGAAGGAGCAAGGATTTTTGAGCAATATCATGGCCAGATTGTCAACATCATAAATAAGTAACTTCGAGCAGAGGATCATTTTTATAATATGTACAAATGTTATCGAAGCAACAGCGTCGATATTCCCTATATTCTGCGATAGCACTAGCAAGTGTACTCCAAATCGAAGTTCATTGTTGGTACGCCCGAGAATTTGACAGGCACCACATAAGTGACATTGTAGTAGTACTGGTTCGAGATGACATTGCCATAGTAGTTTGTGGGTTGAATCTCCAGACCGGGTGCGCTCACGTTCACACTCAAGCAAGGCAATTTCGAGAACCCATCAATAACATTTCCCGCCAGATTCCACGTCGGTGGAATCCCGGAAATCATGTACGTGAACAGAGACGTGCCCTCTTGCGTCGTATTCGGGTATGAGATCTCCAGACTCCGGGCGCCGACTTTGGTGGTAATAGTAGATGCTGTCGGATACAGCGAGAACCATCCACCGTACGGGAAAGGAGTGTGCGAAGGGTCCGATGCCCAGTGGATGATAGCGGGCGTGAATTGCTTTCCCCGGTTTGCCACTTCGGCCAATGTCTGCCCTCCGATCATCATCGCGTTGCTGGGCCATGAGTCGGCACATCGGAAGACATTGGTCTTGAGGTCCTCGCGGATCGTCTTCTTCAGCAGTCTCTCGCCTTTGATTGGCTCGAACAGCTTCTTCTGGATCGAAGGGGTGATGTAGTTTTTCACGGTTGACATGAGGAGTGCCAGAGATGGACCCTGGGCTAAGTCATAGCGGAAATCGTCGTTGCCTTTCCATGGGACGGGCGCTTTCTCGTAACCGAACATCCCCCACCACCACTGTCCAACAATGGCGGAGTGAGTTGGCATATCGCGGGCATACGCTCTGTCGTACGGCCCGGCCATGTTGCCGAGATACGGGTTGTAGTGCTCGGCAATGTCCTTCCATAGCTCGGTCAGCATGAAAGGAGCTCGCTTGGTCAGGGTGCTGTCCTTGGGTCCATATTTGATCGCTGATGCCAGCCCGAAGATGTCTACTCCGTAGTAGGTCGGGCAGTTATACTCGGTGAAAGTGTTGCTCCCATTTGCAGTGAATAATTCGTAAAGCTGTTCTCCGCGCGTGTTGGCCTCGTCAATGAATGTTTGGTTGTTTAACCGGTGCCCGAGCCAGCCAATCATGAAAGTGCCGATTAGCTGTGGGTTGGTGTATCCCAATATGAGTTTGTCCGGCAACGTGCCATCTCGGCGCATCTCTCCGACAGCAGCGAGTGTCAGAGATGCGAGGACGTCTTTGACGAGTTGAGGATCTAGGAGGTGCTCAAATTCCGCAAGAGCTTGAACCATGGCCGAGCCGAGGAAAGCTCTCCAATTCGCATCATAGGTCGCGTAGATCTCTTGTGGATACAATTCTCCGACGTAGGTTGGATTTGGCTCATCAGGAGAGAGTTTGTAATCCGCATACCAAGACGATGTGAAATTCTCGTTCATTTGCACATTTATGAGACTTCGCAATGCCTTTTCCGCATTCTTTACATCGTTTCCTTTATTGCGATGCAAGAGGCCAGGGATATACCAGGATGTGAAGCGAGTTGACCAGATACCGTTGTCCAGGTACCAGATGTAGCCATAGCTTGAATCAAATCTTGAATCGGCGATCTCCATCGAATAGTCGAAGTAGTCCTGAGCAGCTATGAAGATGTCAGGAAAATCACAATACTATCGCATCGGCATAGACTTACAGGGCGACAACTTCAGTGTCTTGGCTGTACCCGAGGTGAGGGCTAGTGCCGACACGGCGGTGGTGAATATACACGACGACAGCATGATTGGCGAACACTTGGATAATCAAACGTCTGAAAGAATTCGAGAATGAGGAGTTGAATTCTTCGCAACCTTGAATACCTTTTAACCCCGGATATCGTTCCTGACGTGCCATGGGACTAGGTTCATGGGTCCGGTCTACTGTTCAATGTGGCTAGCGCAGGTTGATTCTTGAATTCGGCGCCGAGCACCCAATCTCTCGGTAATTATTGGAGATGTTGAATAACCCCTGGGGAAGCAGATCTTGAGGTCGAAACGCAGGCCGGCGAATTCGCTAAACTAGGCAAACCGGCAAACTTCCCAAACTGCGACGACAGACTAGGGTTCCGCTGCCCATGTCCGGTGGTGTTTCCACGCCGGCTACAGCATGCCGCTCGTTAACCCACAGGATCCCTCGCTCACAGGATAGTGGCGCTACTAATACTGGATATAACGGGCTGCCTGTGCGCTTGCCTCTCCACGGGTCTAGCAATCCGACAGTCTGGCCCATGTGGGGAGATATACAAAGTCTCGACACAGGCCCCCATGTTGGTCGCACGACAACACCGTTCAGCACTCAACAGCACGAAGCGCAAATATGTCGACGATTGCTCCCACGACCAGCGTTTCCAACAGTACGTAACGTTTACTGTACTACCACCTTTGTCAGCGTTACGTCTCAGATTTTGGTTACGTACGTGCGTTTGACCTGACTAGGAGCTGACTTACGGTTGCACAAGCGTAACGGTTGAAGCTCTGCTACGTTACGTACGTTTGAGTAAACGTTACGCCGTAACGTTTGGTTTTTGACCTTTTTGACTGCGTATATGGTCCGCCAGATTGTTCAGCTCACTGTAAACTGCTTGTTGACGGGGCTAGTTCTTCTGTAGTTAAAGCGCCGCGATCCCACTTAATTAGAAACTTCTGCCTAGCGTTAAGTCGAGAGTCCTTAGGGAACTTAGTTAATTGGACATCTGGGGGCCCTAGTGAACCTTCCTAAGACGACGAGGTCAACGACGATCGCGATTTTTTAAGCCTCCGAGAGCCCGCGTGGTGGTAATGGGAGGTCGACGATGACGACGAGGCGACAGCTTGGTTGTTGGTACGGCGCGAGCGGCTAGCTTGAAGGAAGTTTTGGAGACTTATATTGGTGAGATAGCTGATGGGAATTAAAAGAGATGGAATTGAGATGTGATTTTGTGAGGGAGTACTTAGGGAAAAACACCTCTCTGTCATAGTGGGCGATTGAGAAAACTCTGCTTGTTGTACGGCATACACTAACAGTTACACTACAGGAGCCATCCACCTCCTCTCTCCTGCCTCACCTTGGCCGACCTCCCTATAAAACACTTAAAAAGTCTATACAAACGTAATACGTTGATACGTTTGAGCTTTATAAACGTAACGTAACAGTTCAAAAAATGGTTCCCTACGTACGGCTCACGTGACCGTAATGAAGTGGAACGTATCAAACGTAATACGTACTGTTGGAAACGCTGCCCACGACAATGGACCAGGCCCTCGAGAGCCGGAAGACGGGATGGTTTGCAGATCGGGGAATCATCACCATCAACCTCCTTCTGGTTCTGTGTCAAATTTCATCATATGCAACTGGATATGATGGATCTATGATGAGTATGCAATTCTACCCACCCGTCTGGAGATCAAGCAATTGATGGGAAATAGATGGTCTACAGTCCCTCGATGAGTGGAACAAATTCTTCAATCAGCCTGGCGCGAGCACTTTGGCCCTCTTGAACGCGATCCAGAACGTCGGGCAATTAGTCTCGCTACCTTTCTGCGCCTTTGCTTGCGACTACTTTGGAAGAAAGAAGACGCTCGTCTTCGGAGCTTGTATTATCCTGCTCGGTACGGGCCTGCAAGGCGGCGCTCAAAATAGTGAGTTTCGACTGTTTCGTAGACTTCGGTCCGATACATAAAGGAAACCACACTAACCGGCGCAGATGGCATGTTCATCGCAGCTCGTGGAATTATTGGCTTTGGCTTGGGTTTCAACATTACCGCTGCACCTATTCTGATCATGGAGCTTGCATTCCCAACCCAGAAAGCCCCCATGGTCAGCATTTATAACTCGCTGTGGAGTTTGGGTGCCATCGTTGCCGCGTGGACCACATACGGCACCTTCCGCATTATGAACAATTGGGCCTGGAGAATCCCTTCCATCCTCCAAGCTCTATCCAGCGTGATTCAGATCGCATGCTTCTGGTGGATTGTCGAGTCTCCTCGGTGGCTCGTCAGCAAAGATCGTTGCGATGAAGCGCAGGCAATCATCACACGAGTGGGCCATTCACTTTATTCTATGGAGCATACCATTATACTAACATATTGCGCAGTACCACGCAAACAGCAACCCCTACGACCCAATCGTCCTCGTCGAACTCGAAGAAATCAAAGAAGCCCTGCGTCTCGAAAAAGCTTCCTCCAAAGGCGGCTCCTATCTCGCCTTCTTCAAGACTCGCGGAAACATGCTCCGATTCTTCATGATCCTCGCCGTCGGCTTCTTCTCACAATGGTCTGGTAACGGTCTGATCTCTTACTATCTAACCTTGATCCTCGACTCCATCGGCATCAAAGACCAAGAAACGCAAACCCTCATCAACGGTATCCTCACGATCTGGAATTTGGTTACATCCCTCGGTTTCTCGCTATTGGTAAACAAGTTCCGTCGGCGAACCATGTTCTTGACTTCTACGGTTTGCATTCTGGTGTGCTTTATTGTCTGGACTGCGCTTGAATCTACGTTCGAGAAGCAGGTTGATGCGGGCGGTGTTGGGTCTGCTGCTGTGGGAAGGGGTGTGCTTGCTATGATCTTCCTGTATAATGCTGCATTTAACATTGCATGGGCTCCTTTACAGGTCACTTATGTGGTTGAGATCCTGCCATACGATCTCCGTGCCCGGGTTCGTTCATTTCTAGTCTTATATCATTATAGAGAAACGCTAACGTCGACAGGGTCTCGTTCTCTACAACCTCTTCGTATCCTGCGCCCTGATCTTCAATCAATACGCCAATCCAATCGCTCTTGAGTCTATCAAATGGAAATGTATGCAGCTCCCACTTCTTCTTATTTGTCTCAGCTGCACTGACACTTCTAGACCATGTCGTCTACGATGTCTGGATCTTCGTCGAGCTGGTCGTCGTCTACTTCCTCTTTGTCGAGACTTCCGGTTCTTCGCTTGAGGAAATGGCGGTTATCATTGACGGGGAAGAAGCCCGCGACACTATTATCCAGGCCGTGGCCAGGGTCACGGATGGAAAAGTTGAAGTAGAGGCTGAGCTATCACCAGAAGATAAGCGCCCGCATTTTGTTGTTGCGTAGGATGGGTGGAAATAGTGAATTTGATATTAGTTTTGGAGAATTATATTCCATTAGCTTTGCACACAAGTGGCGAAGTTGCACCATCTCGTTTGCTAATTTCAGACTAATCTTTATACAGCATATGGTACTTAGTAGTTGTATAGTAAGTAAATTCTTACAGGTCACAGGGTAGCTAGTTTAAAGAGCCCTGACATCACTCTGCGTTCTACGCCTAAAATCCAAATGCTGTAGACCATTCAACCAAGTACCACTTAGTCCTCTTCCAGCGCGCTTAGAATATCTGCCTCAAGGGTCTCCATCAGCGTTGGCGCCTTTGGCTCATACCCAAACAACCTCAAAGCTCTATCCGCCCGAGTTCGTGAATTTGAAGCGAACAGGTACCGTGATATGTTTGAGTAGTTGATTTCTTGAAGCATGGAGTCGATGTGTTCAAGCGAAACCTCTATTGGCTCTTCGTTCTGGATCACACCCTGTTTCTTCAAAATCTGACCCGTCGCTTTAGCGAGGTCAATCTGAGAGACCTCCTGTGAGCTGGCAAAATAGTAACCCTGTTTAGCATCAGTTATCACGCTCTCTTCACAATGGGTTTTGAGATGGGCATACCTTCTCCCCCCACCCTGCACCCTCGTCTCTCGAAACCGCTGCCTTGACAAGCTTGACATATATCGTCATCAAATCATCAATATGAACCCAACTCCTTGTATTTGTCCCATCCCCGGTATAAAACACTCTTCCCCCGCCAGCTTGCTTCTTCGCTTCTCCGAAAAACCAAGGAACCAGCACACTCCTCGTTCTCCCAGTTCCTTTACCCTCACCGTAAAGATCTGGAGGACACACTATTGCCGTCTTTAGTTTGTCTCCGTGAAGGGCTGCAGCTTCTCGGATGATCGTCTCTGTATTGCGATGAAGTGCATTATCCGGGAGCGAGGATATGGAATCCAGGTCGTTGATATCGGACCAGATCTTTGGATTCAATGTGCCTAGATATGTAGGGTCCCGAAAGTCAGATACGATGCCTGTGCCTGAGAGGTGGATAAGGTAAGACGGCGTAGCACGGCGAAGAAGTCCAGCGATGATGGCCTTCAGGGAGGGCTCGTGGTCGGAATTACCGTTATCTGTAAAGTGATGAGCAGGAGATGGTAGGTCATACAGGATAGAGTTCAAACATACGAACGACCACGTCGACTTCAGAGGCAGTGTCGGTAATGATGTCGATGCTATCGTAGTCGCCTTTTACGATCTTGACATTTGGGTAGCGGGATGAGAAGGCACCTGGAACAGTCCGCAGGAGAACAGTCACTTTGTACTCCGGGTGGGTGGTAGTGATAGCATCGAGGACTGTGCCGCCAATGTACCCGGTAGCACCGGTGCTTGGATATGGATCAGTTGTAAGGCAAGCAAATCAAGGTGATGGACGCACAGAAATATTTTTGAACCCATGTTATAGCTGTAGAATTGATGCGGGGAGATGATGCGAGAATGCGGAAATCTGTTACGAGAGGACGGTACAAGATTATAAATGCATTAAACGGACGAATTCTGGATTGATGGGTTTGACCCTAGAACGTCATATCTATATAGAAGTCTGAGCGCTTTGTAATCCACAGTCCAGGACCTGCCCCAATGGACCAGCGGGAATGTCGGACCAAGGACTTTAGATACAGTTTCCACCAATGTATCCACTCGGCCACGTCCTGAGGATGGTCATGAGGATGCCTCCGCCCTTGAAAAAGGTAATCGATATGCATTTATCTGGTGAAATTGCGAGGATTAGACTATGCCAATTGATAAATGTGTCTGCTCTCCCATCAACGTCTTGACCCGTGGTGGTATAATAAGCACGACAGGACTGGATGTGTTCTGGGGAAAGTGCAGCATTCTCAGCTGGGCTCGGGTGTCAGAGATGCAAGACCCCTGCAATACGCTAACCTGTAAATGCGCTAGTGCGGACGAAAGCTCAGACCGCCCCGACTCCACCGAACTTTTTTTTCTTGAACAAGTCTTGCGCACGACAGACCTGCAAATCACGACGCGCACCCTACGCATTCCCGAAATGGCTACCCACGAGATCGAGTCAAAAAAGCGCAAGCGCAAGCACAAGAGCAAAAAAGCCGAGGCTGAAGGAGAAGTCACGACTGCTCCCAGCAATGGCGCCGTCGCGCCCGTTAAGCCCCGCAAGAAGTCCAAGAAGGAGCACACGCCCGAGCCAGACGTTGCGGATGTCGAAAATCGAGTCGCGGATGTAGAGACGGCATCTGGTGAAGAGGAGGACGAGGAAGAACTCAACAAAGAGCTGAAGAAGATTGCTGCCGATGCGAAAGCGGCCCAGGGCGAAGAGCACGAGCTCGACGGCGAAACGAACGATGCCACGGGCTCGAACGGACTGCCTCTCGGGGGCTCAGTGTCCCTACCCACCGTCGAGGAAGTGCAAAAGTTCTCCGAGCTGAACCTCAGCGACCGCACATCAGAGGCAATAAAGGAAATGGGCTTCGAGGACATGACCGAGATTCAGCGGCGGGCAATCCCCCCTCTGCTCGCGGGCAAGGATGTTCTTGGTGCTGCAAAGACTGGCTCCGGAAAGACACTCGCGTTCCTTATCCCTGCAATCGAAATGCTCTCGGCGATGCGATTCAAGCCCAGGAATGGCACCGGCGTCATCGTCGTTTCTCCCACGCGCGAGCTCGCGTTGCAGATTTTCGGCGTCGCCCGCGAACTTCTCGAGAAACATTCGCAGACATTTGGCATTGTCATTGGAGGAGCTAACCGACGGGCGGAGGCCGAAAAGCTGGTCAAAGGCGTCAATCTGCTCATCGCGACTCCGGGAAGGCTGCTTGATCACCTCCACAACACACAGGGCTTCGTCTTCAAAAATCTGAAGTCGCTGATCATCGACGAAGCAGACAGGATTCTGGAGGTTGGATTCGAAGACGAGATGCGATCGATTATTAAGATCCTGCCTAAGGAGGAGCGCCAGACGATGCTCTTCTCCGCCACACAGACCACCAAAGTCGAAGATCTGGCAAGGATATCACTGCGACCAGGGCCCCTATACATCAACGTCGATCACCGCAAGGAGCACAGCACAGTAGAGGGGTTGGAGCAAGGATACGTCTTGTGCGACAGCGACATTCGTTTCCGGCTGCTTTTCTCATTCCTTAAGAAGCATCAGAAGAAGAAGATTATTGTGTTTTTCAGCTCTTGCAACAGCGTCAAGTTTTACGCTGAACGTAAGTTCTCCGACCATCTCGAGCTGCATGACAAACTAATATCTCCAAGTGCTCAACTACATTGACCTCCCCGTCCTCGACCTTCATGGAAAATTAAAACAGCAAACACGTACGAACCGATTCTTCGAGTTTTGCAATGCCACATCAGGCACCCTCATTTGCACAGACGTTGCCGCTCGTGGCCTAGACATCCCCGAGGTAGATTGGGTTATTCAGTTTGATCCCCCGGATGACCCTCGCGACTACATCCATCGGGTTGGACGAACGGCTAGAGGCGCCAATGGCAAGGGACGTTCACTCATGTTCCTCTTGCCGTCCGAAGCCGGGTTCCTGAAACTGTTGAAGGAGGCCAGAGTCCCGTTGGTAGAGGTAATGATGCACTGCTTTTTAGTTGACGATGCCTGTGACTAACATGGCGCAGTTTGAACTCCCTGCGAATAAGATATTAAACATTCAGAGCCAGCTGGAAACACTCATCGGGAAGAACTACTATCTGAACAAGTCGGCCAAAGACGGCTATCGGTCATATCTCCAGGCATATGCCTCGCACAGCCTGCGGTCGGTGTTTGACGTGCACAAACTCGATCTCGTCAAAGTCGCCAAGAGCTTCGGCTTTTCAACGCCGCCGAGAATTGACATTTCCTTGGGAGCAAGTCTGAGTCGGGATAAAAAGGTTGAGGGAAGAAGAGCGTATGGCAGTCAGCCGAAACAGGGCAAACGGCCATTCAAGCCCAAGCGGATAGAGTCGTAAGATTCCGGTTCTTTAATTATTCCGATTGGCGTTTTGGACAGGAACGCGGTTGTGGAAAACGGCTAGCGTGTAAATGGAATATCAAATGCATCATGATTCATTTCTTGCGAGCAGCGTCACGGACACGTGTTGAGTGTCTCAGCTGTCCCAAGTTGAACTGTGGGGATTGAAATTGTCGGCAGGCTGGCGTAGCTTCGGCCTCCGCGGTCGGCCCCATCATGGTCAATGGTCATGGTTGAAGAACAACACAACGGCGCTGCAAGTTGCGGTCAAGCAAGTCCGATAACTGTCTCTGGAAAAGACGACTTCTTGTCCGTCATTCGACGAGATGCAAGCGCAAGTCACCCGCAGAGCGCAGCAGCCTCTTCTCACCTGCCCAGGGCGCCGGGAGGCGAGGCTGGGAAAAAGTGAATGTGAGGGCCTGAGTGGATCAGCCCAGGGCTCTGCGCTGGCAAGAGCGAACGAAGGCGGGCCAATGAGGTGGGGTCAATGGGACGGATCATCCCGCCCGGGCTAGGGTTTCCAAGGTGACAGGGAGCCCCGAACGGCGTTGGCCGCCTCAAAAAAGACAGTGGATGGAGCCACCATGGCGCTCTACGAATCTGCAGCATGACAGCCTCGGTGAAGGGCCACGGGCTTTGAGAGAAAAGTGCTGACATCCGGAGTCGAAGACTTCTGGGGCGGCGGGGAGAACGGCGGCGACGCACGACGGGCAGGGCATGGCAACGGCAGGAGTGGAGCAGCGAACCAGAGAGGACGCAAATGCAGCAGCAGAAGTCAAGCCCACGGCGGCTGACATGCAAACGCTCCTGCTCTGGCTGCTGTCGAGCGGGTCTTGCAGGTGTTGCGGGACTCTGATGCAGCGTCCTGCAGCAAGAGCGCAATGTCCACGCGGAAAGCTGCACAGTACACAGTTGGGACGGGTCGGACAGAAAGCAGACGCGGGCGTCTCAAGAAAGAGGGGGGCGGGTGAGGGACGCCGGCGTCGAGTGCGGCCAACGAGCAGCGCACGATTGCGACGTGGTTCTTCTGTATTTTGGTCAAGTCGTGGGTTGTTTTGCAGAATCGTCGGCCAATAAGCCACGACGGCGCCAAGGCGACCGAGCGACCACGGTCCCGAAGAGGTCGCAAACCCCAACCCCAACCTCCAGCTGCGCAACCCAGCACATTAGCTACAACCCACTTTCCTGGCCCGCAGTGCCGCGCCCTGCCACCATCGTTACCCGCTCATTATTGCTACCGCGCCTGCGACGGCCGCGAGCGCTGCCTTTCTCCGCGTGCTCCACGGCGCTGCCTTGCCACTTGCCTTCGTTCTGTGCCCCGCGACCGGCGGCCAATTGCGGTGCGGCTCGTTCGCTAAGTAGCTAGAGCCTGACTGCTCAGCTCTCCAGCCCGGGCGACAACACAAGCCAGGCTCACTCCCTCGCTCGCCCTCGCCGTCCATCACCTCACGCACCCTCACGTCGCACCCTCGCTGCGACGCAGGAACCGGCACCCACCGCGCTCTTCAGTCTGGCCATGCGCTAAGCCCGCGCCCTTCTTTGCACTCACCTGGCGGATCGCACCACGGTCGCTGGTTGGCCCGTCGACGTCTGCGGCCTCGCACCGACGACATTTTCCTGTTGCGCAGACGAGAAACAGCCACGCAGCACTCGCCGGCTGTCCTCGCCCCCGACAGACTCGACTCCACCGTCTTTCCGCCCGCCATATTCCCCCGCTCGAGACATTGACCGCCCGCCTCCATGTCTCCCGTCAAGCAGACCGCTTTCTAGAGCCTTCGAGGATCCACAATGGGCTTGGTCAATCGACGACCCCCTCTCCCGGCACCCACTGAACCCTCGACAGTTAATGATTCCAGCGACAACTACACGTCTCCCCGCGACGACCTGCTCACCGACGTCTCCACCCGCACCGACAAGACGTCATATTCCATCCCAGAAGACGGCACCCCCGTTACCATCAACACCTCTCCGCGCAAGGACGGCCGGAAGCTTGCCAAGAAGCAGCCCTCGCAGACGTCGCTGCTGATTGAGTACTTTGAAGGCGGAAATCCAAACGGCAAGGTCCACTCGCGCCCCAGCGTCCGCGTCCGCGTCACGCCTTCGCACCGCAAATCCAAGTCTACCAACGACCACCTGCAAATCACGCAGACAAGCAGAGGAACTCGAAAGCCCTCGTACAGCCGCCGCATCTCGCTGGGCACCAATCCCCGCGAAGAGGTAGTACAGACGGACCCTTTCTACTCGGAAGGCTCCAACGTTTCTTCTATGCCCCCAGTTGACATTGAAATCTTGCCCAACGTAAGCGACATATCCACCCAAGGCGGCCGATTCATTCCAGTGCCCTCGGACGTCTCGTCCATGCCCCCGGATAGCATGCTGGACGGAGAACCTGTCATCCGGAGCCCCGCCCGTCGCCGCAGCCGCAGCTTGGAGCGAGAGGAAGTCGTCGAGACAGAGACAACAGACACACTAAAGGCGCCTACCCGCCAGCGCAGCCGCAGCTTGAGCAAGGAGCGCATCACGCAGCGTGTCATGGAGAAGCTCGCGCAAAAGCCGGTCGAGAGCAGCAGCTCCAAGGCCAAGACCAGCAAGACGAGCAGGGAAGACCTCACCTCAAGCCGGAAGTCGCATCGACGCACCAGCAAAGGCTCTCGCGATGAAGAGATCAGCGCAATCAGTGGTGTCAGCGGCATCAGCGGCACCGAGTCGAGCTTGCTATCCTCGAATGCCCACCGCCGATCTGGTGACACACATTCCATCCGATCGGTTGTCTCTGGTACCTCTTCAATCAACAATCCTAAGCTACTCGCGACGGTCGAAGATGCCATCAAGCGTCTCATCCTGCCCGAGCTAAATGCGCTAAAGGAGGAGCAGCGTACCCACAAGAATCGCAGCCAGTTCGAGCGCATGTCCCGTGACAGCGCAGCCTACGATTCCATACCGTCTACCAGCTCCCGCGACCATTCACGACGCCGAGTTTCCAAATCTTCGAGCGCCCCCCACATGGCCGGCGACAAGCCCAAGGTCGTTCTGAACCGCCACGGCGACGATCCGGGGACCACCATCTCGGCTGCCTCCAGCCGCAGAGAGCGCCGATCAAGCAAAGGCTCCGTTTCAGAACGCAGCTACTCGGAGTCGGTCACCCGTGACGAGGAGAAGGTTCGGCGCAAGAAGAGCAAGACCAAGGACGGACATTCGTCACGTGATGTTGCCGTTGCCGGACTTGCCGCGGCTGGCTTGACAGCAGCCGCCCTCCGACATCATGATTCTCGCGAATCAAAGGAAGACCGCAAGGAAAGAAGGAGGCGGCATAGCAAGAGCGGTAGAAGTCGCACTACGAGCGTTTCCGAAAGCATTGAGGAAGAACATCGCCTGGTGCCCCCTATGCCTATCCTCCAAAGCGAGCTGATCGGCTCCGAAATGACTCGGGACTCTATTCTCTCCGCCGAGACCGAGACTCGCGGACGACGACCCAGCTCGGGATCGTCCAGAGACACGGGCTCTGAAACCCAAATTCTTCAAGTGCCTCGCGGATACGCTTCGCCCGCCCCCAGAACTCCCACCCGAACGCCAGTGGCACTCCAGCGAGGTCTTGGCTTGCAACACAGCAACCGCTCGCAAGGGGACATTACTATGTCCGCCCCGAAGAGCGATCGGAGCCTGTCCTCACGATCAAGAGATGTCTCAGCGGCAGGCCTTCAAGCAGCTGCTGCTGCGAAGGCTCGTGCAATTGAGAACACTGAGACGCAGGCGTCACAATACGAAATTGCTGAACAGACGCCGACCCGCGGTAGTCCAATTCAGAGCGAGGCTAGCTACAGGGAGGAAACGACTGGTTCCCCACGTCATCTTCGATCCGTTCACAGTGGTGCTTCCGTGTCCACATCAGGGCGCAAGGCCGCTCAAAAGAAGTCCAGCCAGTCGATCGGGTCGTTTGAATCGTCCCCGAGCACGAGAGAGGCACATGCCAGGAAGAATCGACCGCATGCCGTAAGCTTGGAACGCGGAAGGGAGATTCTCGGTGAACCCGATACTCCAAGGGATGCTGATGAGTTCTTCGCCAAGAACCACGAACAGAATGAAATGTACCGCAGGGAGTTGGAGAGCAGCCAGGATGGATCGCCTACCCACGACTACAGAAACTCAGCAGCCTACACTGACGACAGTGCCGGAGGCCAGTATTTCCACGGCGAAGAGAGGTCTTCTGTCGGACAAGACATCCGTGCGGTCGGCTCCAACCCTGAGTACGTCCACACACCGGTTGCTGTCGAATCTGCAGTAGCTTCTCTGCATGAGCCATCAAATATCAGCGTGCGCTCTTCGTTGTCTAGCCCGTACAAGAACCACGTTGGAACACCCATCGGCACTATCCATGAGCATCAGGAGAATACAGTGCAGCATTCGCATAGTCAGGAGCGATGGGGTCAGATCCGTGACCAGGCGCAAACACTAGCAGGAAAGTCGCAATCAACAAACTCCCCGCGACAAAGCCTCACCCGCTCCATAGATGAGCAGCCCAAGATGCATGCGAGCGCTATGCCCATGGGCGACATGCCGGAGATTGGCTTCGGCATGGACGACGAGTCGGACGTGACGACGAATCCTTCCATCATCAAAGGCCCGCTCGGTGGATCCGAATATCACGACAAGACCGATGATCTCCTCAGTCGACAAGAGGAGCGCGAAAACACTCCAACCCGGTCATATGGCAAGGCTGCTGCTGTTGGAGCTGGGGTAGGGGCCGCCGCCATTGCTGCTGCCGCTGCTGCTCGCGTGCGAAATGTCGAATCCCCTGCAAACGAAGGACAATATCATGGAGAAGATGATTATGACCATGACTATGCAGGTGAGCACCAATACGAGCAGCAGGCCTATTCTGAGAGGGATCATACGCCGACGCAAAGTCCCGCTTTGTGGAAGGACGAAGGTTACCAGTCTGCTAACGCCCAAGGAGGCATCACGCCAGAGTATACCAACCGCGACCGTTCCAAGCTCTTCGACGACGATGGCTTGGGCGATTTCGACGATGATGCCGCTTTTGGTGGGGAGATGTTCACCAGCAAGCACGGGCGTCTTCCGAGCGGAGATTCTCATGGCATGTCTTCGCCCCTCTATGATTCGGCGACCGGCAAAGGCATCGATCGTATTCAGTCCAAGGATGTCGTGGCTCTGATGGACCACTTGACCGTCCGGGATGCTCAGCGCAACGCGCGCGATACTGAAATTCTCGTCACCCTGGTACGGAGTGCCGCCGAGATGCGCAACTCATTCGAGGAGATGAAGCAGTTTATCCGGGTCCAGGATGCCATGCTTATGAACACGAACGACAAGAGGACTGATTTGGCTGAGCAACGCATCCTCGGCGGACCACGGCCCCAACCTCTTGGCTCCCCTCGAGTTCCCCGATCGGCAACAGACGAAACCGACATTGACACGAAGAAGAAGAATATGTTCAAGCGTGCTATAAAGGGTCTAGGTCTGAAGGGTGATAATGACATTAAGAAGATTGAACAGATGCTCGTCCAACTTCTGGGTGAAGTAGAAGGTTTGAAGCAGGCCCATGCCTTGACCTTGGCACAGTCGTCTCACTCCAACCGCTCAAACAGCCTTACTTCTTACGAGAATCTGAGGGCCAGCGGAGACCCTGGGTATGAACCCGAAGGCCGCGCTGGTACCGCCTCCTCTCCCAACCAGTCTGGTTACCTCTCGAACCCGTCCTCGCGACGCATCCAGGACCTGCACTCAGGGTATGACGTTCACCAACCGCACCGTATCAGCACGGTTGAGGAGGATCCCGAGGAGTTTGCCGACGAAGATGGACAGCAGTATGAGAATACTGAACGGATGACGACTCCAACACAAGAGGCCCGTCGCAACAACTCTATCCCGCAGGAGACGCCACCTCAGGCTTCAAGGGCATTCCGCGAGTCACAGAGCCAAGAAAATACGCCCAAGCGGAAGCACAAGTCCAACTCTTCGTCGATCTTTGGCATTCCCAAGATTTCCAGATGGTCGAAAACTACCGCTTCTACCAATCCCGAGAGCATGCCCCGCAACAGCGGAGGCTCGAATGCTCAGCGACCATTCTCTGCGGATTCCAGGTCTGGTTCTCAGGTCAATGTGGCGTACTATCAAGATGACCAATATGAGTTGCGGGACGATGACCGGCTTCGTTCAACCACGTCTCTTCCACGAGAGGGTGCAGGATCTGTTCGATCTCCTTCTCCCCTTGTTCCAAGCGAACATCCGGCTGAAGAACAATACGTCCTCGATGATCCCAAGTACCAGGCTCATCGAAACTCTTTGAATTTGCAGCACCCGCAGCCACGCCCTGGTCCAACCGGCCGCCACCAGAACCATCTCGAGTCCCAAGCTCAGATCTTCGAGCCCATTGGTTCGCTTGGCTCGCCAGACTATGACCAATGGGGCAGCAACCCCTCTCTGGCACGCAACCGCCTTTCTGGTGGTGGTGCTAGCCAAGGTCCTGGCAACCTCTCCCCAATTTCCTCGGATGGAGGCTATAGCCAGCATTCCGCGGCCGAGCAAGCGGCAGCTCCACCAAGGCCACCAAAAGTCAGGGACGATGGGCCCTTGATCCCACCACAGCCACTTGCCGGCCACGGGCAGACGAGGCAGATGTACAGCTCGCCCAATGAGTTTGGCAGTCAAGGTGCCCTGACACCATTGGCACCCATCCAGGAGGTTAGGTACAGCCTGGAGACGGACACTGGACATCATGTAAGGTTAAATTATCTGCCGTGTAACGCTGTCAGCTAACAAGTCACAGTATTCGCCCACGCCTTCGCCCCGTCCAGCGAATAACCAGAACTTGCACCCCATGGCGAGTCCGCAGCGAAAGATTACCGGCCCAAGGCCTATGGGAAGCAGGAGCCCAAGCGGACAGGAAGGCTTGAGCGGCCAGCAGCAGCCAATGTTTGATCGAACGGGTACGGTGGTGAGGAGAAAGCCTGTCGCTGGTATGTAAATTGTTGTTGTGCACTTTTGTTCTTGGGGATGCGATAGACGTGAGCTCTAGGACTCTTGGTATCTTGCCGCCAGGTAAGGATTTGTATCATGAGGTTGAAGGGGCTTGTTGTTTTGGATTTACTTTGAATGAAAGCTAATGGGTGTGAATAGATGACCTCGAGAGTCTAGAGAGTTACCGCAGCAGCCTTGATTCGGAGACCTTCTAGATTGAGAGGCTTGTACCCGACGTTATATTGTGTTTCCACTTGTTACGTCGTTGGAAGTGGAGGTGCATTTATACGGCCGAGGTCCGTTGCAAAAAGACAGTTGGCCGGAGGTAGCAGACATCAGAGCAAGCGACTTGGCCCTCAATGCGCAAAGATAATCATGTCTCATTTCCCAGCGCATAACGGATTTTCTTTTTCCACTTTCCTTTCTGCATCTATACTTGGTGAGGACAGAAAGGATTTTTCTTCCTTCCCCTGGGGATCTTTTCGCATTCTCACTCTTCGTCACTCTGTGGTACCAAGTTCTTGTAATCCATGAGATGAGGATTATGATCATGATTGATGAGGGGGATCTACACTGCATTCTGGTGTGCATTCAGGGAGCTTGAGGAGGCTTGGAGATTTGTGAGATGTGGTATATGTGGGGGTGTTGGGCCGTAGGTAATGGATTAGGTTGGGTTCGGATAAGGGGTTAAAAGGCGTATGTGAGGTAGCTAAAATATTTGCATTAGAATTATGACGGTGAATTGAGGTGTATTTGAAGAATGGATGGTGGTGCTGGGTTGATGTGCGTTGTGATGATGAATAATTTGTGATACTTTCGCTGGGTGGGCACACGACGCAACGACGTAACAGTCTTGTGGTCTTATGCTGGTTATATGCAACAACCACAGGGGCACGAAGGGTATACAAATAGAATAAGTATAGTCTAGCTAGAAGGTTGCTAAAACGATGTAGGTAGAATTATGACTATGCCCTCTACTTATAATCACGTATAACTAATCCTAACAATCTTGCCACTAATTTCCTTTTAAAAAACACACTCTATTACCTCCTCGCCTCGCCTCGCCACCCAATCCCCATCAGCATGACCATTATCCAGCCCGTCAGCCGCCCTCAACGTTCTAAACATACGGACCCTGACCCTCTGTCCATGAGCAAACCCTGGGTGCGCGCCCTTGATGAATAAACTCTTGCATTATTCCAGGATTCCAACCAGGCCGCACATCCCGTCTCGTCTCGCGTCGTTTTTAAGTCCGGGAATAGTTGTTGCATGCCCCGGCACGGCACATGTCCAAAAACGAGCGTTGTGCAAGCTAACCTACTTGGTAAGTTCCTCCAAATCGGCCGTTGGTGCGATTTCAAGGGTATTAGGTTTATACTTTTCAATGTTGGTCTTTGTGTGCGTAAGGGGCTGTTGCTTGCGGATTTACATACATATTAGTCTACGTGATGAGAACATGGTACTACATACTATTTCGCTCGAGCACTATAGCCAAAATCGTAATTGTCTGTTTCATAAAGTTGTACGTGATCTGTTTGACACGCGTATAGGAAGTCGTAGTGCAGTACCCATGATGTTTGTTGTTTGGGTTGTTCCTAGAAGAGGTGAGGGCTGATCTCGATGCTCTAAGTAATGTCTAGTTTTTCTTGAAGCCGTTGATGGCACAGTACAGTACCAGGTTTGTCGAGCTATCTCCTAGATTGTGTATGTGTGGCTTGTACATACGGGCCTTGCGCCAAACATCCGATGAATGGCAAACATGCCCACCAATTACGATGATGTTTCCCGTCCGTTCGTACTTCGACTGTGATTCTGCAACTAGTACCCTTCTGTCAACACCATGAAACTGCTTCTAAATCCGAGTTTGTGCCTACCCAGTATCGATGTCGAGTGCAGGAAGTTGGGTTGGACACTAGCACTCTTTGCCATTGATTATCAAGCCTGCACCAATACGGAACCATAGTATCTCTTCGCCTTTAGATTCGTACTCGAAACGTGGAGAACTCAAGTTGATGCTAGATGCGCCAAAGGATGTTAAGTCACAGCCACCAGGCTAGCAAACATGTTCCGCAACCGCGTTCGCGATGTTGTTCATGAGCTGGACCGGCTTGATGTCCCTGTCCCAGATGCTGGCAGTTATACTTGGTTCAGGACTGCGAAGAAATATGCTGTCCATATGTGTACCGAAAAGAGATACGATAGTTTGTTGCGCGAGGAGCCTGACGTCCAGCTCGATTCCAAGATCAAGGATGCGCGATGAGGGGATTGAAACTTCTATAGAAGCCTTGATTAGTGCGCAATGTGCCTTGCATTTATTTTCTAGAAGTTCCTCATAGCGCCTGTAACTATTGACGGATATAGAGGCTGCAATGGCTCGATAATAGTATTGGGCAATCAGACTGGACATGTTCCAGAAAGATTGTGATGTAGCAGGATATTCAACAGCGCCCTAAAAGTAGAAAACTATATTTACGAAATCAAAGTCCTAAACACCAGACATATCCTTACCCAAACCCACCAAAATCAGCGAGTGACATACAAAAGACAAAACAAACATTTCCCAACCCTCCCATTCACAGACTTACTTCGTCTCCGTCCCCGTCCCCCTCCTCTTCATCCCAATCTTTCTGACCAAGCCTCCCAGCCCACTCTCCCTCCTCTCCAACTTCGCCTTCCCCGCTTTCCTCTTCTTTTCCTCCTCGCGCTTCTTTCCCTTCTCCCCCCACGGCCCCATATTCTCCTTCTCAACTTCCTTCATCCGCTCCGCTGCGAGTACGCCCACCATCTCCCTGAATACGCATTTCTCAATCAAGTCCTCCACTCGCACTCTCAAGCCCTCCTGATCTAGTATACTCGCGACCTGGGCAAGCCCCATTATATCGCCGCCAAGCTCAAAGAAGTTCGAATTGAGTTCGACGGGTGCGGGCGTGCCGTGGCTGTCGCGCAAAATCTGCTGCCATGCGGAACGGAGCTTAGCGGCTAGCATGTGGATCTCGTGTTTGGAGAGGCCAGTGTCAGTGGGGAGAGCGAGCGGTTGCTTGTCGATGGATTTCTTGTGCGGGCTTGAGGAGCCCAGTGTTGTGGATGATTGCGAGGTCAACGCCGAAGGTGAAGGGAGCAGTGTGTACGGATCGTCGGCGAAAGCAATGGTAGTCGCACAAAACGCGTCGAAGACCTCTTGCGCAAACTCGGTTGTAACTGTCGTGTTGGGAGCAAAGGTCAATACGACTTCCAGCTCATTACCACCCTTGCAGGTTGACAGGACTGAGAAGTCTGCAAAGTCTTCTTGTGTGCCTACAGAGCCAACTTTGTATTCAATGCCGCCGAGTTGCACCTTGGCGCCTTCTTCGTGAATGTTTTGGTTGTGTTGCAGGACGCTGGAAAAGTTTGTCCAGTCGGGCCATTCTGTGCAATTGCGCGTTATTTCCCGGAAACCAAGAGATTCGTACTGCATATTTGCAATCTGCTGGTCTTGGATGTAGCGGAGAAGATCGAGGACAGTCCATTCTGGGCGGTAGAGGACGCGTACTGGGACCATGTTCAGGCAAGGGCCGATAATGCTCTCAACGTTTGGTACAGAGCCATTACGGCCAGAAATGACGTGGCCGAAAATGATATCGGATGACCCAGCTACGCGTGCCAGAGTTGACGCCCAGGCCGCCTTTACAATTGTCGCGGTAGTCAAATTCAGATGTGACAACTTGCCTACCTGCAGTGTCTTCTTGAGGTTCACTGTACTGCCGGCTGACCTTTGGTAATTGGGCCCATAGCGATGGACAATCTCCGTCATCTTGGAGCCTCTGAGAACTTCTCTCCAGTGGTCATGTGCGCCAGCAACGGTCTTGGCGCATTCTCGGACGTAATTACCAAAGCTGGGGGCTGAAGAAATTGGTAGGCCATTGTAACCGTCCTGGAGGGCCCCGAGAATCTTTGGGAGACAGTAGCCGTCATATTGTGCATGTGAAAGCCGAATGAAGATGCGGTATTGCTCTGTCTTCTTTTGCTTGGCAACGATGAATTGAACGAATGTTTCTCCGAGACGGGGGCCGTGCTCGCGGTCTCTTTGCCGCAGGTCCGTCGTAAAATCATCAAGATTATCCGTTTCCTGGAAGATGAAGTCAGGTTGAAGTTTTCGAAGGACGACCTGAAGGAAGCGGTCGCCGTAGGGAACGAAGACTGTGCGTAGGATATCGAAAGCTTGTACTAGTCGAAAAGCGGTTTGTTTCAACTTGCGAAGATCCAGTGGGCCTTCCCCATCCAGGAAGAAGTAGTTCAACATCCAACGTGACTCGAGCAAAGTACCAGTTATAGCCAAAGCCTGGAAGTCTGTAACTTCGAAGACATCGGAAATGCCGCCTTTGAATACTTGGACCTTAGAGATAACGCTATCGACATTGGGATCCCCAAGGAGCGAGACCGACTTATTGGCAGACTGGTCTTCGTGGATCGTATGCACCGGCCGAGCTATCTGTGGCTGTGGCGATGACGTAGCCTGAGGCTTCGATGCAAAGCCTTGCCATTTCTTGAACATCTTCTCGGATTGCTCCCGATGTGCAGTTGAAGGGGGCGATCTGGCGTCGTCCTCGCCATCGGAAACAGCCTGTTCAGATACCATCGATTGGAAATCTTTCCACGCTGAAGCGGCCCGCTCGGGCAGTTGAGGAGATGGTTTCGACATGGTACCAAACGGTGGTCGAGCTGTGGACGACTCCCCGTTATATTGTGATCCAGCTTGTTGAGACATTACTTGGTCGATCACTTCTCCAGCAACGCGAACCACCTAAAATCTTTAGCTTGGATATGGAACGGGATGGAAAACATACTCGAGCCATATCTGAGAAGGTGGGGTTCTTGAATACATCCGCTACAGTCATTGACAATCCCTCCTCCCTGGCAGCTCCGACCAGCCTCATGGCGATGATGCTATCACCACCAAGTTGCTGAGGACTGTCAGTAATATCTTCTGCTGTCAAGGAAATTACTTACGAAGAAGCTGTCCTCATGTCCGATGGAATCCTCGACCATGTCCAAGAGTTCACTCCAGATCGTCAACAGTTTCTTCTCCACAAAATCTGGGGGTACACTCTTCAACGCTTCTGTCGCCATTACGCCCGCTGCGGCAACCATTTCCTAAACGAAGCCCACAAGGTCAGCAAAGTCATGAAAGGCGAGGTTTTGTCCAAGTTCTTGTCAGCTGAACCATTCTGGTACACCACCCAGGTAATGTTTTAGTTGTTCAGACATGTGCTAACTGTAAACCAAGAACTAATGCGATACTATCTCAAAATATATTTGCTAGCCCCTTAGGGCGAATAGTCACGTAGGAACTTGGGTTTACGTACCGCAGCAAAGTTGATTCTGCTCTCAGTGTCGCTTGCAACACTCATTCGCCGCGATCGGATCGAGCCCGTCTCAAGGCTCGGGCGAACACGAAGGGATTGCGAAGCTCTCCTCCCTAGCATCCCCGCCATCTGGTTTGACATCTCGTTGACTGTAGCAGCACTCGGTGTTGGGGCTGATTTGTGTTTTGACAGGACTTGATCCACAATTTGAGGTACCATCTCGCTAACAATCGACCTGATAAGGCTTCCCCAATCTGGAGTGTCTGTTGGTCGTATGGGAGTTGGCGTTGGCGCCTCAATCCGGGGGATTGTCACGAGTGACGAGTTCCGGGACGGTAGTCGTGGCCTGGACGGTCGTCGAGATCTAGGCTTCACCAGAAGTATTGGTTTCTCCGCGATTGCGGCATCAACCTGGGATATTGTTTGTGTCGAATCGGCCAGAATTTGGGAAAGCACTTTGGCCATTGTTGAAGAGAGGTTCTTTGCTTCCTCGTCGGAGATGGAGTCCGTCCAGTAGGTAAATAGGACTCCCTCGTTATTGTAGCCTGCCTCCACATTCACTGTTATGGCAAATTCGCTGGGGTCTTTGGCGTCCAGATGCTCGAACTCAATATTAGATTCCGGGGCCCCAGTCGATTCTGCTGCAGCATGGTTTTGAATAGACACCACAGTGTTGAACAGGGCTCTTCCAGATAGTCCAAGCTCATGCTGAAATTGAGCAAGAGAGCAATGTTGGTAAGGTAAACTTTCGAGGTAGTCGCTCTGAACCTTCTGGCACACGTCGACAAGGGATTGCGAGTGTGAGAGATTGATGCGTAGAACCAGCATCTGGATGAATGCCCCGACTGCGTTGAATATGTTATCAATTGGAACGTTCCGGCCGGACGTTAGATAGCCATAGCACACGTCCGAAGAGCCGGTGTAGGCTCGCAAGACCATGGCCCAAGCAGCGAGCATGATATTTGAGAAAGTGACGCCGGTTTCCTTTGCCAGTCTTTGCAGATCGGCGAAAGAATCGAATTCGAGGTACAATGAATGCAACTTTCGGTGCTTGGAGGAGTCCTGGGGTGCCACTGGGAAATAGCAGGGCTGCACTCCGCGCAGACGGTCCTTCCAGTATGCTTCGGCAGCGCCAGCAGGGAGACGTTCAAGGTATCGAATGTAATCACTGTACAGTGGCCCTTCATCCGACAACCGCCCCTCGTAAGCAGCCTCGAGATCCCGTCGGATGACGTCGTGGGATCCACCGTCTATGACTGCATGATTGATCTCCATCTTCACCACTATCCTTCCGGAGGCGGTCTGGACTATGGTGAATTGGTGTGGCAATCGAGGCCGCTTCTTGCCGTTCAGCTGACTGTATCTGATAGACTCCAGTTTCTCCGACAGGTCGCTCTCCTTGCAATTGTAGATGAGGATACCGCTATCTGGGTTCTTGACAACGACTTGGTCGAATACTCCACCTTTGCAAACGCTGTCGATAAAAACGGTACGGAGGGCCGGATGGCGTGTTACAACCTTGTTCCAGGCGGCGGAAAGTTTGCGCACATCGACCGGGCCGTGCTTTGCTTTGACTTCGAAGATGGAGAATGACAAATAGGATTCCGGGTCCTTGATCTGGCTCAAGATCATGCCTTCTTGCATTGGAACACATGGATACATATCTTCCAATTGCTCGTAAGAGTGTACGCCTATATTTGGAAGCGTTTTGATGACACGCTGCAGTCTGTCGTACGATTCAATAGGCAGCAGTGGGAAGTCGGCTAGTGTGGGCTGTGGATTGGCGATGGTTGCAAGATTGGTTACAATTTCCTCAAGCTAGGGGTTGTAAAGTCAGCAGAGTTCTATAATGAAAAGGGTCTATCTAAGATATATTATAGTCTCTCATAAACTACGAAGTAGTAACCGAGACTATTATAATACTTTGAAGACAGGGTACCAGGTCTGTACCACGGACTACGTACCGTTCGCTGGCACTCTGCGATCCATCGCCGAATGCCCTTTTGGTTCTTCATCCAGCGATTGTACGTAAACGAGAACTGAAGCTGACCATGCATAACGGAAGTAGATATTTCGAACAGAGCTGGTCGTGCTGTCTTAGTTCCCATGTCGGACATCTCGGTCTCTTCGTCTTCGCTGAACGGCACCGCTTGGAACAATGAATCATCTGATTTCAAATGCTGTGTTTTGCCGAGGTAATTGAAGAGTATCTCCATGGGCATGTGGTGCGCATAACGCTGTCGGCCAGCTTGTGTAAGGTAGCGATGGGCGAAGTATGATCGCCCATTCTCCGTGATTTTTCTCCGAGAATCCTTGACTTTGCGTACAGTCTGTAATACGTCGTCTTCGTCTTCTTGGATGGACACGTGAACAGGGTACATGGCTGTAAACCACCCAACGGTCCTGGAAAGATCGATATCGCTTGACGGCCAAGCCTCACGCCCATGTGTTTCGTTGAAGATTGTTGGAGTGGGTCGATCAATGAAGATGCGAGAGAATGAATGTAAGATAGCCGCGAGAAACAGGTCCACTGCATCAGTTCGTAACACGTGATGATCGTTAAGCGCCTTGGAGGACACATTCTCGTCCAACAGAAAATGATCGCGTTCAGCGTCGCCATACTCATTTCGGCGCAGGTCCATTCCCCAGCATGCTAAATCCGCAGGTGGAATAGAAAATTGCCGCGCCCTGCTACCTTCCTCGACTTGTGAATTTTCGAGTGCGTTCTCGGCTTGCCGTGCGCACCAATACTGGAAGGAGACGGCGCTGTGCAGAGAATCCGAAGAGCCAGTCGTGAGACATTCTTCCAAGTCTCCACATATGATTTTCCAGCTCATTATGTCGACGACGAGATGATGAGCCGCCAGAAACAGGACTTGACCCTTGTCTTGAGTGTTGAAGAGATCGACGCCAAATACAGGCCCGTTCAAAATGTCTAGGCTCGCTTGCGTCTTCGAAGCGAGTCTTGGTATATCGTGAATGGAGGATACGTCGTGATTTCCGAAGTGATAGGCGTTTCCAACGGTCGCCGGAATAATCTGGCGCCACAGACCGGCTTCATTCTTAGAGAGCCGTGCACGTAGCATCGAGTGACATTGGACTACGGCGTCCAAGGCCATCTTCATGGTACCTGGGTCTATCTGACGCGAAAGTTGAACTGTGAACGATTGGTTGAAATGTGAACTCTTCTCGTCTCCAATGGATTCGAAGTACATGCGTTGGACTGGCGAAAGATCGAACGGTTTGTCGAGTTGCTCCGCAACGTGGTCCTGTGGGAGGGAAAGGTCTCCAACGCTTTTAGCAAGCTGAGACAGAGACTTGCTTCGAAGGACTTGGTTCAGCGTGAGGCTGATGCCTTCTTTCCGGCAACGCGCAAGAAATTGCATTGCTGTTATCGAGTCTCCCCCGAGCGCTGGTAACGATTAGCAAATTTTGGGGAATATCGACGTGTCATGGTACATTGACTTACAAAGCCAGGGCTTGCTCAAGTTTATTTTCTCAGAAGAAATATCAAGAACTCGGGCACAGATTGTTCGAAGGAGCTCGCCGGTCGCCGTGACTGGAGCCACAACATCTAGATCGCTTTCCATTTCTAGAATTTGGCTGTACGCTCTGGTGTCCATATTCTCAAGCCATGCTCCGACTTGTTTCCGATCCAGCTTAGCAGAAGCCAGAACCGGGAGCTTGCTGACAGCGATCCACACAGATGGAACCATGTACGGAGGCAAAAGATCCGAGAGTCTGTCTCGTGCCTTTTTCATTATAGCCAAGACGGATGGGTGGCTCAACGGACTGTTCCAAGGCTGATCTTGGCTTACTAAACCCGAGAGTGCTTGCTTGACGCTGAGTACGACTGTGAGCCTCCCCCTCCCTGGGCTATTCGGCATGCAGACGACGACGTGTTGTAAGCCAGGGTCCGCCTGGAGATGGTGCTCAACCTCTCCCAACTCGATCCGTTGACCCGCGATCTTGATTTGATTGTCTCTTCGGCCCATATATAGTATAGAGCCGTCTGGGGCGTACTGTGCGAGATCCCCCGTACGGTAAATTCTGTTCCATGGGGTCTGGGAGGGAAAGGCTCTCAAGAAGGCGGGGTTCTCTACGAAAACCTCCTTAGTCTTTTCGATGTTATTGAGGTAGCCTCTGGAAAGATGCGCTCCCTGCAAACACAACTCTCCCACTGCGCCTACTGGGCAGAGTTTGTGAGGGTTCAGCGGGTCAACGATCCAAGCTCTTCCGCTTTCAAGTGCGCAGCCTATATTTGACGAAAGTCGCTCACGTGCGACATTGCTGTTCGAAAGTGCTACAATGGCAGCTTCGGTGGGCCCATATGCGTTAAGCAGCTGTAGGCCTGAACTCCACTTGTCAACTGTTTCCGGAGTCATGGCCTCCGCACCAGCAGCAAGAGTCTTGAGTGAAGGTACAGCCTTCGGGCCATCAATAACGCTGGCTACTGAGGGTGTGAGACAAGCCCACGTGGCTCTGAGTTTGTTGATGGCCGCTGTGATGTCTCCGGTTCGCTCTTGCTCAGAGGGTATACACACGGTTGCCCCACAGGTCAAAGCTGTGAGGATCTCCATGACCGAGGCATCGAAGACGAACGATGCAAATTGGAAGACCCTGGAGGACATGCCGAGGTTCAGAGACTTGCATATGGCTGCTGAGCTGGACGCGATCGCTCGGTGATCGATAACAACGCCCTTCGGAACACCAGTAGTGCCACTGGTATACATAACGTAGCACATGTTGCTGCTATTGGCGCGAAGGGGCAGCTCGCCGTGTGGAGAGGGGAGGCGGCATATCGAGGTTTCATCGACCACCAGCACTTTGCCGACCATGCCCACAAAGCGGCTCTCGTAGGAAGGCGAGCAAATAAGCACCGAAGAACGGCAGTCGCGGAGAATCTGTGCGTGTCTTGACGCGGGGTGCTCGGGCGACAGTGGAACGTAAGCTGCGCCTGCCATGAGGACTCCCAGAATCGAAACCATGGCCCACTTCGACTTGTCCATGCAGAGCGGAACCAACGTTTCGGGTCCTAGGCCGAGTCGGATCAACTCTTGGGCAAGGCGAGACGCAAGCGCCTTCAGTTCGGCGTACGAGAATTCCCCATCAAAAGCGGACACGGCGGTCGCTTCTGGTCGTGATGTAGCTTGCTTTAAGAAAAGCGAGTGCATCGTCTCGTCAACTACGGTGGGCTCATGTGCGTTCCAAGACTGGACAAGCAGTCGATCTTGTTCGCTGAAGACTTGTAAGTCGCCAAGAGCGCTGATGGACTGGAGTTGTCCGAGGATCGTGTCCAGCTGGAAGAGGATTCGCTGGACTTGCCATTCCGTTAGCAAGTTGGCATTATAATATGCGGAAATCTCAACACGGGACTGGTTTGTCTTGCACTCTATCACTAACGGATACGTGAAGTAGTTGGCCTGGAGTTCATTGGTGTGAAATTGCCACATCGTCTCTGCAGGCTGCTGGCCACCTGTCTGGAGGGCGAGCAAGTTCTGGAAATCGCATGCCGCAGCCGTATCAGCATTAATACGCCTGATCTCCGACAGACCAGTGTGCTGGTGAGGAATACGATCAGTCGCACTTTTAGCAACTTCATGCAGAAGATCCTGAACGGTGCCACGACGATTGATCCGGACTCTCGTGGGACATGTCGTCAACGTCGGACCGCAGAGCTCGGTGATACCCGGAAGAGAGATGTCCCTTCCGGTGAGTGTTTCACCAAATACGACATCATCGCATCCAGTGTAAGCAGCAACAAGAAGAGACCAAGCAGCCCTTATGACTGTCGAAGGGGTAATGCCGTCATGACGATTCGAAGGCATGTGTGCAATGTGGTTCCGGACTTGCCCGTTCGGGATCTCGTCTCCAGTCACGTGATGTCGTTGCGGAAATTGATAAGGGGCTGCACCAGCCAAGTGCGCTTGCCAGAAGGCTGCAGATGCATTTCGGTCAATATCCAAGAGGTACTTGATGAACCTGGTGTATGGAATTTTTGGAACTTCGAGCGCGGTTGCTTCGTAGAGCTGCTCCACTCGGCGGAGCATGAACGGAATTGACCAGCCGTCGTAGAGTGCGTGATGTATCGTCCATACGAAGTAGCGATCATTGCTCTCAGTTTTCACTATTGTGTACGCTGCGAGCAGCCCTCCAAGGTGGGGTGGGGTGTGTAATATCGCATCTTCGGCCTCTGCTAGCTCGGAGGCATTAAGCCAGTGGATTGGATCCTCATTCAGTACAGTCTGCATAAAATTGCCAGACTCAATCTGTATAATCCGTGTGCGGAGAAGGTCGAACTCCTGGACGGCCTTCTCCCATGCAGCCTTGAATCTTGTCATGTCGACACTGGAGGCAAGCGACAATATGTGTTGAGCCACGTAAGCGCCTGGCTGCTTAGTGGAAAGAGTGATGAATGCTTCTTGCAGCGGCGTCACAGGATACACATCTTGGATCCTGGACTTGATGACGCGACACTGCTTGGCGATTTCATCGAGAATTGATGACCTGGGAACATCCTGATGGAGGAGTTGGAACGGTTCGATAGACTGTGCCATCTCTAAAGACCTCTTGACTCGACCGCAAGCAGAGGCTAGATCGCACAGCTTTGGCCGATTGAAGATGTCTATGACCGATACATCAATTTGTTCCGCTTGAGCTGCGGTAACGAGGCCCATCATCGAAACCGAGTCTAAACCCAGTCTTATTAAGTTGTCGTCAATTCCAACCGAAGCTGTCGGCAAGCCAAGAACGGCGCTGGCCAGCGCCTGTAGCTTTCTTTCCATGTCCGTCCTTGGCAATTTCTTGTTAACCAAGCTGCTGAGTCGATAGGGTGCCAAGGCATCCTTGGATAGGTTCTGGACGAGATTTCGCAGCCGACCGCGGTCAAGCTTGCTCGAAGTAGTCCAAGGCATATTCGTGATGGGCACAAAGATGGAAGGAATCATGTAGGATGGCAAAACGTCGGAAAGTGCATTCTCCAAAGACTTGCAGAGGTCTCGCGAGGTATCATCCATGGGCAGCAGAATTTCATCCGCCGCGGGAAGCTCGATTGAGGAAGGTTGGATTGTTTCTGCCAAACCGCCTCGGTGATCTTGCTCGGAAGTGAGGAATACAGCGAGGGCTTTGTTGGAGTTTCGACTTGCTGGTGCAACAAGCTCTACGCACGCTTGCATTCCCTCTGGGCATTTGCTCTTGATGTGGTATTCAATCTCACCCAGCTCGATGCGTTGGCCATTCTATGCGATTTATTAGTCAGATGAGCGGTGGTTGACGACACAATGATGACAGGCGGCAATCAGCCCAGCCTATCCCAGACTTTTCGAGAAATAGAGCCCAGATATGTGAAACTGCACTTACAAGTTTGATCTGTGTATCTTTTCGACTGATAAAGTTGATCGAACCATCAGAGTTGTAACGCACCAGATCCCCAGATTTGTACATTCTCGTTGTTTGGAACGATTCGTTCTGTGAGCGAAGAAGAGCAACCCAGGCGGGGTCTTTGATGAAGACCTTGGCTGTTTTTGTATCGTCACCAAGATAGCCTCGCGCTGTAGTGTAACCTTCAATGACCAGCTCACCGACAGCGCCAATAGGCATCAATTTGTCGTGGTTTTTCGGATGAACCACCCAATGGCGGCATCCGCTTGGTAGGCCAATATTCGCACCGTTTGTGTCAACGATTCCCTTCCCACCGGCAGTTGATTTAAGACTATGAGCCGCAAAAATCACAGTTTCCGTTGGCCCGTAACCTAAAGCGAGAGTCAGCCAAATGGATCTCGTTTCAGGCCTTATCTCATTTACCTATCAAGAAGCGGGTATGTTTGGCCCACATTGAAATGAGAGGCTCCGGAACGAGCTCGCCGCCAACGCTCAGAGTTTTCAAGCAAGTCACTCGTTCAGGCTTCATGGTGCTGAGCACAGAGGGTGTGAGGAAGCACCATGTCGCCTTCAATCTCTGGATCGCGCCAGCCGGATCGTTCATTCTCTCGTCCTCGCTAGGAACACAGACTGTGGCGCCGACCGTAAGAGCTACAAGGATTTCGACGCATGAAGCGTCAAAGGTGTAACTAGCGAATTGGAATGTCCTTGAAGTTGAATTGATTTCCATGTTTCGACTGATTGCATGCGCGCTTGTGCATATCGATTGATGTGTGATAATGGTGCCTTTAGGCATCCCAGTTGATCCAGAAGTAAATAGCAGATATGCTGCGTTGTCTGGGGATACGTTCGGGCTCGGTCGATTTCCTCGCACAACAGGTAGTCCGTCGACCGCTTTCCGGTCGAGGGTGAACGTAGGTGATCCAACCTCGCTTACCCTTGAGCACAGACTGCGGGAGCATAGGATCAGTTTCGCGGACACGTCTCTGACTAGTTGCCTGAGCCGGCTTAGGGGAGCCTTTGGGTCCAGTGGAACATACGCGCCGCCCGCTTTCATGATGGCGATCATGGCCACGATAGCCCATGATGATTTCTCAAAAAGAATGGGTACGAACGTCTCCGTAGTAACTCCGAGTGTGTTGAGATGGAAAGCCAACCGAGTCGTGAGCTCGTCGAATTCCTGGTAAGTGAAGTTTCCATCCCAACCCTCGACAGCTCTCGTCGAGAGTGGTCTCAAGAGAGCTTGCTCTGAAATGATCTCGTGCGCACAGCGTCGAACCGGGGGTGGTAGGTCCCGGTTCCAGTAAGATATTTGACGCAAGCTTTCCGGTGTAGAGAAATCAAGGTCTGCTATGGTGAGGCTTCTATCCTTACAGCCCACGATGCTGTCGATTATCTTCTCGAAGGTCTTGACCATATTTTCGGCCTGGGCTTGGCATATTTTGTCCTTCCAGAATCCGAAATCGACCGTCGTCCCTTCCTCGGTGACGTCCGCGTTGACCGTCACATGGTATTCGCCGGGATCTTCCGCGGAGACGTCGTCATACACCAGCGCAATCTTCTCCGGGTCGCGTGAGAGTTGACGCCGCTGGAAAGTGAATACGGTATTGAAGAGGGACGGTAGTTGAAGTTCATGCTGCACGTCGGCCAGAGAGCATCCTTGATGGGCCATGGCATCAGCCGAGCTCATCTGGATGCACTCGAGAAGACCAAGGATGCTGGTACCGTTGGTGAGATCCAAGCGACAAATGAGCATCGTAACAAAGCAGCCGACTGCTTGGTCAACGTCGCGCACCGGTATGTCTCGACCCCCTGCAACAACTCCAAATGAGACATCTGAAGCACCAACGTAGCAATGCAACGAGAGAGCCCAGGCAAGCTTCAGTAAGGTAGACAAGGTAACTCCTTCGCGTCGACAGAACGCTTGAACTTCAGCAGTGTTGGCAATGTGAAGTTCGTAAGCCCCGAGTTCGTGTGGTCCAACTATACCGTCGGTCAAAGTGGGCAAATTACAGGGCTCAATGCCGGACAAATAAGACTTCCAATAGTTGATGTCGTCGTCTCGAGAACTGGAGAGAACGTGTGCTATATAGTCGCTGTACCGGGGGCCAGGGTCAGATCGAGAAATGGAGCCCTCGTAAGCTCGAGCGAGGTCGCGAAGGATAATAGGTATCGAGCTTCCGTCGCAAATGGTGTGCGACATCTCAAGCTTAACCCATACTCTTCCCATGTTGGTTTTGCAAATTGTAAAGCAGTGTGGGGGCTTGGCCCCGCGATAATCGACCGAAGATTGTCTCCTCAACAATTCAGCGGCGTCGCCGTCCTCGCAGTTATGAATCCATGAGACCCTGGCGGGATAATCTTTGAGAACAGCCTGATCCATGACCCCTGTTTTGCGGAGGTTGATGAAAACGGTTCGCAACATGGGATGACGATGAACGACAATCTGCCACGCGTCTGCAAGCCGTTGAGGGTCCAGTTCATGTCCGTTGGTCGGCCTGACGGAGAAAATACAGTGATATGCGTACAAGTCTGGCTGCTTTAGTTGCGATAGAAGCAACCCGAGTTGCATGGGTGACGCAGGGTACAGGTCTTCAACATCGTCAAGAGACATGTCAGCTGGCAAATTGCTTGACAACTTAGATGCTCCGCCGTACGAGGGTGGTAACAGCTTGAAGGTACTCAAGCTAGGCTCTGGGCGGAGTTGGAGAAGCTCGTCCACGGCAACTACCAATGTTTTCCTGCACTCCGATATCCAGGACTTGATTTCCGGGATCCGCTTCATGCACCGGTTGAAAGAGAATGAGAGTTTGACGATACCATGGATCACGACTGCAGTGACCTCGAACAAGGAAAATCGAGGTACGCTCCCTGCAATGTCAGTCGTGGAGATACTGTCCATTCTCTGGAGAAGCCCATCTTGGCGTCCAAAACTCTGCATTCTCCCGAGATAGTTGAAAGTGACCTCAGCAGGCCAATGCGCGACAAACCGTCTTTGACCGTCCAGGGTCAAGAGTCGGTGCGCAAAGTAGGCCCGACCCTTTTCGGGTATGGCCTGGCGGAGATCCTTTACCCATCTGATAGTACTCACGATGTCGGTTGGCTCGCCTATGGGTACTGGCAGGTAAATCGGTGTCAAAGTTGTGAACCACCCTATGGTTCGAGACAGGTCTTGCTTGGAGTCGAAGGGTTCGCGGCCGTGCCCTTCGTTGTGGATGGCTACGGTTGCTCTGTCTGGAAATATTTTGCGGAAAGATTCTAGCAATGATGCAAGGAGCACATCGACTGACTCCGTCGCAAGTGCATCGTGGGCACCGAGGAGTAACATAGAGTCTTTGGGACTTAGCTCGATGTCCTCTGTAATGACGTCTGAATTGATGTTGGCATTGTCCCTCATTCCCCAGTAGTCCAAATCCGGTGGCGGGATACCGGAGATCGGATATATGACGCTGGCCGAGTCCCGCTTGGCTCGGTCAGCCTGTTGCTGAGACCATGTCTTGAATGGAGTACTTTGTGGTGGGGGGACGACACCGTTTAGCAAATTCTGGAGATCTTCCATGCATACGCCCCACGAAACAACATCAATAACGAGATGATGAGCGATTAGAGCAATGGCTTGGCGAGAGTTGCTATCGATATCGAAGAGATCAGCGGAAAATGTTGGGCCATTTGTGATGTCGAACGATGCTTGGCTTTGATCCAGTATGGGCCCAAGAATAGCGTTGGTGTCAGCCTGGACACGATGGTGATTGAGCCTAAAGGATCGATCCGGGTCCTTTTCAATGCGCTGGCGCCATCTGCATGATTCGTCCGTGAAGAAGCGGCCTCTGAGCATCGGATGTATTGTTACCAAGGAGCGAATGGCGCTCTGAATCTCATTGAGCTGAAATCGCCGAGACAGTCGCAATATTACACTTTGATTGAAGTGGTTGTAAGCATGCCCGACCGTGTCGAAGAACACCCTCTGGATAGGTGCCAAGTCGAATGGCACGCCCGATTCTTCGTTATTTGTTGAGCCCGTCGTTTCCGGACCGGTAAGCGAGACTTTGGCCGCAAGTTCAGTGATCGATTTAGATCGTATGATGTCCTGAACGCTGACCACAAGACCCTGTCCCCGACATTGAGAGGAGACTTGCATCGCCGCTATACTGTCGCCCCCAATGTGGATAAAAGATTGGTTGAGATGAACGTCTTCCGTAGGTAGATTCAAGGACTTTGCAATAATGGCTTGAATTTTGGATTCCACAGATGTCGCTGCGTCCTTGGACCGGTCTAAGCCAAGCGTGGATATGACTCGATAGGTTTCACCGTTCATGTGCTCTAACCACTGGCCCACACGTCTTTTGTCCAATTTACCAGAGGACATTAAGGGAAACGCAGCAACGGCTATCCAAAGTGACGGTACCATATATGACGGAAGTCGTCCGCACAAGCGATCCCGAACTGTGGCGATAGGAAAACTGGCTATCTCGGGCGGCAATACCTCAAGAGTGGGGCGCGAGCCTTGATCTGGAACAGAAGTTGGTCAGCCATATCCTAAGGAAAGATGGAGCCGGAAGCCCACTAAGGAATTTGGAAGGTGGAAAAGAGATAGTGGGTGTCTGGCCAAAGTTTCCACAAAGTACCAGAGGAGTAGAACTGAACGTCGAAATCGTGGTAGAAAGCCTTACCGATAGATCGCGACGTCTCTGCGGCCCCTTGTAGCACTATGACACCAACAAGGCGCTTTGCGCAAGGCCCCACGGTTGGGACATAGGCAAGTGAATTTTGGATTAGAGGGTCCGCGATGAGATGATGTTCCACCTCCGACAGCTCGAGTCTTTGTCCCCTGACCTTTGCTTGACTGTCTTTCCGACCGAGATACTAGACTTTGTTAGGGTTTATGCCACGCGGATAGTTGAGTTAACTTACCATCAAGGTCCCGTCTTCATTGTATCTGACGAGATCACCGGTCTTGTAGAACTTTCTTGTGCTGCCCTCATCTTGGCATGTCCTGACAAGATTCCATGTCACATCAGTAACAAAGACTTCGGCAGTCTTTTCAGGATTTTTGAGATATCCTTTCCCGACGCCACCACCGTCGATCAGGAGCTCACCAACGGCTCCTAAAGGCGACAGAATGTTATGATTCGTCTTTGACACAACCCAACCTCTGGCAGTAACGACTTTCCCAAGATTGTTCGGCTTTGTATCCGGCGTCATGATGTTCACGGTAGCAACAACACTGGCCTCGGTGGGGCCATACCCTAGACATGATTAGTCGATAAATTTAGTACAAAGGAAACTTTTGTGCCATACCGTTGCCAAGGACGACGCAAGGGGCCCACGTTTCCAGGTCATGCTGTGACATGGCTTCCCCAACTAAGATCAGAGTCTTAAGTGAAGGAACCTGCGATGGATCCATCGTACGAACAACCGATGGAGTAAGAGTGGCCCAGTTGATGTTGAACTTATTGATGACCCCCGGAAGATCATTTGTCCTGGAAGCCTGGTCGGGAACACACACCGTACCACCAAGCATAAGCGTACTGAGAATCTCAATCAGACACGCGTCGAAAGTGTAGGAAGCAAATTGAAGAACACGGGATGCGCTCGTAATTTTCATGGCAGGAGCAAAGGCTGTCGAGCTTGACACAAAGGAAGAGTGATCGATGACAGCCCCTTTTGGCTTGCCAGTCGAGCCGGAGGTGAACATAGCGTAGGCTGGCATGCGGCAAACGACAGTGGGGAGGGTGTATAGTCGACCGTGATGTCGCTTAGTAGTATTTCGATCGACTGTTAGGGTCTTGCATGGAATCAATTGACACAACTCGACGTACTGTGGGGCGCAGAGAACCAATTTCGCGTCAACGTTGCTGACAATTTCGCGTAGTCGAAGCAAAGGTGATTCGAAATCGAGTGGGACAAATGCTGCCCCGGCTTTCAAGATTGCTAAAATAGCCACGATGGCCCAACCTGATTTATCGAAACAGAATGGGACGTAGTTTCCAGGTTCAACACCTTCGGATATCAGCTTGGAAGCGAGCCTTGTGGAGCGCTCATCCAAGTTCTTATATGTCATGGGCTCTGTGTCCCATCCTTCAAGGGCGATCGCGGAAGGTCGAAGTATGACGTGCTCTCGGAAAATAGCATTGTGAATACACTTGTCGATTATGTTGACAGGCCGGCTATTCCAAGACGCAATGACTTCTCGATCAGCGGCGTTCAACAGTTCTAGGTTGTTCAAAGTCTGGTGCGAAATGGCACTGGAGTTGAAGGATTCGAGAACATGGCCAAACTCTTGCACTAAGCGTTGGACCAGCCATGTTTCAATGGCTTTTTCATCGTAGTGAACTTCGATGTCGACTCCGTCTTGCGTCACAGTGCAGTTGAAGACGAGAGCATAGTTGAAAAAATTGGTGCCGACGGTGCCAGTGCTCTGCAAGTCCCACAATCCACCTTCGGGGTCTTTCATGCTATCGCCATTCGCGATTGCCAGTAGACTTTGAAAGTCGCATGCGATGGCCGCATCAGAGCTGAGTTTGCGAATGTTTTGGAGGCCGGCGAATTGGAACGGCAATGACGCCGAGGACTGACGTTGCACGTGCTCGAGATATTGTTTGACAGTTTTATTACGATTCAGCTGCCACCGGACAGGCGAAGTCGAGATGGTCGGCCCAACAATATCTTCAATGCCAGAAACTGGGACATCGCGCCCACTATTCGTCTCTCCATAGAGGACGTCATCAGACCCGGTGTATGTCGCGATAAGCAGTGCGAACGCTGCTCGGATCATTGACGCCAGTGTGATTTCGATACCGGGCTTGCGGGTGACAGTCACGTGATGACCAAGCTGTTTCGAAGCTTGGACCTTGTGATCTGGGTTTGGGAGTTGCGGAAACTGGGGCGCCGTGATGTTTTCGAAAGTTGAAACCCAGAACTCATCAGATTTTTGCGCGTCAATGGTGCCCATATACTTGATAAAACGTGAATATGGGACCGTTCTCGCGAGCTCCTGGTTGGTGAGACGGTAGCAGGATTCAACCCTGCGCAGCAGAGCCGGAAGCGACCAACCATCATAAACGCTGTGGTGGGCCGTCCACACGAAATACGGAGAGGATGTTCCTCGACCGATGATGGTGTAGCGTGCCAACGGGCCCCCGTGTTTTGCTGGTAGATGTCGATCGACATTTTTCATATCTTGTAGGTCTGGACGGTCGTGCCATTCAATGGAGTCGCGAACAACCACCTGCAGAAATCCGTGGCTGTCATGGAAGATGATGCGTGTTCTGAGGATAGGTTCAGCAGCCGCAACTCGGTCCCAAGCCTCGCAAAAGCGCTCGACATCAATGTCGGCTGGTAGACGATAGACAGTCTCTGCGACATATGATCCCGGTTCTTTCGTGGAAAGGGCGACAAGGCCCTCTTGCAAACGGGTACAAGGGTAGATATCTTCGATCGAGTCAGGGAAGATCTCGCATTCAGAAGCCGCAAAATCGATCACGGATCGCCGGGATGGTTCTGGGAGAAGCTCAAAAGGCACCTCGTTGTCGGACACGGGTGAGAATGAGTCAGGAGACACCTCAACGGCGCTAGCCATATCTAGAAACCGTGGCTGCGCGAACACGCTCCCCACACTCAATTGTAAGCCTTCTTTGCGGCACCCTGCGACGAGGCGCATCGAGAGAACTGAATCGCCCCCCTTGCGGAAGAACGAATCGTCGACGCCAATTGAGTTGGGAGCCAGCTTCAGAACCGTCTCCCATAATCTGGCAAGCGTACTTTCCACATGACCAGACGGCGCTCGACCGCTCTTACCTGCAAGCCGATACGCATGCAGCTCGTCCTCGGTGATGGATTGCGCAAGCAGTCGAAGTGCTCTTCGATCGCTTTTGCCACTTGTCGTCATTGGCATGCTTGCCAGTGGAATAAAGACAGTTGGAACGTAGTATGCAGGCAGGACGTTGGACAGAGCAACCTGGATCTGCTTCGCGGCTTCTCTCAGCCCATCCGTCATTGGTGTGATACACGCCCTTGCATTGTTGACAGATGCAGACAACTCTTCGCCGAGGCATAGGAAGCCTGTCAGCGCTTTGGTGGGTCCTGGAAGTGCCACGAGTTCTGCGGCGAACTGCGCATCAACGGGCAAGTTCAGCTTGGCGTGGTGCTCAATCTCGCCCAGCTCGATGCGTTGGCCGTTGACTTTCACTTGGCTGTCCTTTCTGCCAAGATAAATCATATCTCCCGTCGAGGTGTAGTAGCATAGATCGCCTGTACAGTAAAGTCGACGACTGGAACCCCCCTCGGCGGTTGCCCAGGAAGGATCATAGATGAAGGCCTCCGCAGTCTTTTCTGGATCGTTGAGATAACCTCTACTAAGTATTGGTCCTTCAATGAGAAGCTCGCCTTTACATCCGATTGGTACCAGTCGGTTCCTGTCGTTAGGGTCGACTAGCCAGGAAACACTTCCGATAGCTTTCCCAATGTTCGTCGGCTCCCCGCCCAGCTTGAAATCCTTCCAGGCTGCATTGATCGATGCCTCGCTGGGTCCGTACTTCAAAATGTTAGCCAACGATCACTAAAGGGGGAAGGATTTCTTACCTGGCCATGTAGGTGAACGGAGCCGCACCATTGATCGACGACGGCCTTCGTGAGAGCCTCACCACCAAGGGCCATCCCTTTGATGGTAGGCACCTCATTTGGGTCGAGTAAAGCCGCCACAGTCGGTGTGAGATCCATAAAGTTCGCCTCTAGCACGGCAATAGCACCTGCAAGATCATTCATTCGTTGTGCCTCAGAGGGCACGCAAACGCAGCCTCCTCTCTGAAGAGTGGTGAACATTTCCTCAAGCGAATTGTCGAATGTGTAACTTGCAAATTGCAAAAACCGTGTGCCAGGCCCAACACCAAGATTCGTACCGTGTGCATTTGCACTGGTCACCATCGCCGCATGCTCGAGTATGACACCCTTTGGTCTACCAGTGCTGCCGCTCGTGAAGATAACAAAAGCGGGATTCTGTGGCCCTACTGATGTGCATGGAGAGCCTTCCTTGTCAGGAAGATCCTCAAGAAGAATCGAATCTACGATGAGAACATTCGGAACAACCTCTTCAAAGAGCTCCGAGCGTGTCGCGGACGTCAAGACAACTTGTGACCGGGTGTCTTCCACTCGAGACTCCAACGCAGGCTTCGGGTGATTTGCATCAAGAGGCACGGCCGCGCCACCAGCCTTGAGAACGGCGAGCATGGCGATTACCGCGAATGAGCTCTTATCGAAACATGTCGGCACGAATACCTCGGGCCCCACACCTAGTTCAACAAGATAGTGTGCGAGCCGTTCGGCAACTGCATCTAGTTCCGCATATGAGAAATCGCCATCGAACCCTCGAACCGCAGGAGCGTCCGGCTGTGATCGGACCTGGGACTCGAACTCGTGGTGGACGCATCCCTGCAAAGTATCAGGCATTGTGTTCCAACCGATGATTTGTTGTCTGTGTTTCGCGCTCACGTGGTCCAAAGTGGACAGTTTATCCTCAGCATGGAAAATGATATTCGCAAGGGCTCGGGCAAAGGTACTCGCAACATTGGATGCCTGCCCCTCAGATAGATGATCCGTCCAATAGTCTAGATCAACCAGGGCGCCGTCATTGTTCACTTCAATGTTGAGCGAGACCGGATACTCCGTGGGATCGACAATGGGTGCCATTTCCACAGTCTGCATGCCTGTACCCTCCAGTTGAGTATTTGGAGGTAGTTTCCGATAAGATAGAGCGGTGTTGAAAAGGGAAGCACCTGATAAACTCAGCGAATGCTGGACTTCAGCCAACGAGGTATGGCGGTGAGGAAGGCTGTCCATGTAATCTTGTTGAACTTGGTGGAGGACATCTAAGAGACATTTCGAGCCCTCGGAGAAGGATACTCTTGAGACGAGCGTGTTGATTACGGGACCCACCATGTCTTCGATGCCGGGGATCTCCGAAACGTCTCTGGCCGAGGTGAGATAGCCAAATACAACATCGGGGGAGCCCACATAAAGACTCAAAGTGAGACCCCAGGCCGCATGGAATAAGTTTGACATGGTGAGGCCATGAGATTTGCAAAATTTGTTGAGGTCCATGACGCTAATATCGCCAAAGTCCAATCTCACTGAACGGAGGTGTCGCTCGACAGACGGACCGTCATTGAGAACAGGGAACGAGCAGGCTTCGCTACCTTCCAGGTAAGACTTCCAAAATTGTAGGCTCGGCGCGGTTGGCTGCTCCATCAAGTATGCAATGTAGTTGCTATAGAGTGGGCCGTCCTCTTCCAAGTGTAAGCCATCATAGGCGGATCGCAGATCACTGAAGAGGACACTCATTGAGTGACCGTCCATGATGGCATGACTGATCTCGAGACAACAAAAGAGTCGTCCCGCAGTGGTACTGCAAATCGTGAAACGATGAGGTGGGCTCCTATCGTTCTCGTACGCTACAGAACGTTGCTTTTCTAACTTTCGCATAGCATCTGTCTCGTCGTCACACTCCAAGTGGACAATGTTTGGAGGAGGTTGTTTGAGTACAACCTGGTGGTACAAACCGTCTTCTGTGGAAAGACTCTCAAGGAAGATCTATCGGGCCAAAGTAAGTAACTTTCATAAAAGGGTCGCTCGATGACTGTAAGGCAGCATCTGTCTCAACTTGGAACGACGATCGTATATATAAGCGAGATAGCGTTGGGATTATTATTGTAGTGATGATGAAATGAAATACCAAGTTAGTGGATGTAACGTACCGTGCGAAGGGCTGGATGCCGTTTAGTGATCCTCTGCCAAGCGTCGGCCAACTTCTGCCAATCCGGAGTACCATGAGGTAGGATTATCTCATGAATAGTGACGGCGGCATAGACTCCAGCTTCCCTGGATCGTGAAAGTAGTATTCCTTCTTGCATGCTGGAACTTGGATACGCGGCCTCGACTTCTGTCTTAGATATGCCGATCTTGCCGAGTCTGTCAAGCATCAAGTCGAATCGGATATCTGTCAACGTAAGGAGTGGAAAGTCGCTTAGAGTAGGCTCTGGAGGCATGGAAGAAAGACGTTGGAGCATTTCCAGTAGAACTTGTCGCGTGTCGGATACCCATTGCCTGATGCGCGCTTGATGGAGCATTTGCCGGTTGAAGGTAAATGCTAAGCGAAGACTGCCCTTGAAGACGACGGCCGAGATCTCAAAAAGAGCAAATCGAGGTGCATTGTCTCCAACGTCGGCTGTTCCACCCGCTGCTCTAGTCTCCCCGGCAAGACTTCCCAAGGGTTGGAGAAGAGCATCAGATCGCTCAAGCTGCTGTACATTTTATTAGCAGTATCTCCGTAGAACAAACGGACGTCGTACCTGGTATTGGCCCAGATAATTGAAAGAGATCTCCATGGGCCAGTGATTTTTGAAGTACTCCTGACCCTCGTTCGTCAGACATCTGCGAGCGAGATACGCTCGGCCATTTTCTGGAATCTGTCGGCGAAAATCCTTGACCCGACGAACTGTGTCGACGGAGCTTTCCCCCGGCTGGACGCAAATAGGGTACACTGTTTTCTCATATCAGCTCAACTCGCTCGAGATCGGAATAAGATAAACACCAACCAGTTGTGAACCACCCTATGGTACGTGAGACATCGATATCGCTGTTCCATGGCTCGCGTCCGTGCCCTTCATTGAATACAACTGGAATCGGGCGATCATCGAAACAATTTGGCCATGCATGTATCAGAGCAGCCAACAGCACCTCTACCGGCTCCGTTTTCAAGGATATGTGGCAGGAGTTAAGGAAGATCGAGGTGAACGAAGGGTCAAGTTCAAAACTCTCGTGACTCGCGTTACCGTACGTGTTCGCGGTCGCTTCGATGCCCCAATAGGTAAAATCAAGAGCAGGTAGATCCACAGGCGGAAGCACTTTTTCGAGGCTGAGTGTCATCGCATGCTCTGCTTGAAGATGACCCCATTTCTGAAATGGAAGTGTGGGCGCCAAAAGAGGTTCACCTCTTAGAATCTCCTCCATTTCTTCCAGAATCACACGCCACGAGACGAGGTCGATGACTAGATGGTGGCCGACCACGAAAGCATGCTGTTCGGTCTGAAGATCAAAGAAGACGGCAGCGAAGAGAGGACCGTTTATGGGATCCAAGCACTTCTGTGCCACGGCAATGGCGTCATCCACTTCGCTTTTCGTGGCTACGGCTAGATGCCGGAAATCATAAGATCCTTTGACGTCTTCAGTCACACGCTGTGCCCAGGTATCGCCTTGTGTCGATTGGAAACGAGCGCGAAGCATAGAATGCCTGGAAATGAGCTTCTCGATGGCATGGCGGAAATCATCAGGCTTGGTCTTGGTGTTGATCTTGAGATGAAATGACTGATTGAAGTGGCCCTGGCCTTGATTCGGTAAGGAATACCAGAGACGCTGAATCGGCGTAAGTGCGAACGCGGCCTCGATATCCTCATCCGTGCTGAAGGTAGAGGCACCAATAACCCTGATCGCTAAGGCTAGTTGGGATATTGATTTGCTGCGCAGAATATGCTGAACAGTCTGCAAAGGGTTAGTGTGATTTAGCCCGTGCATAAGCCATAATTCTTACCAGACCAACGTCTCGTTTCCGACATTGCGTCATGACTTGCATCGCAGAAATACTGTCACCCCCGCATGAGAGAAAAGAGCAGTCCATGGGGATTTGACTTTCAGGAAAGTTCAGTACGTGAGCCCAGACTGAGCGTAACAGCCTCTCCACCCTGTTTGCGGGCTCACGTGGCGACGCAGACCCCGTATTTGTTGGTAATGCCACACGATGGGCTTCATTTGACATGTCCTCCAACCAGTTTGAGGTTCGTTTTCTGTCGAGTTTGCCCGATGGAAGGGATGGAATCATCGTAACGGCAATCCAGAGAGTTGGAACCATGTGCTCAGGAAGTCGCTCGGCAAGTCTGCTCCTTACTTTTTCCAGTTCAGAGTCTTGCGCGAGCTTCTGTGTGCCCTCAAAAAGTACCAGCGGGGTCTGGGGGGCCGAGTTGTTCGAAAAGGATACTACGGCAACCAAGCGATCCTTGCATGGCCCAGCCTTGGGAAGGGCCACAATCACATGATTGACGACGGGGTCTAAGTTGATGTTGTACTCAATATCGAGCAACTCAATGCGTTGGCCGTGGTATTTCTGGAGGAGTCAGTCGAATTTCTCGTAGAAATCCATGCATGACACGACTAACCACTTGATTGTCTTTCCTCCCTGAGTAATTCAAGCTACCGTCTGGATTTTGCACCACGAGGTCGCCAGTCAGATACCCGCGAAATACGCGGCCGCGCGCCCAGGCGGGGTCTGTAACGAAGGCTTGAGACGTTTTCTCCTCATCGTTTATGTATCCACGTCCAACGATATAACCCTCTATTAACAACTCTCCAATGCACCCGATAGGAAGAACTGTTGACAATCAACCAATGATATCCATCTCATGACATTTCTCTGTACTTACGGCGATTATAGTCCTCGGGGCTAACGACCCACGCACGGCTGCTAATTGGGTATCCAATATTCTTAGGGTCGTCATTTCCCGTTTTTTTACAGGCTACAGCTGCCACAGATGTCTAGCAGATCACGTCAACGTTTTGTTCATACAGGATGAGGTTAACTTACTTCGGAAGGCCCATACCCATTCACGAGATTGATTTGCGACCACGTCTCCATATCTGACCTCGACATGGCTTCGCCCATGAGCACAATCGTGGCCAAAGTTGGAACCATGCTTGGCTCTAGGAACCGGACAAAAGTTGGGGTCAATGATGTCCAGTTCACCTGCGTAACGTTTATCACACGCATCACGTCGTTCAATCGAGCTTGCTCATCGGGGATACAGACCGTTCCTCCGATCATCAGTGGTGTGAGAATTTCCACCAGTGATGCATCGAATGAGTGCGCAGCAAATTGGAGAACCCTGACCGGGTCGCTGACGTCCATGAGCATCGCGGGAACATGGCCTCTCGCGCCTGTGCAGAAATTGCCATGCTCAATCAGCGTGAGCTTTGGTTGCCCGGTGGTCCCAGATGTTGGAATAATGTATGCTGCGTTCTGACTTTCCGCACGGGATCCAGGATATTGGGTCGAGCAATCAAGAGATTCTACAGAGGGGGCGTCCACTGCTAAAACTTTATCGGCAACTCCAGCAAGTAGACCATTGTGGTTTCGGGAGCACAACACAATCCTAGCATTGGTGAACTTTACCAGGTGCTCGATGCGCTGTCTTGGGTTCGAAGGGTCGAGGGGAAGGACTGCTCCCTACATGTCAGCTCTTTCCTAACATCAGAGAGTCGTGGTTTGTTGTGACTCAGAATGTCGGCAGCGTTTCTAGTCGTGAATTCATTCGGGTGGACTCACAAGCACCGCCAGCAAACAACACTGCAAGCATGGCAACCGGATACCATTTCGATTTGTCAAAGCAAAGAGGAACGACGACCTCGGGACCAACTCGTTCTTCGATAAGAAAGGAAGCAAGTCGATAACTTGCCTCCATGAGATCGGCGTACGACAGGGATCCATCCCATGCGCAGATTGCCTCCCTTGCAGGGTATTTCTGTGCCGTCTCGCGAATAAGTTCATGGATGGTTCGCTTAACATGGAGCAACGGCTTGTCGTTCCACTTCTCCAGCTGAAGCTTGTTGCGCTGGCTCATAAAGTCCACGTCGCCAACCAAAGTCGCAGAAGAGGTGAGGATCTGTGTAAGAATCTTGTCAAAGGTGCCCGCAATATTCCTGGCTTGATCTGTAGACACGAGGGCATTTCGGTATTCGAGAAAGGTGTGAACACCTGATCTGAGGACTTTAACGAGAAGACGGACGTGGCACTACAAATTGGTCAGCCAGTGGGGGACCCTAATCGATTGAGTATTACCTTCTCCGGCATAGCGATACCGTGCGCAATGCTAGGAACATTCGTCGCTCCCAAAGCCGGAATGGAAGCACCAAAACGGATCAGTATGGAAGTGTTGCACTCCTCAATGTTGCGGTCCAGCTTCTGAACCGAGACTCTGGGTGCTTGGGCCTGTTGCGTGAGCTCTTTCAGAGGCCCGTGCTCGGAAATGGAGAGAACAGCAAGTGTGAGACCGCTATCAATTGGCGGTTCTGTTGACGACATTCCAACTTCTTCATATCCGAAAGAGACGGTATCCAACCCAGTATAGCAACGCAAAATCAGTGCCCAGCCTGCCTTGACGACTGCCGAGAACGAATCGCTCCCAGTGTCATTGGCGAGGAGGGATTGCAGCAAGTGATTGTGCTCCAATTGGATCTTGACGGATAGTGGTCGTGTGGTCTCGGAGCATTTGCTCTCAGCAACAGGGAAAAAGCAAGTGCTAACTGAGCTTGGGGGACGTGGATCCATTGCGCCCAAAGAAAAACTCTATATCAGCAAACAGAAGGTATAGGGGGTCTCACTGGGAGCAGTTGCAGTAATCGTGAAATTCAAGTCTCGTTCGAAGAGCTCAAAACAGGAGCGAAGTAGAGTTGGTTCAGCTGTAGTGGTTTTTCAGGGCAAGTGAAGCGGTATGTAGTGTTTCTTGCGAGTGAGAGAGTCCAAATCAGTAACTGGACTTTCTTCTGTGTGATGAGCGAAGGAGACCCAGTTTGACGTTTTGCCTCTGCGGAGCTAGGCTGAGCTTGCCCCAAAGCTATTAGGCACAATGAGTTCTGAATGTGGAAAGGAACTGCACACCTTTGGATGTTCGGGCGAAAAAAGTTGACTATATCCAGAAGTGCCACTGCAGCTCACTGTCTGAGGTAGAGGGGACACTGTTAGTCTGCTGTTTATGCGCGGGAAGGTAGTGCTTCGGCCTTTTGATGGTGTGAAAAGGGCATTGATGTGTTCATTTTCGCCTCCTGACCTACTCTCCTTCGTCGTTTTCCACTACAGGATGCCCTCGATGAAGTCATCGTCGCCAGCTACAAACCCCGGCAACTCGTGTATGTGGTATACCCAAAGCCGCACGGGTTGAGGTAACACCCCATCACAGCATCACAGACCGTTCTCAGTGGAAAACTGAACGAGCTGGTGAAGAGAAGCTTAGATGCAAGGGGGCTGCAGTAGTGAAAATTGATCGACATAGATGCAGCTGTCAATGCAAGCCCGCAGCGAGGTAATTCATCAGCCGTCGTACCACGCCGGTGAAGCCCCGGGACAGAGGCAGGAAGATTGCCACGGCAAGAAGAACGGCGGGTAGCAAATTGGAATAAATTGAAGGCGTGCATGCGTCCGAGGTAGTACCGCGCTACAGAACACGAGGTGTGTGGTGTTGAAGAGCAGAATGTTGAGTAGAGCGCGATCGAAAGCTTGGAAGACGCGTGTTGGCCCGTGCATTAACTACAGTGCGGCCCAAAAAAATCTCTCGGGATTCGGGATTGAGGTCCATTGGTCTGGGTACAACACACGTGATGCTGCATTCAAGGTTTCAGCCGGACCAGTGCCAAGCCGCACGGCTCGTGCAAGACCAGCTACACATCTGAACGCGGACTTACGGCCTCCGTCCGTTGACAGCAACCGCTGATGAGATGACACGACGTCCAAACCGCCAGCCACTCCAGGCGCCATACCAGCTTGCGTCCTCCGATTTCGCGACAGCGCCCATTGAGCGTCATCCTGACGGAGTTTTCGGCGCTTATTCTGCCATTTCCCCACCCAGAGCAGCTTACGCTCTCTCCAATGTGTTCTCCACGCTCTCCCTCGGCCACGATCGAGTAGGCCACTCCCGGGGCTTGGTTCTCACCCCAGGTGCTTCCGCTACGCCCCAGGTACCCAATTCCAGGACATTGCCACCCGCTGGTGAGGAGCCATCCCATCTCCCGAGCTCGTTCTCTTCTGTTCATCCTGGCGTCGATATGCAAACCCTTCTCGCTCGGTCTGATCATCCGCCCGCGAATTTCTATTTTAATACTGGCTGTGCACCTCATTCATCCAGAGCCTTGCACGGGATCCAGCGTTTGAAATCTCGTACTTCCACCGTGTTGGTTCCACTCCACAAATCAACCCCTCCACAAATCAACCCCTCCACAAGAAAACCATGCCACTCGTGTCCATGCTTGTCCTTGCCCCTGCTCCCATGGCATTTTGTTCTTGATGCCGGCATGGCGATGAGATCATCGGTGGCTTGGATTCCCAATTTGCAGTCAGGCATCAGACTTGTTTTACGTCTCCGCGCACTATCATCTTCAGCCTGATCCATGCTGACTCCTCTTCAGGTCTTGGTCCAATCCGCAGGCTGGAGAGATGTTTGTAGATCAGCAGTATATGTCTATAGTTCCAAAGGAAATTCGACTTTTGTGGGGTAATTGAGCTCATTCCGGACAGTCCACGACGAAGAAACGCGCGACCCAGGTTTCAGGAGCCTCTATTTACCCATATGAAGCCGACTTGGTTGAGGATTTTGCGCTCACTCCCGCGGGTGGCGTGTCCTGTTGTGCAACCTTCTCAGCTTGGATCCAAGCGTCTAAAGAATCTTCACGTGGCACGCTCGTTCGCTGGTAGAGATGGTATTTGTGATGTATCTGGTATGTGATCGCTGAAGCGCTGGGTTTCTTTGCTCTTTTGGCCCCAGAGAAGGAAGTTATCGTCTACTTAACACCGGAATTGGAGTGGGCATGTAATCAGAGACGGCGGCTGTGTCTTGGCTAGCTGAACGTTCGAAACCCACGAGAGCGCTCAATATTGACGGCCGCTAGAAAACTCACTTCCTGAAAATTCCCTGATCTGGCTTTGGAGCCCACCTCTGTCGTCCCAGCTCCTGCCATGACACTCAATCCGCGATGCTACGACAACTTCGGCATGCCCCATTGGTTGGCCGATTTGCCTTCAATGACTATCATTACCTGAGTTTTGTTTCTTTCTTCTTTTCTTCTCCCCTCACCCGATCTTCCTCCCCCGTTTCAAATGCTACATTCTACCAATTGCCTTTAGACAAGGTTTGTTGGCTGCAGTATCCACCGAAAGGAGCCACCGGCTTCCTCAAACCCCGTAGAAGTTGCTGCCGATCGAGATGATCTTTTCATTCAACACACCCCTTTCATTTACACATGGTACAATGGATATTTCGTCCCCGGCTGTTGTGTCCACACCAGTAACGATCCCGTTCCTTCCACTGAGTTGTCAGGGAAGACCTTAGGTGTTGCGCAGGGGCCCCTCGATTTCGCCTCATATTCAGGTAAATTGATGGATATCTAGCTTCGCCTGTTGAAAACTCTAACACGGGCCCTGCTCGAAGTGTTTAGCACTTAGCTAAGTCGTGTCTCTCCAATAATGCAGTCCACGCATACAGTTTCCTCCACCTAACCCTAACTAACAACTCTAGTGGCTCTAGACAGTTGCAAAATTGACATTCCCAGTATTGCCAAAATATCACCATCGTCATCTGACTCTCTTTTTCCAGGGCCACATGAATATGTCTTGAGATCGGCGGGTTTGCCACGGACTCTTATGGAATTGCGTGAGTAGGGCGCTGATGGTATGGCACCACGAGGTCAGTTTCTAGCAATGCAACATTAATTTGTTCCATCCCGACAATCCGAACTCGCTAGAAAAGTTTGGAGAACACTGGGATCGTGAGCTAAGCCGAAACCCGGGAGTCACACTCGAAATCAACCGTTTTAGGACTACTACGAAGCTCCAACGGTACCCTTGCCAGGATACGTGATCACAGCATGGGTCTGAGTTTTCGGGGTTTCACCGCACAGTGCCAACTCCGACAGAGCAGGCAGCGAAAATCAGTCTGTGGAAATTCCGAAAGGAAAAGGTTTATCTCGATCCTTGCGCAGTCTAGTTGCGTTGTTAGTTCGGTCTGTACCTCAAAGAATTACCTATTGGAGGTTTCCCATCGGGCTGGCGAAGTGCGGTTTGTTCAACCAAGACCGCCGATCGGGGGATCATACAAATACGATGGCGTGACGAAAGAGGATTCCAGCAACGACTGGAGCTGGCGTTCCTGGAATCCTTCCGCAAATCGATTTTAAAAGCCACGGTAGATGTGGCTGCAGATCTTTACTATGAAAGCGGGAAAACGCTATACGAATCTGTGTGAGCATGCAACTTGCGTTGGCAACCAAACCGCCAACGAAATGGTGCCTACCTTCCTGGGACACGGAAGATACGGCAGGCACCGCATGTTTGCCGTCCGGTCCCTTCTTGCATAGTGTCATCTTACCGGGAATGGAGAAGGCAAGTGTGCTAGAAGATCGCCGTCAAAACGTTGGCAGGGTCCGGGAGTTCGACCAATCACGTCGAGGCGAGGAGAGCTTAGCAATAATCTGATCCCGGACGATGTGAGTTCCACACTTTCCAAGGCAGTGGTATCTGACAAGTGGAGCATAGCTATGGGACTGCAACTTGAATTTCGACGCGGCCCTGAGCATGCTCCACATGGGATCAGCGTCACTGTGAGCAATGCCAAAGCTCTCACGAAACCCCTCTCCTCCCGCCACCGCCTCTGAGGTCTGTGGAGAGCCATCCATGCTATTTCGGCGGACGATCAGACTAGCACTGTAATGAGATCGTAGTGAAGACTAACGTGGGCCCTGAGCAGTGAACCTCAGATCCATAATTATTCTATCTAATGCCCTGAACAGCATCTGCCGGATAGGTAATTGATTTGCTTCGAAGACTCCAATGGCGCCCAATTCTACAGACGTATGTGCTGCTGTCGACAACAGCTTCGGTCCCTATGCTGGGGAAAGCTGTCGTGGAGGGTTCGATTTCACTCTTTTCTTTGAGGACACTATTCTATCTATTCTCCCTTTGGCTCTCATTCTATGCATCCTGCCCTTCAGAGTATTCTATCTCTGGAAAAAAACCACGAAAGTTTCCCGGTCACTGCTACTGCCCACGAAATTAGTAACGTACCCTCAACTTCTGTGATCTGGATTTATAACCAACTCATAACGTGTAGTTAACATGGAGCTTGCTCGCCGCCTTCGATCTCGCTATCTTGGTACTGTGGATACGACCAACCGCGGAGAAAACGAGTGCTTCAATTGCGTCCGCCGTCCTCAGCCTCGTAGGCGCGATACTCCTCTGCCTTCTGTCATACTTTGAGCACTTGCGCTCCATCCGCACCTCGTTCTTGCTCAATATTTATCTTCTCCTTACCGTCGTTTTCGATGCGGCTCGTTCCAGGACCTTTTCCCTGAACAAAGACCCTTCGCTGGTCTCCGCTGTCTTCACGACAAGAGTGGGAGTGAAAGTTTTCTTAGCCATCTTCGAGACCAAAAGCAAAGAACACATTAAACTGCCCGGACATGCTCAACCCCCACCTGAAGCAACCAGCGGCATATATAGCCGCTGGTTCTTCTTTTGGCAGATTCCATTGTTCCGTCAAGGATTTGCCAATACTCTCTCTGTCGACGACTTGTTCCATTTGGACAAACATCTACAGTCCGAATTCCTTCAAGAGTCTATACAGACCGCGTGGGCGAAAAGTGAGTCTCCCAGAGCCCTGCTTCGTCTCCTGCGCTAATTGCTCAACGCCCCCAAGTGACTGGAAAACGCACGCACTCGCTGTTTTATCTCACACTGAGGAAACTCAAGTGGCCGTTTCTGGCTGCTGTAGCTCCGCGAGCTTGTTTGATAGCATTCAACTTTTGTCAGCCCTTTCTGATCAATAGGGCTATCTCCTACTCTCAGCAACCCCGTGAAGCACAAACAGCAAACATAGGCTACGGTCTGATTGGTGCCTATGTCCTGGTATACGTTGGAATTGCCGTACGCACTCTTGATAGTGATTCTGGCCCCCAAGACGACTGATGTGCAATTAGATATCTACCGGGCAATACCAGCACCTCAGCTACCGATTCATAACAATGGTTCGCGGTGGCATGATATCAATGCTATACAACAAGGCCACCACCATTAGCCTCTCCGCGGCAGCCGACCCATCTTCCTCTCTTACACTTATGAGCGCAGATATTGAACGCATTGTGCAGGGAATGCAAACAGCCCATGAGATATGGGCAAATTTGTTTGAAGTGGTCTTGGCGATATACCTACTTCAGCGGCAACTTGGAGCTGCTTGCGCAATACCTATTGGGGTTGCATTTGGTGAGTGGTACTGAGTGCGCTCCATGAACACCACCACTCACAATCTTTGCACAGTGTCTTTGGCAGGCTCGCTAGGCGCTACAAGTCTAGTAATGCAACGCCAAGCACTATGGTTGGAAGCAATCGAGCGACGCATAGCCGCGACAAGCTCCATGCTCGGTTCTATGAAGGGTATCAAGATGTGCGGTCTCACCCAAGTTCTACGAGATGATTTACACCAGCTTCGGGTTAACGAGCTCGAGATTTCGAAGAAGTTCCGTAAGCTACTTATCTGGACGATGGGCTTCTGTGAGTATGATCATCACTTGCCGCGCTGGGCTAACGGGCCACAGCCTACATTTCGCCCGTTGCCTCTCCAATTTTGACCTTCGCTGTCTTCTCGGTACTTTCCCGTAACAGGGGCGAGACTACTCTTGACACAGCAAAGGTATTCACATCTCTTTCTCTGTTCTCACTTCTTTCTGAACCACTTGGTTCACTGATCATGGCTCTTGCTGGCTTTATGGGCGGTGTCGGTTCTTTTCAGAGAATATCTGAGTTTCTCTTGAAAGCACCAACTCCAGAAACGCGTAGGTTGCCACTCCTGTACAGCATCAGTGGCTCCGCATCGGATCTTGGTGACGGGTCTGACAAAGGTTCCAATGCATCCCAAAAGAGTCGCCTCTCGTTTGAGGCCCGGGATTCTGGGTCTCCCAGCTCTCAGGCTATCCTTATCGAGGACGGGTTCTTCGGCTGGGATAAGGAACATCACCCAGAGGGCTGGCTACAGTCGATCAACATGCAGGTGCCACGAGCCAAAGTTACCATGGTCGTGGGCCCGGTGGGGTGCGGGAAGTCCACGCTCCTCAAGGCTATATTGGGTGAACTGGAAGTCAGCAAGGGGCTTGTCCAGATCTCATCCTTGCGCATCGCGCTGTGCGACCAGACGCCGTGGCACATGAACCGCACAGTGCAGCAAAGTATAGTGGGTGTGTCAGACTTTGATCAACGATGGTATGCATCTGTAGTCCGTAGTTGCGCTCTAGACGAAGATCTTCGCCAATTTCCGTCCGGAGACCAGACCATTTTGGGTAGTAAAGGGATCGCTCTAAGTGGCGGGCAGAGCCAGCGTATTGTGAGCCACCCCCATATTAACCCCGCCTTTCACCCCTCGTCCATGGTTGTTAACAACTTAACCATAGGCTCTGGCCAGAGCAGTATATGCTCAGAAAGACATCATCATCCTCGATGACTGCCTCAGTGGGCTCGACACGCAGACTGAAAACAGAATCTGGCACAGCCTCCTTGGCAGAGATGGTCTTCTTCGACGACTTAGATCGACCGTTATTATTGCTTCGTCTTCAGGTAAGTTACCTCTCGAGCCTTCGGGGTGGGCAGCCCACCTTGGTTTTGTAGTAGAAGGTTTGCTAACGTGGCTCGATCCAGCTAAACGTCTGCCTTATTGTGATCATATCGTGGTGCTTGGAAGCACTGGCCGGATTGTGGAGCAGGGGAACTTTGACTCGCTCAACCGGACTGGTGGATACGTATCAAAGTTCGACCTCCCACCGCCGGACTGGGACTTTGGCCCCGAGAAGCATTACTATGAGGCTCCTCCAAAGTATACGGAGCGAGCGGCTTCCACAAAGATCACAGAAGAAGACATCCAGGCAGAGGCCAACAGACGCACAGGTGACGCAGCAATCTACCTCTACTATGTCCGGTCTGTTGGCTGGGTCCCGACCATGATCTTCGTCGTCTCTATCGTCATTTTCATCTTTGGCATCTCATTCCCAAGTAAGTCAGCCTCATGCACTACCGTTCATATCCTCCTTGAACCCCTCCATTACTGGTGCTCGTCGCTAACATGAAGTTCAAGCGCTCTGGGTTAAGTGGTGGGCTTCTTTCAACGCCAAGTATCCAAATGAGCGACTGGGATACTACCTGGGCATCTACGCCATGTTTGGGGCTGTTGCGTTTGTCTTCTTGATAATTAGTTGCTGGTAGGTAAACTATGCTTTTCTAATTACGCAGTGTGCTGATTTGATCTCAGGCAACTGATCATCACAATGGTTCCTCGATCAGGTGTCAACTTCCATTGGAAGCTTCTCAATACAGTTCTACAGTAAGAACCTGTCCAACTACCTTTCACTGTAATACTGATTTCGAAGTTCGCCAATGGCCTTCTTCTCCACGACGGACACTGGAGTCACACTCAATAGATTCAGTCAAGACCTCCAGCTGATCGACATGGAGCTTCCAGTCGTCGCATTGAACACCTTTGCTAGTAAGCTCTTAATTCCGCCTTAAGGGGCAGTGCGATTGTTAACGCTCATATGAAAGCCTTTGTGTTGTGTATCGGTCAGATGGCGCTGATTGCGATCGCATCCCCATTCGCAGCAACATCATTCCCGATCGTATTCATAAGCGTCTACTTCATTCAGAAATTCTATCTCCACACATCGCGCCAATTACGTTTCCTCGACCTTGAAGCCAAAGCCCCGCTCTATACCCAATTCACCGAGATGTTGTCCGGGATGGCTACAGTTCGTGCGTTCGGATGGCAGAAGTTTCTCGAAGAGAAAGCGCGAGACTTGCTTGATCGCAGTCAGCGTCCATTTTACCTTCTCTTCGCTGTTCAGCGGTGGCTCACATTGGTCCTGGACCTTGTGGTCGCAGCTATGGCTACTCTGCTTATCGTCCTCGTAGTTGCGCTTCGGGGTAAGCTCAGCGCAGGATACGTAGGTGTTGCCCTATTGAACGTCATCTTGTTTTCGCAGAGTGTGAAGCTGCTCATC
>MCFA01000059.1:0-229234 GCA_002105025.1 Clohesyomyces aquaticus
TGCTGCCGTCTTTTTCACCTGGGTGTAGGAGACTGACGCCGGGTCCAGGATATCTTGAGGCGCTGACTCAGCCCAACGTCTCCTTCATCACATCGCCTATTGAGAGGATAAGCGAGACGGCGGTGCATACGCAGGATGGGCAAACTCATGAGATTGATACGCTGGTCTGCGCGACGGGATTCCAGTCTAGTCGACCCCCACCGTTTGAGGTTGTGGGGCTGAAGGATCTGAGTCTGAAAACGAAGTGGGAGAAACGCGCGACGACATACCTATCCCACTCCCTATCCTCGTTCCCGAATATGTTCACGATGTTGGGACCGAATGCGGCGATTGGGTCGGGGAGTCTGACTATGATGATTGAGAGTGTGGGGGATTATATCGTAAAGAGTATAAGGAAGATTCAGAAGGATAATGTTGCCAGTATGGTTGTGAAAGAGGATCGGGAGAGGGATTTTATCGAGTATGTGGATGCGTATTTTGCGGGCACGGTGTTTGTGGATGAGTGTAGGAGTTGGTATAGGAATGGGGGGACGGGGGAGGTGGTGGGTTTGTGGCCCGGGAGTACGTTGCATTGCATTGAGGCGATGAGGAGTCCGAGGTGGGAGGACTTTGAGTATACTTTCTTGGATGAGTATGAGGACGAAGAGGTCGACACTACACAGCCGACGACGACGACGAGAAGGAGGAAGAGGAGAGATGGTAAGGTAAATCAACTGAGTTGGTTAGGGAATGGATGGAGTCATAATCAGACTGAGGGGAAGCATCTCGCGTGGTATTTGTATCCTGAGTTTCAGGATGCGCCAACGGCGCCCAGGCCCGAGGAGAAGGAGAAGTTGGGGATTAGGCCATTTAGTTATTAGGCTTGGCTGTATGGAGTGGGTAGTGGGGAGGAAGGAGATATATGAGTAAGTTGTATGTGGATCTACGATGGTCGGTGGCAGATAGCAAGCCACAAGTGTGTGTATAGCTCCTGGCGTTCTGCATCACAACCCTGGCCCTTTCCGTCAGGTTTCGTCAACAGCAAGCTAATGCTCCCACAAGTGCTCTTTCTCGCTGCACACATCTTCCTTTGGTGCACCCATCCTTCTCTTTGCCTCAGCAGGCAACGGCGTGGTTGATACAGCAACCATCTCCTGAGCTCTTTATTACCAATGTTGCGACCTCGTCCCACCTCATGCACTCCATCTCACAGATACCCTCATTTTACGCGACCATTCCATCCACACACTAAACACTGTCCACCCTTTCCATCTTATCGTTCCCAACATTCCCCTCCCCTGCCTCCCTCCCATCTCTGTTCGCTACACGCCTTCTCAACTAATACTCGACTCAACAACTATCCTTCATCATTCATTCTATTCTTTCCAACCTCTGTTCTTCCCCTCTATTCTTCCCATCATTATCGAAGGTATCAGCACAACGTACGAAGGAATCTTATCCTGGGTCAGCGACAGTCAATAGAAGCACAAGCGGACGCTATACTGCGCGCTTTCAGATTGCCCAAAGCATGCCTCCTGTCTGCTGAAACCGAGAACGAGGATGGGGAGAACGGGAACTGGATTGTGTGGCAATATCTCTTAAGACGCTTGGATACCTAGCTGACACTGTGCAGCTAACTCCTCCATTCCTATCATTATTTATCATCTATCCTTCCTATCATTACGAAAGCCATCATCTCACCTGATTGGACATCAAGAGTGTAGGTATAACCTCAACAATATCTCCCGAGACACATGGATATATGGCTAACATCATGCATCAGCCATCTCTCTCGCTATTCTTTCGCCCATTGTTATCCTTCCGCTGCCTTTTCTTAGCTCCCAAATACCGCCTCGTATGTTCGGTGCAACTTCCAACGCCCAAAGTCGTCCGTATCTACATACTTTCGACCTGCCAAGCCTGTGAGGGCTATTTCCGCTTCCAACACAAGCTTCCAAGTCACCATACCTTCTCAGCCGGCGCACCTACATTAATACTACAACGCTACTCAAAATTTTCTTTTCGCCTCCCTTAGCTGTCCTCCCGCATTCACGACATCTTCGGCGGACCGATATCGGTGGTTATAACAAGATTTTGGCGGATCCACAAGGAAAGAGAGCTGTTCCGGCATGAACAGAACCTACATCTACATGGCGCCAGGAGCAGGGTCAACATTGGCCTATTACGAAAAGGTGGACGTGTGGTCTACTGCCCTTGGCTATCCTTCCTTATTTTTCTTTATCCTTCCCTAACCCTCCATGTTCTTTCTCATTCTTCCTTATCATTTCTCATCCTTGCCTATTTTTCCTCATTCTACGCAGTGAGCATAGAGAGAGACAACAACAATGACATCCAGTCTGTCGCTTTACGAGTATTTCTGTCGAGAACGGAGGAAACGATGGGCAGTAGTGGATAAAATCAGCATAAAGTCTAGAGCGATAATGCGTTGCTTGCCGAAAACCGACACTCAGGCGTGCTGAGTTTGGATTCGCGCAGGTACCAGTCCGTGTCGTGGAAAGAAGTGGAAGAGGGATGGCGTGGGACGCTACAGTGTTGCACATCAGAACAAGTAATGGAAACACAATTACAGACATTCTCTCAAGTCTTGATCGCTTGTGAACAGTAACATCAGCCGCAAATACAGTGCACTCAGAAAACAGATGAACATTCAACCAGCAATGTATTTATCTGTCTTGCCGCCAACCTTCCCTCCCCCAGCCCAATCCAATCTCCCAGTCCTCGAAGTAATTCCCCAAGCCCGACTGACGTTTCGATATAAGAATGAGGAAGAAGGAGTAGTCGCTAAGCTGATGTAGTAGGGCGGAGTGGAGTAAATCCGGTCGGGCCTGCGGTGATACTTGATTTTCGTGGTTGCGAGACTGAGAGTCGTGATGTGGTAGTTGCTGCGGTAGACGCAGCGCTAGGTGGCGGTTCGATGCTTAATCTGCCCACGCTAGATGGCCGTGCCTTCACTGTTGTGCTGGAGGCTTTGCGGTTGCGGTTGTTGGTGGCTGGGCTTTCGCAATTGCAGGTGGCTAGGGACGCGTATGGATAGTTAGAACGGTATTTAGAAGAATAGTAGAAGAATAGTAGAAGAATAGTAGAAGAATAATGGAAGAATAGTACAAGAATAGTACAAGAATAGTAAGAAATAGTAACTAGAAAATGGAAAGGTTATGAGAAAGATACTGTGGTATCGGATCGGTGACTGCCAAGGTGTCCTGGAGCTGGATACCTGTTTCGAAGGAGCTTGGCATTTGCGTGCAGAACGGATGGGGCAAGGGGGTAAATGATCAAGAAAATAGTAAAGTTTGCGCAGATGTACCCAGGCTAACCCCCTTGTAAACCTCCGAGATGGCGATGGGATGTATAACTCGGCTGAATATAATCTGATGGGGGATCACAAGACATCGAGGGCGACTTAATGAACAAGGACGAGCGTAAGGGAACTATTATCTGTCAGCGTTGAGATTGAGGACGTGCCATGCGAAAGAGGGAACCACGGGCATGTTGGACGCACCTTGGAATACCATTCGCAGCAGGCAGACCATGGGACTCGACGGTAGGAACGCGAAAGATTTAAGCGATGGGGGGGATGCGAATGTTGATTGTAAGCATCCCCTGATGTGAGTTCCGAAATCTGGTCCACCAAGTGTGTGTCTTGAGGATGTGGTTAAAGGTGGTCAGTGGGTTGATTCTGTTACAAGAGTCAGCATTCAGTCCCCTCCGAATATCTACAAGACGCTATGAAGGGGTGGATTTGATGGAAAAGATAGTACTGGAGGTGTGACTGGATGTACCATGATGACAAGATGGAAGGGATCATATGGTGGATGGCTCGATTCGAAAGGGGTGGTGGAGTGTAGGAGGAATGGAGGAAGTCCGAAGACGGTGGAAGTATAAGGGTATGGAGGGGGCCGTGTTGCTGCGCGGGAAAGGGCAACAAATCAGGTCGGGGTGGCAGTTTAGCACCGAGCATGGATGGTTGTTTGCCACTGGGCTGCGCTACGACACAGCGAGTAAGACTCAATGAACAGGACAAGTGCAGCTGCCATGTTGATTTGTTAATAATAAAAACACAGACACCGACCAACCTTCCCGAGGTTTGTTCGGGGTAGAGATGTCAACTGCTTTGGCTCTACGTTGGGTTTCATGGCCACCACTGAGGACCTCGAACGCTTTTTTAGCCTCACAAACATCACAAGTGAAAGCAGGATCGTGCGGTCATGAACAAATCTATTTCAGTTGAGATAAAACGAAGGCCACCCAAGGGTATAGTGCTAATAACAATCCAAAACCGAGTCCAACTCCTCACGCTATGCCATGCCCATGCAGCGCTTTGCCGAGAAAAAGCGAACGCCTATCCTCCTGACCTAATCGTATGAAAAGAAAACGCAACGCCTATCCCGTTAACCTAGGAGCGTGAAGTGGCCCGCTCAATTATGCTGTTCAAAGTAGTGTCTTCAAGCTTTGTGAACCCCTCGAGCTGGGACTCGGTCTCGTGCGGGGGACCATGATATGCCCGCTCGAGGAAATTATCGTCGGTGGTTTCTGCAACTGCACTGAAGCCCTCAACGTCTTCAGAAGCAAATTCCTCAGCAATAGGAGACATGTCGTCAAAGGAGGTGTCTTCGATGTCTGTCCAGAAGGACCCTGGTGACAGCCCCCTCGGTCGCCAGTTCAGGGTCGTTTGAATGGGCGTGAGTACCAGTGGCGAGCGGCTGCGGGAGCTTCGAGTGAGCATTGGGGTCGAATGGGCTAAGTCCGCCCAATCCGATCCCGGTGATTTTAGATATTCTGTTCCGACCATGCTGGGTGTTTCTGGTGGTGTCAGTTCAAGTGCGGGGGTCCCGAGCGACATCTCAAGCACTTCCGTGTATTTCCGGGGATGGCGGAGACCGTTTTTGGCAGAGAAGGCGTCAAGGGTCCATTCTACCTCAATCTCAGAGAACAATGACCTCAAGTTGTTGGCGAAAAGTTCGTGGTTTTCGCGACGACGGAGCCAATGATTTTGGTTTGTCAACGCTTCAAGCAATGTTCGGTTGATAGCTGGATTTTCTGCGTATGAGGTATTGCGCTCCCGATTCTTCGGCGTTTGGTTCTGTGTGACTGGCTGGATCGAGACTGACCGGTCTGACGACTGGACTTCCTCAATGCGCGCAATTTCTGCTTGCTGGTCTTTCAATTGCTGCTCCAGCTTCCGCCGTTGCTCGGCTGCCATTGCAAGTTCGGATCGTACATCTTGTAGCCTTTCAACCTTGGCTGCGGCCTCTTTGTGCTTCGCCTTGAGGTGCTCGATTTCGAGCTGCTTTGTGTCGATGATTTCCTCCCTCTCGCGGATCTGGAGAACTGTTGCGTGATGTTCAACGGTGAGAATTTGTAGCTGCCTCTCTGCTTCTGCTGTCTTCCTTTTGCTAGCCTCGATTTCGAGAGCTTTCTGAACCCATGGGGCGGGTCCACGTTCAATCTCCAAATTGTTCGTGAGGAGACCCGCGGTGGTATTCAACTGATCGAGCTTTTTATGTATGTCGTAGGCTCCTAATTCATAGTCATTGAGGAGTTTTCTCAACTCGAGCGTGTACTTGAACAATTCGGCATCCTCAACCTGCTCTCCCTCTGCGGCCGGAAAGAGGTCCTTCACGAATTCTCGGGAAATAGATCGCGTTCCAGCTATGGTGGGGTGTAATGCTGATTCGAACTCTATCACATCGGTTACGTCTAAGGCTGGATATAGCGAATCCGAACGCAGTTCGTGAATGGTGTTAACCAGTTTAGTGGCCTTGAAGCTGCAGATGCTAAGCGCTTCATGTAATTTTCCGACATATAGCAAGACATGTGATTTGGGGTCAATCCCGAGGTCGTCCACGATGTCAGCTTTCAGAGTGCATGATTTTACGTGGTTGAGGACGTCGGAGAGTAGGGCATAGTGCGATGCAATTGATGAGGCAAGGAAGTCCACCTCGTCTTCTGGACGGGCATTGATAATTTGCTTGTTCGTGAAGATGATGCCTTCCATGATCACGTTTGATCGGCGTAATGCCTCATAGAGGTCTTCAAAATCCAACTCGTCTTTCTTCAGAGAGTCGATGCAGCGTTCCAGCGTTCGTTCGATTGGGTCCAGGTCCTCATGAGCCGACCCAAAGGCAACAAACTCATCGAGAGTACATGAGGCGACAGCAGAGAACAGCCGTTTGCTCTGGAGATTCAAAGCCGCAAGCTGGTGCAAGGCATCATATCTGAGAAGATCCTTGAGAGATTGTTCCACGGTTTCGGATTCCGAGGGCGGCGAGGAGATCGACCTCAGAAGCGAACTGACGAGGGACGTCTTGAAGTTGATGCGTTTCGCTCGGAAATAAGCTTGAAGCGAGTCGTTCTTGTAGACGTCTGGGGAATCGGGTAGGTAATGCTTGATGATCTCCAATTCCTCTTCGGCTTCGTCGGCGTGGAGCTTCTGAAGCTCTGCTGTGATCGTCTTCACCGTTGTCGTCAAACTGGCGTTGTGGAGCCTTCGGTTCAGTTCCATAACCTCATTGAAACGCCCGGTTACGTCCTTTGCTTGTTCCTCGCTCATCATCTTGGACGACTCGACATCGGTCATCTTTCCCTGTAGGTCCACGACTAGGTCCCGGAACTTGGAAATTAGCATTTCCTGATCGGCAATCTCTGCGTCCTGCTGGGCAACCTTTCTAAGGTTGTCTGCTAGCTCAGATTCCCTTGCTTCAAGCTCGGCGCGAAGTTCAGTTTCGTGTTCGAGATGGTGGATCTCTAGTTCGTCATTAAGCTCCTTGAGATTTTCGAGGTCATTGATGGCTTGGTCCTTCTCCGCAAGACGGTCCTTGAACTGCTGGTTCTGATCCGATAGATCCTCAATGATGTCCTCCCAGGCCAGAGCGGCGTCCAGTTGTTGCCGAAGGTCTTCGACGGTGGCACTCGAGTTTCCAAGCTGAGATTCCAGGTCTGAAATTTGAATGCGGGCCTGCTCCAGCTGTGCCGAATCTGACTCAAGTTCTTGGATCCGATTTTGAAGATCCGACTCGTTCTGTTCCGTGATATCCTTCATCATAAGCAGAGCCTGCCTGAGGCGGTCGCGTTCAGCCTGAAGCTGATACACTCCGGCGGCTCGTTTGTCCTCTTCCGACATGTCCTCCGATCCCATAATCTCGGCTTCTGATCGCAGAATATCTAGCTCTAGCTCGTATTCCTCCAGCTTCTGGCGTACCGCGTCGAGCTCAACCTCCAGTGATTCCGCCTTCTCCTCCGCCATCTCACGATCCAACGTCGCAAGCTCCAGAATGGACTCATTTTCTTGCTCGATCTTGGAAAGACGCTCGACCTCAGATTCCGACTGTTGCAGTTGGGTCTTCAAGCCCGTGTTTGCGGTGTGAAAGTCTTGACACTTGTTCTCCAGCTTCTTGAGCAGAGCTGCGAGTCTGTCTCTTTCTTGCTGTAATTTGTTGATGTCCTTAAGTTTCTCCCGGTCTTCTGCGAGCCTTTGCTCCAGATGATGTATCTTAGTTTCCAGAGCGCCAGTGTCTCCTTTTGATGATGGCGTCGTCGCTGACGGGACTCGCGGTTTAGTAGGGCGCAAGGCTATGGGATTTGACGTTACTGAGGATTTCCGTGGCTGTGAGATTGAAAGTCGAGAGGTAGCGGAGGAAGCTGCTATTGGTGCTGCACTTGACAGTGGCCTGATGCTGAGTTTCCCCATGCTCGAAGGCCGTGGTTTCATGGATTGGGGTGGAGGCTTTGCGACTGCCGTTGTGGGTGCTTGGGCTTTCGCGCCTGTCTGTGCTTGCGGTTTCGCGACTGTAGGTGGTTGGGGACGCGTTTGTTGTGACTTGAGCTGCTGTGTCTGTGCGGGCTGTTTGGCTGGGGCCTTCGGTGGCAATTGCGGCTTTGGAGCTGGCTGCGAGACAATCCGCGATACAGCCGCTGGTCGAACAAAAAGCCCATGGAAAGCAGGACACTGAAAGTAGCGTTCGCCGCCGACGGATCCATCGTTCTTGCCTGTCGGGGTTTGCAGCTCGAGGCCGACAAACTGGCCAGACGCGACTGCAACATCGCCAATGAAGCGGATTATGCCTTTCCGACCATCGTTGGTCTCGACGGTCTGGCCGATTTTGAGTTCGGCCATGGCAGTTGTGCTGAGAGAAGTTGTGATCGAGCTGCGGAAGGTTGTGTACAGAAAGCGCTAGAGAAAGACGCGACGCGTCGCTGTTGGCAAGCGGAGGGGTGGAATTGCTTGAAACTGACTCGAGAATACTGCTGAATGCGAGCAGAAGTAACAGCAAAATGCAGAATTGAGAACTTCCAATGCGTGCTGAGTGCTTTCTGTTGAATTTTGCACAACGGGAGCATCGATGGAGTGAAGTGAAGAAGGAAGAAAGGCCAACGGACGTGGGAAGGCAATTGAAGACCAAAGGTTGCGCTAGGCCGCTACGGGCCTAGTTCCCGCTTTGCCAAGCCATGCACGACCCACCTCGAGGGGTCCCTACACTCGCCTGTGGTACGAAGGAGCTTACCACCTTACACAGTAGGTAGTATTTTTATGAGGAGTGTGGTGGCCGGATTTTCAATATCATGGGTAAATTGCGAACAAAGGGCGTGATCCTAATTCTACCTACACCATTTAGCAATCCTCTAGACAGTTTTATAGTTACTCTATTTGTCTAGCTAGACTAACAAGGACAAATTGCAAGGTTAGTAGTACGTACGAGGGGCCAAATGTGTTGCTCAAAAAATGCGAGCTCCTTCGTACCACACAACCTTCAGAAGTGGCATATGGTCTTGAGAAGCACTCGCCAACAAAGATTCGATGCACTCATAGCATGCACAACACAAATTTAAAAAGAACAGGGATGCGCGGTACTAAAGGCCAGACAAGGAAGGTTGACAATACGAGGAGGTACTTGTACAACTAGTATATGATACCCGCCATCCACGTATATTCTACATATAAATCTCACGCAGACTCCAAGTCCCTAATCCTCTCCTCAATCTCCGGCACCGCTCTAAGCTGCAAATCAATCTCCTCCTTTTCATCCTCCAGCTCCGCTCTCCTTTCCGCCTCCAACACACCAAAGTAATACCCACCCTGTCCGTCGAACTGCAGAATACGGCTATGATACTTCCACAGACTCCTTCTATGGCTAACCGTCATTAGTGTGATACCCAACCGCTTCGCCTCGTCGTACATGACTCTTTCGACTTCCAGTGTCACGGAGCTCGTGCATTCGTCTAGAATAGCATACTTGGGCGCGTGGTAGAACAATCGGGCCATGGCTACACGTTGCTGGAGGCCCCCGGAAAGCACGTCCGTCCATTCTTGCTCCGCGTCCCATCCTCCCGGCCGATCCACGATGGATTCGATTTCGACAACGGAGAGAATTCGGTACAAATCCGCGTCCGAGATTCCCTTGTCGCGCATCTCGCGCAAACTGTCTGGGTAGATAATTTGTTGGCGCAGCGTACCGCGTGATAGATATGGTCGCTGTGGGATGTAAAAGATGTCCTCAAAGGGCGGTTTCCGTACCGTGCCGCCATAGACAGGCCACAGCCCGCCGAGGATCCGGAACAAGGAGGATTTTCCGCACCCGTTAGGACCAACGATGAGGAGGTGGTCACCTGGTTTCACAGTGAAGCTTAGAGAGCGGACGAGCACGTCGCCGTTGGGAGATACGATCGGTACGTCTGTGAACTCGATGTCTTCGCCCTCGGTCACATCACCGCGACCGCGAAGAACAGCGGCATTTTCTTCCGTGTTGGCCGACGAGACGAGTTTCTTTTCGAAGCGGCCAGCTTGGATGTCGTCAACCACATCAAGGAGAGTGGAGACGCGGGAGGTGTAGCCCGCGAGCTCGCTGATCTCTTTGTAGGAGAACATTACGCGGCCAAAGGCGTCGGAGGACATGAGGAGCATTCTGCGATTGGTAACGAAGCCTACATTTGAATATATTAGAGATGCCATCCGTATCATGCGCGGATACTCACTTTCTGTCCGATCTCCCATGGTCTTACCAGCCACACCGGGTATCTTGAAAAATACGGGTACACTGCAGAGCATCAATCCAAGTGCGCCCCAGAAATACTTGATTACAAAATCTTCCATGACCCCGTGATAGAAACGTCTCCGGAGTATCCGATTCACGTGTTTGATTAGTGTGAAATAGCCCTTATCCAACGTGTCTTTTTCTGCCTCATGCCCGTGGTAGAGAGCAATCTCCTCGCTATAGTCAATCAGCCTCGAATGCTGAAACCTAAATTCTCCTTCCAATCTCGCTTCATCGGCCACGTATTTGCCAAATGGTGGGGTCAATGCCCGCATCACATTTGCTGATATTTGTACGAGCAGGCTCATGAAGAAGAGTCCCTCACCCCCCACATTTCTGGATAGAGAATAGTTGTAAATTATCATATCGAGGACGGGTTTCGCAATGTTTGAGTATAGCTCCGCTAAGCTATTTGAGAATTTGGCCACGTCTACCGTAATGAGTTGGTCTGCATTCTTGATCCGATCGTCGAGAGCGGAGAGCGTGTAAAATGTCATATGGGATAGGTATTTGTTGTGGATGTAGTTGGTCAGACGCGTTCGGTATTGCAGGGAGAGTTTGCATTGGTGGTAGGAAAGCTGTGACCGTATTAGCATGCTATAGAAGACAGAGAGCAAGGTGTGTCTCACCATTGAGTTGGTGAAAGTTGCCGGAATGGCCACCGTCATCCACCACACCAGCCCAGTGAGAAAGTCCTTGCCTTTCCCTCTCACCAGGCTGCTTACAAGCCGGCCGTCCAGCTCCGCGACGTACAAGCTGATCATTGTCCGAAGCACGAGAAAGATGCTATGGCTAATGAGCAAGCGAAACTCCTTGCTCCTCCATCCAGGTATTACGATTTTCAATAACCGCAACAGATTCTTGAAGAACTCCCTGTTTAGCTCCACCTTCTTCCTCGATGTCGCCTCTCCTTCCGCCGCGCCAGTTGCAGGTCGCTTCCGGACATCAGCTTGTCGGAGGGCGGCCGCCTTTTGTTCCGCGATAGCATTGCGAATCCGATTGATGAGCGCGACAAAGAGTGTAAGGTATACAGCTCTGGATATCCTGGTGCGGTTCTGTAGGTATCGATCCGTGAGGTCATTCACAATGGCCTTGATGGAACGTCCGGAGATGGCGTTTGCCGAAGAGAGCCTCGACAACACGGCCATGGTTATTGCGATATCTTCATTCGTGGGAGGAGGTAGAGTTCAGTCGTTTGGAGGTTTGTGTATCCTGCATGATGGAGTGGCCGATGATGATCTCCAGAGGCGCCGGCATACATGTGATGATTTGGCCTCGGTACATTCCCCACAAAATGACTAACCGCATCAGGAAATGAGCTCACCGCTTCTCTGCAGCATGTGATTGTTACACCTGACATTCACGCATTGCCCAGGGCCATCGGTTTGTCTTTGGGATTGCTCGCACGATGGATCTGACGGCATGGGACGTACCAGCGCCCAAAGAGAAGTATAGCTACTAATAGGACTCAACTGCTCTTTCCGCCCGCTGTGCCTCTGGTTTGATACTGGTACTGTTCCCGGATAGTTGGAGTATGTTAGCCAACCCTATTCTGCGATACCGCTCATATCCTTGGGTGTATTTCCGAAGCATGAGAAAGTACGGTCCACCACATGCTGCAGCTCAAATATATACCATCTGCTATCTCGATGAAATGGTTCTGGGGGTGCTGGTTCATCGAGGGACAGTCTGATTGCATCCCCGATGAAGAGGTCATTGCGATGCGGTGACGCTTCTACCTCCCTTCCAAACTCCAAAAAGCCATCCTCGGTCACCTTACACATCGCTCGGCTATCATTGCTAAAGGCCATGTTGAATACTCCATCGGAGATGTCTACACCTGAGAGTACTGTTCTCACCCACGACGAGAAGAGCGCATGGTCGTCTTCGGGACTTGCGTAGTCTGGAGGTCATCACTACCTTCAATTCGTACCCTGCACCCTCTCCCTGAGAGCTCTACGGCCCCGGAGGAGATTTGTCCAAATTGATCTTCTGAGACAAGTTGCACTCCGCAGCTACGAACTTCTTCTTCTTGGGGGGCTGGGTTCTCGTTTGCTACAGCGAGGAGCGCCTCGTTCACGGTTCTGAAACCCCACAAATCGCTCGGGTTATCGAGATCCTTTGGATAGCTCGCCAGTGTAAACATGCAAGCCCACGACCATGATGGCGCGCTATACTCGGGGTTTCGCTTGCCGTTGCGGGCTCCCTCCCAAAGCAAGCCCTGTAGCAGGTTCCCTTTCCACAAGCCGGGAATACAGGTGTCGTCTCCAAGCAGGGCATGCATTCGACGGGTGATACCGGAGACAGCGACGAACTTGTCACTCTGAAATGTTAGCTTGCCTATGTAATAGTTCTGCACGATGTAGAACCACGTCTTTGTGGAGACTCTCAGTGCCCGCGCGGAGACGGCGCCCCAGCGTCTGGTTTGCTCTGGTAATTGTGCCTTTCTTAGGCTCGGAGTCAGTAAGACCAAGGAATAACTTTCTCCCATTAACTCACGGGCGAGATGCGGCTGGTAGTTGAAGTCCTCCTGCGGGAACAGGAAGTGCTTGTTAAACTGCCATTCACTACCAAGCTCTTTCCATAGATCATCGTTGGTAAGATCAATCTCATGGTAGCAGTCACCCTCAGGCACCAGGTCACTCCGGCACTCCCAAAAGGTCCGCTCATGTCCGAACTGCAGTGTGCGCAACAATATCAACCACTCCTGTATGACCCAACCCCTCGAGCTAAGCAGGCTCATTTCACCCTCAACGCTCTTGGTCCAGCTCTGCAACCACGGCCTCAACACCATTGTCCTGACCAAGTACGGATTGACGCTTTCATGGTGAACAGTAATGGGCTTGAATCGTCGTCGCCGACGCCTCTGGAGGAACCCGGTGGTCGAGTCACTTGCCGTCATGGCGGAGATGATCACAAAGGAACTCTCATATATGGCTCTCATGATCGGCGCCTCCTTCGCCCAGTCATTGGGATCGTCCTTCTCAGTGTGAATTAGCCTCGGATTTTCGGGGCCGTCCAAGTCGATGAGTGGCGTGGGTAGCTGCTTGTCCTCATCGCGGACACGACACCAATCGTGCGTTGCTTCGCACTTCCTGATCATTTGACGCATGAGAGGCCTTTGACACCGGGTTGACCTTAATGGGTCCGCCATTTGGAGGCCGCTTCAGATTCCACCGTTTTAATTCCTCGCCCTTGAGCTTTGCGTCGTCTCGAGCTTTTTGCCTTGCGGTTCTAGCTGCCAACTTTTCCATGTCGGTCCGAAGTAGGAAGTACATCCCAATCTTGCCTATTACTACCGCCTTGGGCAGGGGTATGCAGTCGGAGTCAGACTCGTCGTCACCCTGATTTTATTACTTGCAAGTCGCCTTTGTCTCATAAGCTCGAAAGAAGATTTACAAGAGATGAAAAGACCTTCCGCTGGATATTCTTCAGAAGTGGGGTAATGCAAGTAGATCTGCGAATCGTCCGATTTCAAGCACTACATCCAGCTGCGCCATTGAGACCTCACATCCTCGGCGATGAACCGCTCGATCTCTATGGCAAAGGCCCGGCAAATGCGGCAGCTAGCGTTGGCTGAGTTGATGAGCGGAGGGTAGGAAGGTTGGTGTCGGTAGCCCTCGACCTGGTAACAGATAGCACTGCTAACAGCGCTGGAGGGATCGAGAATATCGGTGGGGTCGCACACCATCTGCTCCACGCCTAGGTGATGGCAGTAGTTGCACATACCCGCCAGCTCCATGGTTTCGTCTGCGAGAGAAACCCCATCTGGATTCGCCGTAGCCACTTTTTCATGTAAGCTATTAGAATCCATCATTGTCTTGAACGTTTCTGATCAGATATATGAGAGTGAAGCACTACGGTATAAATTTAATAGGGCTACATAAGCACTGATGGCTGCCGGAACAGTGTCCTCCGCGATTCACGCAATCACGATACGAAATCCGCACGAGTCATGGCTACATCCTAATTACTTCTCCGCAATCTAGTCTTCTTGGAAGGGCACCATGCAGAAAACCCAAAATTCGAGAAATACACTTCAATACACAGGAGTGTTTATTCTTATTCGCCCATCACTGTAGCTTACAGATGCTACAAGAAAGTGGATTTAACCATAAGAACAATATGAAAGCATTGTCGCTCGTGCAGTAGTTACATCAACTAGCGCAATGATCTCTTTCACGCATCAGGGACCCAGCAATTACCCAGCAAGCCTTGGAGAACATTTCCAACAACACCAGGCACAATGCGAGGTCTGTTCTCGACCTAAGATACCATCAAATGCCCCCCTTCGTAACAGTAACAAACCCAGAGCTTGGCTTCCCAGAAGGCAATGCATCGGGCTTTCTAGTCACCGTGTTCGTTCCAGGGTCAGGGTCAAATCCGTTCCCGGTAGGCAGTGGGCGAAGAGAAGTCTGTGGGGGCACTCGAGCAAAAGATGTTGTGGTTGTTGGTGCGGGTTCAGTACCGATTTGTACGGGTGGGGAGGCATCGAGACCATTGATGACAACGTTGATAGGTTGGGTGGGGGATGATTTTGGGCTAAGGATGTCCAGGAACCGGGCTCCCACGAGGATGGAGGTATACCAAAGTGTTATTAGGAAGAAGATGAGAGCGAGGGTCCAGGGTACGATGATCCGAAGGGGTGGGAGACGGCGTTTGCGGGTCTTAGGAGGCAATGCGGGAAGTTGCTGAAGAGAGAGAATGTTGTGGTTCTCACGAACGTAGTGTGGGTGGTTGGTGTCAAAGGGTTCTTCGACAGTCTCGAAATTGGATTTTGAATCTGTAGGAGAGTGCCTGAGGTCCTTCTCGGAATGGAAGGTAGAGCAATAGGTAGGTGCCGGAGAGGGTGGTCGAGCGAGTGCTTGTCGAGCGGTAATGTCTGTTGACCCTTTTCGGAGGTTGGGTGGTTCCATTACGTACTTTTAGAGAGGTAATCGAAGGAGAGAACGTGACGATGGAGAAGGGATAGTATGGGACCAGCCCTGAAGAATATTGAAATGGAAACAAGGGCCTCGTGAAGAGTACAAGGCTGTAAAGAAAGAAAGAAGCAGATGAAGGCTCAGGACATGTTTCTTTGATGAAGGCGGCCTTCACTTGATCGGCATGTTTGGACAAAGAAACAATGAGTGCACTTGTTTCAGACGACAGTACGAACCTGTTCACAACCGCCAATGGGCAAGCCCATCAAAAGGGCTGCATGGTGTATGTCTTCATTGGACGTCGTGATGCTTTCATGGCGGATGCTCTGTTGTCTGGGGATGCCGAGCTACAGCACGAACGATTGGTGCGCGCGAGCCAGAGTCAAGGGGCTAATGCCGGCTCTCGGTAGGGTGGCCGTACGTTGTGACCCCGTACTTCCCTCAGTGGTTTTCGGCTGGAGAAACGGTCCTACCATAAGGTGACATCTGCCGAGGATCTTGAAGAAAGAGGGGCTCATTGATAGGGTGATGATGTGCCAAGAGAGGCCCTGTGGCAAGACCCTTTGCAGTGGAGGGTCGGTGATCGACGACATGGTATGAGATTCGCTATCAATTAATATTGCGCAACCCTTTCCGAAATCCAAGTTGATGGACGTCCATGCAACAACCTCGGACCGTTTTTCGGACCGTTTTCACTAGTGAAGCTTTCGGCAAGTCTGTCGCCATCAGTTTTCGAGTCCTGTCATCGGACCCTGTCTTATTATGTAGGATGTCACGGCAGGACAGAAGGAGAAGATCCGGCGAGAGCATGAGGTGGGCAAGAGCGGTGCGGCCTTCAATAGCAGCACCGTCGCGTCGTAACATAGCCGGCCGTTGCCTGACCATCGCAGTGTCTCAACAGAGGAAATATTGACGGCTTCAGGCATGTCTCCCTGGCTTGTGTCTCCACGACATACCCCGTTGCGGGAGTGGTGGCAACATTCCGGACATGTGGCCAGATGGGCTGATGAACAGGTAGGCGCGATGCTGCGCTGAACAAGTGCGAAGTGTTATCAGGTAAAAGTTGCAAGCGGGCGGCGAGGAGGCCCGTAGCGCAGGCCAAGGTCGACGTCGTGAATTGGGATAAGCAAGCGACCTGTCGCCTTACGCCTCATCATTAGCCATTGTTTCAGGTTGAGCAATGAAACATTGCTTTGCCAACCGTGGACCTTCAGCGGCCCGGCGATGTATGGGGATGCCAATTTGGCGGCCCTCCAAACCCGGTCGGACGCGCAAACTGGTCTTTGAATTCACCAGCATCCCCATCCCGCCAGCATCACGCACGCAGCCCTCGGTGACGGTCTCGTGGCCCCTGCTTCTATTTTTGTTTTCCTTGCTCAGCGAGCGTTGCGGTGGCTTCTCTCCCGGAGCTGTCGTGGCTGCTGTGTGCGCCGCTAGCCTAGCTCGGGTCCCTGGCTTGGCCTCGACTCCAATTCACCAATTTGTCCCCTCCGCAACTCCTTCCCCTACAACATTGACTGCTGCACCCATGACCCTTCGCTGCCGACCGACCCCCGTTTTCTCTTCTCCGTACCACCTCCGCTAATCGACCGACACCGACATTTATACGACCTCCGGGAGGCTCTTTCTTTCAACCCCAGGAACTGTGTTCCCAGACCGCTCAATACGACCCCGTCCCGCAAAACAACCCTGCAACATGGACAACCAGCCAGCCAGCGGCAACAGCTCTGATCAGGAAGGGGTGAGTGGCCCCTTGTCCCATGTTTGGGCATTGGGTGGACCACGAACACACGCTGACTGGGACTCTGACGAGCAGGACACCTTTGAAGAAGCCACCGACATGAATTCACGCCCGGCCTCCCAGTCCGACCGTTCGAGATCACGGTCCTTGACCAACCACCGCACCTCCTCATCCTCTACTGCGAGGGACGGCCAGCCCGATTCTCCGGTACCGAATCTACCGAAGGGAGCAAGTGTAGAAGGGGGCCATCATGACGACGACTCTGCAGGGGAGCATGGAGGGGCACAGGCGGGAAATTCGCCCTTGCTTACGGCACACAGGATATCTGTGACTTCAGACATGGACGATGTCTCTCTGGACGAAGGTAAACACCCTGATTTCTTTGGCAATGACCACCCAGGTGGTTGGCAGGATCCTCCAAACTCGAACATCACGCGACACGGCAGCGAAAGCCAGCACATGCTGTAGAGACATGCGCTCAAAATCTTTCCCTGTTGGTACATTGTACATTGTGCACGGGGGCTAACGTTGCACAGAAGGGGCAAAAACTCCTGGTCTTCTCCCTAAACTCCCACCTCGAGACACCCCCGACACGGGCCTACAAGGACTCTCTGGCAGGATGTCTCCAGTAAAATTTCCTCCGCCTCCGCCTCCGCCTCCGCCTCCTCACGCTACAAACGAAAAGCACACATCACTGCCAACAGCACCCGCCCCGACCAGAAAACTTACAAGTCCATTCTCTTGGCTAACGCGAAATACCACGAATAAGAAACCGGAATCCCCTCCTTTGCCGTCTTCGGAGCGAAGGAACACTACTACATCCATAGCCACAATTGGAAGCAACCCCGAGCTGACTTTGAGCAAAATCGAGGATGAAGGCGAGCAACCAACCAACAATCGCTCAAGCCGGAGCAGCCTCCGGGAACGATTCAAATTCCTTCGGATGAAGGAAGAGGCTGGCATAAGCATGGAAGACGGAGCAGCTGTCGAAGCAGGACACGCCGGAGCGCTTGCAGGCCTCCTCGGACGCACTACAAGCATCGGCCTAGGTGTTGCGAGTCCAGGAACCGTCGCCGAAGACTCTCACGAACATGCATCAGGAATATTATCTGGGCCAGCTAGCCCAAGGCCCGGTTCTCTCGGCAAACAAACAACTATCAACCCCAACCTCGCTCCCGGTACAGCCGCTGGAATGGCTGCTGGACCTGCTGGCTCGTCGGCTGAACCCGTGGATTGGGACCTTTGGCAGTCTGTAGTTTACGAAGGCCCGGCCGCTGTAGCTCGAAGTAGCGCAGAGGAGCTCAACCGTGCAATTGCAAGTGGTATCCCGCAAGCTATTCGCGGGGTCGTATGGCAGGTTCTAGCGCAAAGCAAGAACGAAGACCTGGAGCTGATGTACAAGGAATTGGTTGCCCGCGGCACTGACAAAGAACACATGGCCGTCCAGACGGCTCACTTATCGCGAGGAGAGAGCAGTGGCATCAACGGCAAAGAGAAGGGCTCCGTGGCATCATCTTCATCTTCGGTCCATTCCGATTATTCAAGCCCTGCGACAACCACCGGAAGTACAAATGCTCCGTTGGCTTCACCATCATTCCCGGTTGAGAGTGCTGAAGACATTGCAAAATTGCAGGCGAAACTTGCGGCGGAGAAGAAGCAAAAGTCAAAGGATGAACATGCTGCTCTTCAAAAGCTGGAACGGGCCATCAAACGCGACTTGGGTGCACGAACAAGCTACTCGAAGTTTGTCATGGCCGCGGGGCTCCAGGATGGTCTTTTTGGAATCTGTAAAGCTTATGCCCTGTTCGATGAATCAGTTGGATATGCACAAGGCATGAATTTCATCGCGATGCCGTTGTTATTCAATGTGAGTATGCCTTCGGAATTCAAGTGGACGCAGCTAACAACGTTCGCAGATGCCTGAGGAGGAAGCGTTCTGCCTCTTTGTACGGCTCATGAATAAGTATGGCCTCCGGGATCTGTTTATCCAGGACATGCCTGGACTGCACCTCCATCTCTACCAGTTTGAGCGTCTCTTGGAAGATCTCGAGCCCGCGCTATATTGCCATCTTCATCGCCGCGAGGTCAAGCCACAACTCTACGCAACGCAATGGTTCCTCACCCTTTTCGCCTACCGATTTCCGCTACAGCTCGTCCTCCGCATCTACGACTTAATTCTTAGCGAAGGTTTGGAGGGGGCCATTCTGAAGTTTGGCATCGTTCTGATGCAGAAAAATGCGGAAACGCTTCTTGGCATGAAGGACATGGCTACTCTTACCACTTTCCTAAAGGAACGACTCTTTGACGTGTACATCGACAAGGCCCCATCGTCGTCCTCTATTCTCGAAAGCGGCTTCTTCGGCTCCAGCGGCGGAGTGGACAAGGAGATATATCGAGCGGATATGCTTGTCAGGGATGCTGTTGCAGCTAAAGTAACGCCGGAGATGCTGAAACAGTATACTGCCGAATGGAAGGAGCAACAACGAATCGAGAAGGAGAGAGAAGCTGAGTTGCACGGTCTGAAAGACAAAGTGACTTTCCTCGAAGCCAAGGTTCGACAGCTCGAGCACCGCGCCGAACAGTCCGATACGGAGCACGTTCAGATAGCATCGGAATTGGTGAAGACGAAAGTCGAGAACGAAAACTTGGGTGACGAGAATGAGACTCTGAAGACCAAGGTGGAGGAATTGCAGAAGATTGTTCAGAGTCAGCCAGAAGAGGTCGAAGCCAGGCTTAAGAACCAGATGGAAGACGTCATGCAAAAGAACATCGTCGTCCACAACGAGAACAGGGCATTGGAGGAGCAGATGCAGGAAATGGAGAAGGAGCTCGTATCCACCAAAATGCAATGGGCAACAGTAAGTGTTCAGTAACGCGTTCCCTTAGATTCTGAGACTAACGATTCCGGCAGATCAACGAAGAGCACGAGGCCTTGAAGCAGAAGTGGAACACCATTAACCAAATGATGAACCGGTAGTCTATATCGGGGGCCAACTCATCCTCTTATGCCTTCCCTCATCTCTCCCTTTGGATCGTTATTGGCGTTTGGATCTCCGTCACCCCCAAAAATATCACGGTTCGTAATGTCTATCAAAGAAACATCTATGTTCTCCGGCGTCGAGCGCCACCTCCCCTCTGGGTTCGTCCTGTTCATATTTCATTACCGCCGACCTTTGGCAGGAGGATCGGACTACCATATTTCTTCCCTGCTGTGGCTTTCCCCGACGAAGAAGGATACTCATGACCCGCATTATATGTATACCCATGGCTTTGAGGACCTCCAGAGGTGGACCTCTATGGATGGTATTTCCTTGTCTCTCTTTCTGCGTTTCTAGGATATGCAATTGCTGCATCGACAGTGGCGTTACTCGGTAGATTGGATGTGTCGTGGAGGGCTTCCGAATAGCTTTGCACTCTGTAGTGACTGAATGGATAGACCAACTCTTGGAGTGGCATCTTTTCAAGTAAAGTTCTGTAGCAATCGTGAGTGATGTGATCTCGAGATGAAGGTGCAGGTGGCTGGTGTGCTCGGCTAAAGGCGGTTAGCGCGCCCAAACCGCCCTGGCCCGTGCTGGCTTGAATAAAGAACAGGCCTTTGTCTCGATCAACTCGACACTCTTTCTTCCAACCTTCACCCACCCCCAACCTCGCAACTTCGAAGCCATCATCGAACCAGCTCGATCCAACCGCAAGAATCTTCAACTCAACTCTGCGCGACCCGTCTATATCTTGAGATTGTCAAGGGTAATTCGTTATCCCTTCGCAGACGTAGCATCATGGCTGCCAATACACCCGACATCAGCGCCATTCTCGCGGCTCTAGGTATGATCCCCATTGCACATGGATGGAAAACCCCAATCACTGACCCGCCACTGGAATAGCTGCTCGTCCTTCCGCCACTCCGACGCAGACACATCACCAGCCTCCGCAAGCCCAGCAACCGCCCCTGCAAGGACTACCTCAAGGTTATCCGCCGGGCGGGTTCCAGAATCCAACTCCACCAGCAGGCATTCCCGGCTTCAATCTGCCGCACCCCACGAATTCGGGAAGCCTTGATCTGAGCGCCATTCGTCCAACAAACTCGGGTTCTGTCAGCATTCAAGACGCGCTAGCCAAGGCCCGTGGTTTCGCAGCAGAGAAAGGACTTACGTATGATGGTGGTCGCTCTTCAGGTTACTCTCACCCCTCCTACGTTCCCGCACATTGACTAACAACGATTCCTAGGGCCGAGAGAGGACCCACGCCTGAACGGTCGTCCCTACCGTCGCTCGCGATCACGTTCTCCCCCGCGACGAGATAACATGCGTGATAGTTATAACCCGTACCGTGACGAGCGACGAGAGGATCCGCGTCGAGGTAGCGCTGGCTATGGTAGAGATCGTTCGCGCTCGCCTCGCGGACGAAATACATTTTCACCCCCAAGAGGATATGGCACGCGTGACCGTTCTCCGCCCCCACATGACAACTCTGAGGTCGTTCTCATTGATTCTTCTTTGGTTGGTCTCGTGATCGGTCGCCAGGGTGAGAGTCTTCGCCGAATTGAACAGGAATCCGGAACTAGAATTCAATTCATCACCGGTCCTGATAACAGCGGACCACAACGTCAATGCAGAATCTCTGGAAGTCCACATGCTCGAATTGCAGCGAAACGCGAAATCAACAGGATCATTGAAGAGAATGGTGGGAACCCTGCACGTGAAACCGGTCGAAGTGCTCGCGGTGGTAGCTCTGTCCGAACTGGTGGTCAGTCGCCTGCTCTCCGCGATGGTGAACAAACGGTCCAGATCATGGTGCCAGACCGCACCGTTGGTCTCATTATTGGCCGCGGAGGTGAGACTATTCGTGATCTCCAAGAACGAAGCGGATGCCATGTCAACATTGTTGGTGAGAACAAGAGCGTGAACGGCCTTCGGCCCGTGAATCTCATCGGTAGCCCCGCCGCATCTGCAAAAGCCAAAGAACTTATCCTGGAAATCGTCGACAGTGACACGAAGGTTGGAGACGGACCATCTGCCGCCAACAATCCTCCTCCGATGGGCAACAGGCGTGACAACTTCGACCCGTACAGTGGCGGTGCCGGCAAGATAAACGACACCATTATGGTTCCCTCCGATGCTGTTGGCATGATCATCGGCAAGGGTGGCGAAACTATCAAAGAAATGCAATCCACTACCGGGTGCAAGATCAATGTTTCTCAAGCTTCTGGTGCGGATATTGAGCGTGAGATCGGCCTGGTCGGCACGCGGCAGGCCATCGATGATGCTAAGAAGGCCATATGGGATAAGGTTGATTCCGTGGTAAGCGTGTTCCCTGTCTGTTTTAGTTCTTTCTTCTAACTATGCTTAGCGTGAGAAGAACAATGGTGGCTATGGTGGCGGTGGCAGTAGCAAGCGTGGTGGAGGACGAGATAACGGTAGCCATAGTGACTACTCACACCAACAGCAGCCTTCATACGGACAACCCCACGGAGCAACGCAGAATCCGCCACAGACGCAGGCTGCTGCACCACAACCCCAGGGAGAAGCTGGCGCTGCTGATCCCTATGCCATATACGGAGGTTACCAGAACTACATGGCTATGTGGTATGCATCTTTTGCGCAACAACAAGCACAACAAGCAGCGGGCGGTCAAGGTGAGCAGCAACGGCCACCGGGAGCCTAGAATGTCCACTATGACGTTGATGCACATGCTGCTGAAACTTGGTCGATTGATGCTCGCATGCCTAATCGATGCCCCGGATCTCCATGCGTGTCGCTTGATTCTTTCTCACCGACTGGACTGTCTTCGACTTTTTGCGGCGGACCGTCGCTGCTTTGACTTACGTGGATGACTCGCTGTTCCTGACTGCATTCTTCCATGCTGCATATCTTGCACGAATACGTTTGCCCGATGACATGGTTCTTGCATCTCTGGGCGGACCTTGATCTTTTGCATACGTTGCGCTATCTGCTGGCATACTCTCCGCCTGCCGATGTGGTCGGAACTCCGGTATTGGTGACAGTCTCTATATGCTGAAGCCTGTTCGAAAATGACGGTGAACAGATTGACCAGGCAAATTTTCAATACGGTATGCTACCCTTCTCCCATGCTCTTTGTTTGCCGCCCGCCGGACGTGCGATCGCCATCAGTGGCTACATAGCTAGGTAGTTCTGTCTGGTCTGCTTATGAGAGGTCAAAAGTTTCTGCGACGTCTTTGTTTGTTTGCAATGGATTACTGTCCCGGATGGATCCGAGGGCGAAAAAATGGCTGGTGTATGGCATTTCTCTTTCAGGCTTCAGCGCCGGGTACCGGCCGACCTCCTTCCCCATCAATTGTGTTCGTCCCCTATTCGTGTAATAGTATGCCACTGAGTGGCAGATAGCTAGTTCGACTCCATCATCCCCATTCGCGCAGTTTCAACCTTGTCTCATGCTTCGCACGTGAACCATCGGCCACCTCCCCTGTCTTCGATATGACGGAGATGGCCGGGCAATAGGCCCGGAGCAGATTCCTTACATAACTAACATGGCTTTTGAGCGGTTTTGAGTGGCCTAGAAATCCCACACGAGGTCGTGAGGGGCAGTCCAAACAAAGCATAGCGTTCGCCGAGCGTTTGCCCCTCCACGCGAATTAGCGTCACGGTCATCGCCGGCTTCCTGCACAAGCACACATCTGTGGCAGAGCGGGAGTGGGACGCGATGTGATAAGGGTTGATTGTAATTGCTCTTATTCGTCCCGCGTACAGATCCCATCTCTTTTTCTCTGCAGCTTAGCCCGATCCGATCTCTAGACTGGAGCTTGGCCATCTGCCATAACTTCAAACTAATATCCCCACATCTCATACTCTACTCCCAGTCTTCCAGATACCCTTTCTTCTCTTCCCATTCTCGAACTCCTATCGTCGGTTCCTCTCTCAGCTGTCGCTTTTAACATGGCGCCTGGTATTGTAGATCCAGCTGTGGCCCATGAGTCGTCTCGTTCCTTATCCTCGGTCACTGAAGCTTACGAAGATACGCTCCGCTTCTATCTCAATGGCACCAAAGTTGTCTTGGATACTGCTGACCCAGAAGTAACGTTGCTTGAGTACCTTCGAGGCATTGGTCTCACGGGAACCAAGCTTGGATGTGCTGAAGGGGGCTGTGGTGCTTGCACAGTCGTAAGTTTGCCACTTCCTGTTACACCACAACACCACGCGACGCGGATGACTCAACTGACGGAAGATTAGGTAATATCACAATACAACCCTACTACCAAACAAATCTACCATGCCTCCGTCAACGCCTGTCTTGCGCCCCTAGTTAGTGTGGACGGAAAGCATGTTATCACTGTTGAGGGCATCGGAAACGTAAAGCAGCCACATCCAGCCCAGGAGAGGATAGCGAAGGGGAATGGTAGCCAATGTGGTTTCTGCACCCCGGGCATCGTCATGGTACGCACTTATTAGACCAGGATCGCTTCGTCGCTAACGACCGGATCCCAGAGCCTATACGCACTCCTTCGGAACGACTCCGACCCTACCAAGCACGAGGTGGAAGAAGCCTTCGACGGTAATCTCTGTCGGTGTACTGGATATAGGCCCATATTAGACGCGGCACAAAGCTTCAGCTCCAAGGGAGGATGCGGAAAAGCCAAGGCAAACGGTGGAAGTGGATGCTGCATGGAGAAGGGCAATGGAGGTGGATGTGGCAAAGCTGGTGCGGATGGCGATGATCAGCCGATCAAGAGATTTACGCCTCCAGGCTTCATTGAGTATAAGCCGGATACCGAGCTTATATTCCCGCCAGCCCTACGCAAACACGACTTCAGGCCATTGGCGTTCGGAAACAAGCGCAAGAGATGGTACCGGCCTGTAACAGTACAACAGCTCCTGGAAATAAAGAGCGTATATCCTTCTGCGAAGATTATTGGCGGGAGCACCGAGACACAGATCGAGACTAAGTTCAAGGGGATGAACTATAGTGCATCGGTGTTCGTGGGCGATATCGCAGAACTCCGTCAGTTCTCCTTCCAGGATGACTATCTAGAAATCGGAGGGAATATCGTTCTGACCGATTTGGAGAAGATCTGTAAAGATGCGGTCGCACATTATGGCGAAATCCGAGGACAACCTTTTGCCGCCATCTTAAAACAGATCAGATACTTTGCTGGACGACAGATACGAAATGTTGGCACACCTGCCGGAAACCTTGCCACAGCCTCACCCATCTCCGATCTCAATCCCGTATTCGTGGCTTCGAACGCGACGCTTGTCGCCAAATCCCTGGAAGAGACCACCGAGATTCCCATGTCGACCTTTTTCAAGGGCTATCGTTCAACTGCTCTCCCACCGAATGCGATCATCGCAAGCCTGCGGATTCCAGCAGCGAAAGAAAAGGGTGAGTATATGCGTGCGTACAAGCAGGCAAAGCGGAAAGACGACGATATTGCGATTGTCAATGCTGCTCTGCGAATAACGTTGGACGAGTCTCAAATCGTCGGCCATGTCGATCTCGTTTACGGCGGCATGGCGGCCTTCACCATTGCTGCAAAGAAAGCTATGGAGTTCTTGAAAGGGAAGAAGTTCACCGAGTTGCAGACACTCGAAGGCGTCATGAGTGCCTTAGAAGAAGACTTTGACTTGCGATTTGGTGTACCAGGCGGCATGGCTACGTACCGAAAGTCTCTTGCGCTCAGCTTTTTCTACAAATTCTATCACGAAGTTCTCGCTCAGTTGAATGCTAAGAAACTCGAGGTCGACACGCAAGCTATCGGCGAGATTGAAAGAGATATATCTCATGGACTGAAGGATCACAAGGCCGCGGAAGCTTACCATCAGAAGATCTTGGGCCAAGAACGGCCGCATGTCGCAGCTATGAAACAATGCACGGGAGAAGCGCAGTATACGGACGATATCCCCTTGCAAAAGAACGAGCTCTACGGTTGTCTGGTCTTGTCGACCAAGGCGCATGCCAAACTCCTTAGCGTGGACCCAGAGCCAGCCTTCGATCTTCCAGGAGTCGTAGCATATGTCGACCACAACGACCTTGCTTCCCCAGAGTCCAACTGGTGGGGAGCCCCAAGTTGCGACGAGGTCTTCTTCGCCCTCGATGAAGTCTTCACCGCTGGTCAGCCAATCGGTATGATTCTCGCTGATACCGCCAAACGAGCAGAAATGGGTGCCAGAGCTGTCAAGGTCGAGTACGAAGAACTTCCAGCCATCTTTACGATTGAGGAAGCGATCGAGAAAGAAAGCTGGTTCAGCCACTTTAGATACATCCACAAGGGCGATGTCGAGAAGGCAATCGCCGAAGCCGACCACGTCTTCACCGGGATTGCACGCATGGGAGGTCAAGAGCACTTTTATCTCGAAACACAGGCCTGCCTGGCCATACCAAAGCCGGAAGATGGAGAGATGGAAATCTTCAGCAGTACACAAAACCCGGCCGAGACACAGGCATATGTGTCGAAGGTCACTGGCGTCGCCGCAAATAAGATTGTTTCCCGAGTCAAGCGTCTCGGGGGTGGGTTTGGCGGCAAGGAGACTAGGTCAATCCAGCTCGCAGGTATCGTTGCCGTCGCTGCGAAGAAAGTACGCCGACCCGTCCGATGCATGTTGAACCGCGACGAAGACATCATGACGTCTGGCCAACGGCATCCGTTCCTCGCACGGTGGAAGGTCGCTGTCAATAAGGACGGTAAAATTCAAGCACTGGACGCGGACGTCTTTTGTAACGGCGGATGGAGTCAGGATCTCAGTGGAGCTGTGGTCGAACGAGCAATGACCCACATCGATGGCGTTTATTCCATTCCTGCCATACACGTTCGCGGCCGAGTCGCAAAGACGAACACAGTGTCCAACACAGCCTTCCGCGGTTTTGGTGGCCCTCAAGGAATGTTCATCGCCGAAACATACATGTCAGAAGTCGCAGACCACCTCGGCATGCCTGTTGAGAAACTCCGTGAGATCAACATGTACACCCCTGAAACCAACATGATCACGCACTTCAATCAGGAGCTAAAGGACTGGTATGTCCCGCTCATGTGGAAGCAAATCCAAGAAGAATCCGAGTATTCTCACCGCCGACAAGAAATTGAAGAGTTCAACAAGACGCATAAATGGAACAAGAGAGGCCTCGCACTCATCCCAACCAAATTCGGCATCTCCTTTACGGCCCTCTTCCTTAATCAAGCCGGCGCTCTCGTACACATCTACCACGATGGTAGTATCCTCGTCGCACACGGCGGCACAGAAATGGGCCAAGGTCTCCACACAAAGATGACCATGATTGCCGCCGAAGCGCTCCAAGTCCCCCAAGACTCTGTCTACATTTCCGACACCGCGACCAACACCGTCGCAAACTCTTCCTCGACTGCCGCATCCGCATCCTCAGACCTCAACGGCTACGCCATCTGGAACGCCTGCCAGCAACTCAATGAACGCCTACAACCCTATCGCGAAAAGCTCGGTCCCGAAGCTTCCATGAAAGACATCGCTCACGCCGCGTACTTCGACCGCGTAAACCTCTCCGCACAAGGCTTCTACAAAACGCCCGACATCGGATACACATGGGGCGAGAACACAGGCCAAATGTTCTTCTACTTCACACAGGGCGTTGCAGCCGCTGAAGTCGAAATCGACACATTAACCGGGGACTGGACGTGTCGGCGTGCGGACATCAAAATGGATGTGGGCCGCAGTATCAATCCCGCGATTGACTATGGTCAGATTGAGGGCGCTTTTGTGCAGGGTCAGGGCCTGTTTACGACGGAGGAGATGCTGTGGCATAGAGCGAGTGGGGGTATTTTCACGAAGGGGCCGGGAGCGTATAAGATCCCGGGGTTTAGGGATATTCCGCAGGAGTTTAATGTTAGTTTGCTGAAGGATGTGAATTGGGAGAATTTGAGGACGATTCAAAGGAGTAGGGGTATTGGTAAGCCGAAACACCCTTCGTTTCCCCGCAAATTGTTTTACCTGGCTGAGAATATAATTTCATGAACGATGATGCTGACTACAAGTAGGCGAGCCGCCGCTCTTCATGGGTTCATCCGTCTTCTTCGCTATTCGTGACGCTCTGAAAGCCGCGCGCGCTGAGTTCGGAGAACATGGCCTTCTATCTCTACAGAGTCCCGCGACGCCAGAGAGGATTCGAATCAGCTGCGCGGACCCGATTCTCAAGCGAGCGTGGGTGGAGCCCAGAGAGGGCGAGAAGAGCTTCTTCGTTGCGATCTAAATTGTAACGCTCCAAAGAGTTGTCGTGTGTGGTTTGGGGGGAACTAGGGGGCCAGGAGAACGCGGACTTGCGTGGTGACGAAGGAGAGAGCAGTACCAAAGACCTGTCGTTTTAGAAATATTAATAGCCTCGCTTCCTCCACAGTCACATCAACCTTCCTTCTACTTAGCATACCTAGTGGAAATTTCAATCAACTTTCAAGCTATAGAGTCAACAGAACGCACAGTTAAAAAGATAAGATATGGACGGAAAGAAGGGTAGATAGGTCATAAAACATTCTCATTTCCGCTCAGCCTGTACTGTATGCGAAGACAAAGTACAGAATTAATAATTTATTCGGAAACTGCATCTACGAGGAGCTGAGTATATCGATACCTTTCCCAGGTGATCTTGTATGACACTGTAGGAGGAGATATCCGAGGGTACGTTCATCGAAGTGAATAGAAATGGTGCAGACTCTATCGATGCTTCATCTCCTTTCTCAGTTTGACTGACATATGAACTTCCGTATGCCTCAGATTAGAACGTTGGAGCTCGATGTTCCCCTGCTATGAATCTGACCTTCGTATTTTCTCATACCCCCGTGTATTACATACATGGGATCACTTTCGTAGTCCCGCGCAATCACGCCCATCCACCAATTTACATTCTTATCTGCGGCTTTTGGAAGGCGGAAGGAGGAAGCCATTCCATAGCCAACCTCCTCCGGGACAACCCAAACGCAATTGTAAGCAATCTCCCAGTCCAGTTTGTGATGTTTTTGCTGGTCTTTGGGAAGATCTTTATATTGAGAGTAGGTAAGTTCGTCCGGGAGAATCCAGTCCCAAGGCCACTCAATACCACCGTCATACATGGTTTGTGGGCGCTGTTCGTAGATAGCAAATAATGTCACAAAATCGCCTTTCTCGGAGAGGTCGTCCAACGTGACGTCACGGAGCTCAAATGCTTCTGAGATACAGTGGAAAATTCCCCTCCATCGACCAGAAGATACATGGATGCACTCGAAAGTGAGTTTCCTAAGAGACACTGGACAAGCTCTGAGAATACACCGCAACGCTGATGCTGTCGTGTCGAGGCCCCTCAAAGAGAGTGTTTGTAAATGTGTAAACGTAATGATTCTAGAGAAGACCGTCGTGAGTTGTTCGCCGTACCCCGCTTGGTTTTCAGATGGACGAAATCCCAGATCAAGCTTCCTCAAGCATCTTGAGCCTGAAAGAATGCTCCAAAGCAAAGATGGGTCTGCACCCGGATCTAGTTTCATGTCATTCTACACCGCTTACAACTAGTACTTTCTTGCACTGACCTAATTTATACAAATGGAGCTCAGTTAAGGTGAGATCCTTGATTCGATCGAGCGATCTAAACGACTTTGATAGCGGCTGCAACACCGAGAGATCCAAGTGATTACTACCCCACGTGACGTTCTTAAGCGCCTCTAATTGTATCTTGCATTCTTAAATGGCACTCAAAGTCGTTCGTTGCACCTCTGGCCATATATCCCCAGCTTCTTCGATGGAGGTCCAACAGTTCATCATAGATCCCGCATCCACAAGTGTGAGCTCACGCAAGTTGTCGAGGGTCGCAGACAACGAGACAAGTCGCGGGCGTAACTCGTTACCAGATACGTGGCAACCCTCTCTACGTACAAGACACATCCCTTGAACTGAGGGTCTGCAAGATGATCGCATTCATGTGGGCTTGAGGGGTTGCCGAAGGTTATCTTGATGGCACGATCGCCCTTGCGATATTGACAATACTGGGCGATGTATTGTAACCTTTTAAAGCACTTTGGGCCGACCTTGATCGTTAGAGTCTCGAAGTGCACGATGCCGAAATGGAAGAGACTCTTGAAGTTCATCTCCCTGTAAGTAAGGCGTTCAGTCGCTACTTTCGGTCCCGTGACGGCAGATGCTCGATAACATTGTTGAACAGTTTCGGAGGAAGACCAGGAAGTGTCGCAGCCATAGCTCGCGGTACAGATTGAAGCTGGAAGTCTTGGAAGCTTGGCTTGCAGATGGGTTTTTGGGTTGTTGAGACAACTAGCCCTTCACTCGAAGCTTGAAAATGCGGGCCCAAGGGAGTCTAGAAATAGGCGGTCAGGTCAATTCAGAACAGATCTAGGCGTGGGGCTGCTACCTATGCGTACGAAAAACCAGGGTGGCTTCAATAACTACAGAGGGAAGGTGCTGAGGAGACGAGTTTTGTTGATCTCGTCGCATGTGAGGTGAGTGAGGCCAGGCTGTGCCAACGCGGGGACTCCTGCACGCCGGCAGAGCTGAGTGCAATTGGCACCAGGCGTATCGAGAAGACTGGGGCGACTGTGGTGTGAAGTGAGGTGGGGATGACAAGAAGTGAAGTTGAAAGGTGGCGGGAGTCATGGAGGGAATATGGAAAGCGCGCTAGCGTAAACTTGCTCAACAACTAACACTGAGAGGGAAGGAACGCAGCAGGAGGTGATGAGATCCAGCAAATACTGCACGTGATTTGTGATCTCATAGCGGTTAATCAATTCAGGGGGGGCCAACGTTCGTGAGCGTTAGCTAACAGTCGTGGTTCCTTAGTATGATTCCCATCCCATATTTGAACATCAAGGCTTTCCGCTACTGGGCAGTTCGTCGAGTCAATAAACGGAATCCTTGCCCTCTGGCACGCGGTAACATAACCACAGTCCGGAGCTTGTCAGAAACACAGGCGATTAATACCTGCAATTGGAGCTCTGACAGGAGATAAACAGTCCCTCGTTCTGATGCAAACTGGGCGACTTCGGCTCTTAGGTAGTATCCACTTGGGAGTGAAATTACAATACCGATTTCTCAGAGGTATAGTTGACAATTGGGAGAGAAGGACGACAACTTGGCTGAGCACCTTCAGATGCAAAGTTGTACATTTTCTAAGCTACATGTTAGTCCCAGTGTGTTTGACCATGACTTATATCAATGCTTGATATTCCAATGCGGTATGAACGAGCCAGCCCATGATGGATCAGGTCACCCTTTAAGCGGCTCTTGGAGAATCTAGGATGATTTCCGTAGAGATGTGAGCGTAGCCTTCCCAGCTCTGCTCTCATTCTTTCTTCCTAGCTCCTTTGATATCCACTCTCCAACTTCCGACAGCTTCTCCATGTTGACGCCCGTCTTCGCCCCTAGACTATGGAAGAGGTGAACCAGATCTTCAGTAGCGACATTGCCCGTTGCGCCAGGACTAAACGGGCAACCTCCAAGTCCACCAACCGCAGCGTCAAAAGTCCGGACACCATGCTCGAGTCCAACGACAGAGTTCACTAGGGCCTGGCCGTAGGTGTCGTGGAAGTGGAGCGCCATATCACTTGTTTCCACACCAGCCGCGCTTAGTGTTTTGAGCAGTTCCGCAGTCTTGGGTGCTGTCCCCATGCCCGTGGTATCGGCCACAGAGATCTCGTCTGCACCCATTTCCAGCAGGCTTATAGCAAGCTCTGCCACCTTGTGTGGATCCGTATTCGGTCCTTCGTATGGGCATCCAAGTGCCACCGAAATGTACGCTCGTACATTGAGATCCAACTCCTTTGCCCGCGACATTATGGGCTCAAATCGTTTTAGAGATTCTGCTATCGAGCAATTGGTGTTCTTCTGCGTAAATGTCTCTGTTGCTGCTGTGAATATTGAGAGCTCTACGTCGGCGACTGAGCTTGGTTCGGAGGACCCTCGGTCCTTTCCTATAGCTTCTGTGCCAGAAGTTGCCGATGGCATTACATTGGGGCCTTCTGACGATGTATTGAGAGCCGGTCCTCTTTCTTCTGTAGGGGTCGGTGGTGGGGTGGGGTATGCGCCCTGTTTCGCGGAGCCTTGATATTGCCAGATAGACATGAAGTTATCCAGGCCTTTGGCATTCGGCAGGAGGAATTGGTATGTGATAGGGTGTGGTGCTCGCGGCGGCGATCGTAGGATATGCTCGAGAATCTCCGAGGAGTTTGCCATCTGTCTTCAGTTGTCAGTCTTCTCCCTCAACTCTTTTGGCTGTGCTCGTATGATCTGACCTGAGGTACCCATTTCGGCGACACAAAGGATCCTGCCTCGATTGTTCTCAATCCAGTCTGCGCCAGCCTTTCCACCAGTTCTATCTTAGTTGCGACCGGTATACTTTGCTTTTCGTTCTGCAGACCATCCCTCGGGCCGACCTCTACGATTCTCACGAAGTCGGGGCGGCTGGATGATGCGGCGGCAGCGAACGTCCTTCGACACGGATAGCGTGCGGCAAGCCGCGCCGACCGGAGACAGTGAAGCTTGGAAGACATGCGGGAGGGTGTAATGGGAAGGAAAGTACCGTCTGTAGTGTGTGTATGGCCACAGTCTGGTTACACGCGGGGGTTTTGCGGGGAAGCTTTTCACCTCCGAGGTGGCGCACGGTTCGCTCCATGACTCGTGGGTCATGCCACCCTTCACCGCCTGCGCTGCCTCGGCACTTGTCATGCATTTGCGCCATATTGTTTTACTCTCCAGGGCTGGCACAAAAGAAATTATGATTTATTGTTGTAGGCGTGTACATATTCCCAAATCATCCAATCCGCCCATTACTTCATAATTTCCCATCAAGACTACGGCTCTTAAGCCTTTCCGTAGACCATAGCAACTCGATCAACCTCATCCGCACTCCTCCCAACGAATCCAACGATGCCCCAGCCGCTCTCCGCAGCGAAAGCGTAACAATCACTCGTCATCTTGCCCGTGGTTACACTCCTTCCTGAGCTAGTGAGAATCTGCATATAGAAGACCCTAGTGCTGTTGTTGTACTTCGCCTGGCAGATCGTCGCTTGCACCAACTTCTCTCCGGCATTCAGCTTCAGCGTGTTTGCCGTCCCGCCAGTTCCGCCGTGAGTGAAGGTCTGGCCGGAAGAGAGGGTAATGGAGACTGCATCGACTCTGTTTTCGCCACGAAGAGTAATGGAAGAGACGGAAGGAGATGAGATGCCGGACAGGGTGGGAAGATCGTTGTAGTAATCTCCATGCGGACCGCCGACATAATCGGAAACTCGGAGGGTATTGCCCAGGGTCCAGGAGAAGTCGACAAGCACTGGGTCGTGATCACTCAAGACGTTCCCGTCAGCTTGGAGGAACATGTTTCCAGCATATTGGAAACGGGTAGCGGAGAGATTGACGGCCGGGCTTCCACGGTACCAGACTTTGTCGACGATCTCACAGCTGGTGGTGGTGGAGGGATTGTTGCATAGAAGAGCATCGGCCCCCTTGGCCGGAGCAACGCCGCCTTTTGCAAGCTGGACCCATGCATCGGTCATGCCGTTCTGCTGGGTGAAGATAGCAGGGATATCGTCGGCTCGAGTGTATCGTGAGTTTGTGTCGCCAAATACGAGAACGGCGTTACCAGCCGAATACTGTGTGATGTGGTCACTGACTTGACGGAGATTGGCAGCTCGAGCTGTATTATCAGCGGCCTCAGTGCTAGAGAGAGGTGAGCTTAGAACGTTGAGAGCGTAAACGATCTGGAAACACCCACCCAGCATCAGCGTGGAGGTTATAGGCGTCAACCCATACTCCCTCGCTGACCTTCACTCTCATGAAAGTAAAACCTTTTGGCGTCAAACAATCGCTACCGCTTGCGTCGCTACATGTAGCCCACTTCGTCCTCTCGAAATCAATCCAGTCAAAGTTGCTCAGAGTGTTCAGCCCGCTGCCGAACGGCACTCCTCCAGAAGTTGCGGTTCTGTACGGATGGTTGTCGTTTGCGTACAGAGTGGCGTGGTAGTTGAAATCCTCCTGCACGTGAATCAGGGAGAAGCCGTAGGTCGCGAACTTCTGACCAATGCTTGCGGTATTGGCGGTCTTGTCGCCAGGGATATCGTTGCCATTCAGAATGGCCGGGAGACCAGCAACATTAAGAGTGACGACATTGAAGGTGCCGGATTGGGGGGCAGCGAGAGCAGACTGCAGGAACGAAAGGAGAAGCAGAGACCGGGAGACCATTGCGAATTAGATGCTGAGGTTGACCTACTGGAAGTGGGTTGCTCTCGGTGCATCTCGAGGGCGCGTCGTCCCTATGTACTTTATTGATCTGCATACGCCCATGCTAGGAGATCAGGGGCAATGACATCCACAGATCTAGGATGCTGGCTATAACGACTTGGCCTACGCGTCAACGATTCGGACTTCAATCCAAGAGAAGTCAATTGTATAGAACCGGCGGGGAGCATAGCCAATGTCGGCCCTACTCTGTCCACGAGGCCCTTCGACAATTCCGGGTCGGGAAGGAGCAAAGTCAAACAACAGTTTCTGGGAATCAAGCCTGCGAGTGGCCAATTGTTTGAATCGCAACCAGCATGTGGAGAACATGGGTTCACCGAGCTTGTTTCTTGCATAAATTGATTTCGCGGAGATTACTCGATTGACGAGGGAGCGCCGTGGTGTTCCTGGGCGCAGGGTCATGCTTCGGGCTAGCGTTTCCGGATTGTTTTGTCCAATCAGCAACATTCACCCCATCATGCTCTTTTTCCTTGGCTTTCCATGATCCTGAATATTTTGAGGTGTTGATAATATCTGATGTTATCTGTGTCGTCGATACTTGGGTGTGTGTGTATTGGTGGATAAAATTTCAGCACAGATTCCTGAATGGAAATGCATTAGTACAGCATACGCGTGATATGCGCTGATCTCAATTCCTAACATATGCTAACCTTTTACCTCTCAATTTTTTGTAGTAGTAGGTCATAGGAACTGATCCTGTTCTGTTTCCTTAGCATGTCTTTTCTTGCCCCTTTAAAGAGTAGAAGGGGTCCTTCAGGCAAGGTTTTAGACAGATGACGCTAGTGATTCTCATACTTGCCTTTCCACGACCGTAGCTAGTATCTAGTCAATCAAAGGTATTGTTCTTCTCCATTACATCTTTCCAGCACGAGACAGCAGAGGTCCTCATTTCATTTTCCTATCCCGCCTATTCTTACTCTATTGTAAGAAGTGGGGGGTTGTCAAGTACGTTTCGGGCCTGTGAATGTTAGAATGCCAGTGCCCCTATGGGCAGTGCGCTTTGTCCTATAAATGACAGAGAAGGCTATGATTCTTCCTCAAGACACGCCCCCAGCAGACGACCGCGGACAACCCTATTTGCTTTGTTTTCTTAGCCTGTATGTACTTACTCCAATATAAGGAGAGAAGGAGTTCTCAGACACAGTCATATAGTAGCAAAAATGAAACCTATTGCAGACTAATAGACGGCTGTCCGAGGCTAAGAATAAGCGTGAAGGGCTTTATCTTTCCAAACTACAACAAGCGTTCGAGTCCCGATCGACTTCAATCGCACCGACCATTCCAACACCTTGATCCTGCTTGTGCACATGGGTTATGGGGTGAGTGATGGACCGTCCTGTCCCCAGCTTTTCAAGGCCCCTGAAGGTACTGTACTTGGAGTTTGGCAGGCCGCGCTTACTATGCGTGATCCACGATTCCCTTGCGGACCTTTTTTGGGGCTAGTACAATATTGCAAAAGGCTTCTTGGAAAGTTGTTGGGTCGATTGGATGGGAGACCATCATAGGGCTCGCCACCACGAATTAGGGCGGCTTAATTCGCGCTAGAGATGGTCGCATCTGATAACAGAATCCCAATCCAAACAAAACCCCTGATATCTAGCCATATCAAAATAGAGCCATCCTGTAGAACGCCGCGTGCTTGTTGGCGGGGGGTGGCGAGTCAAATTACAAAAAGAAGCGGTGGGGAGGTCAGTCCGTCCGCAGTCCAAAAAATAGCAAAAAAGAATGATGATCCTAGAGGCATTCGAACCCTCGTCTTCCCCGTGTAACTCTGATAAGAGTTAAGAATAGTCTATCCAAATCCAAAATGGCCGAGACAGAGTTGTTGGGGAGATCCTGCCACTAGACAACAGTCCCGTGTATGGTTTTGAATTATAGTGGAAGTGGAACATTAATGACCGAAAAAAGAAGTTTTGCAAACGGTTCCTGAAGGAATGACGCGGGGTTCCAGGCTTGTGGGCAGTTCCCCGACCCGGTATGTACCACGCAGACGGTCCTCCGCGTCTGCTCACGCCATGTCTGTGACGAGCTCTCCGCCAAAAGGGGAGGGTTTGCCTCAAGGTATCATGCGGTAAGGCGGTTCTACGATGCTGCCAAGGAGATAGCCTACATCTTTGAATCATCTGTTACTTGTACCCCAGGGTATTAGCTGGATAGTCCTCCTCCGAGTGAATGGGAGCCAGGTGCCGCACGGCGTCTATCCACTGCACGCCTGTAGCAAGATATCCTATAGAAGGTGAGGCCCCGGCCTTGGGACTGTATGGTAAAGCGATTTGAAATACGCCTAGGACACGCTACACATCTCTAATTTGTGTGCTGCTTGTACGTTAATGTGTATGCTGCTTGTATCCTGGCGCATTACCTGGGTAGCCCTACTCCGAATGAATGGGACCCGGGGCAGGCTATGTCCTGGCTGCACCTAGACATTGGCAAGCCGCCAGACTGGCCCAACTCTGAAAATTGACGTCATTGCTCTTGAGAGTATACGGCAAGGTTGTTTTAAGATGCCGCCTGATGATATACATATATACATATTTCTGCAATGCGAGCTGCTTATACCCTGGGTAGTTGTCCTGAGTGGATGATGGAAGCTCGGACAAGCAATTGCAGGGCAGCAAGGAGGCATTGGGAAGTCGGATGCCCACCTCCGCAACCCTGAAAATTGAAGGTAGCTATCTGGAGATTTTATGGTGTAGGGTTCAGGATCCTGCTTGGAGGGTGTCTACATATCTGAAATGTGTGCTGTGGGCACCTGGGTGGCTATCCTGAGTGGAGGAGAGTTCGGAGAAGCGAATGCGGAGCAGCATGGAAGCATTAGGCAGGCGCAAGCCCACCCTGACAGCCCTGAAAAGTAAAGGTAGCCTTGAAGAGATTGTACAGTATAGGGTCTTGGGAAGGAGCTTAGAGGATGTCTACATCTCTGAAATGCATGCTGCTTGTACGCTAGGGCATTACCCGGGTGGCATCTTATATCAGAGCCACTAACCCTTGGGCGGGCGGTGACATCGGAGGCATAATATATGTCCAAAATATCAACCCGCGATGCTAGCACAAGCCTGGGAAACGAGGGCTTCAGTCTCGCAATCGCCAAGCAAGTTGTTTCGAGATGCCGCCCGGGCGGTGTTGAGATATCCCAAACCCTTGCTGTTTGTACGCCAGAGCAATAACTGAGTGACATCTCAAACCTGAAGAAGCTGGCTGCTTAGGCGAGCTGTGCCATGCTTCAGAGCATTATGGTAGGCTATAGGGACTACTATTGGAAGATGACTAGCTTGGACACCACGAGCAGACTGTGAAGATTATTCGAGGTCAACCCAGTAAGGGGACAGTTCGATTCGGAGGGTTGCTATCCTGCACCACCGGTGCTATACTTCCCCCGGCCATACCCCCAAAAATAACACTTTTATCACCCTCCCGACCCCCAGACGCCAGAAGAGCTCATCCTCCCCACACAGGGCTTTAGATCGGCAGCCGGAGCCACCCTCTCTACAACTTGTCGTCGTCGTCGTCGTCGTCGTCGAGTTCGTCGTAGGCGTTCGGAACGACAAATTGGGGGTCGGGTGGATGCAAAACCACAATTTGACGTCGCTGACGTGGGCCTCGTGCAGAATTGCGAGATCGGCCAGCGCGCTGCGGACCGCGGGAGATTTCATGTGGAGCCCCGTGCCGGCTCCATTGGTGGTCGCGGTAATTAGGGCGATGCCCGACTTTGGGTCTTCGGCGAGCTTGGTGGGGAGCACGTCTATCCAGACTGGATTAAGTCTGAATGCGGACTCGGTCTCGATTTGGGCCCAGAGTTCGAGACAGGCCGCGATTTGGGCATGATCGGCGGAGGCGGCGGTGGGGGAAGACATTTTGGTGGTGGTGGCGGCGGTTTGGATTCGGTTCAGGAGATGTTCTGAGGGCGAGGCTTTGCTCAGCGAGAGAATTCGGCTGGTTGGACTTCCCCTTCCGCCTTCTTCGACGCAGCTCGTCCTCGACATAGCCCTCCCTCGACTAGCTCTTCCTCGACAGTCTTCTTCAACGCAGCTCTTTCTCAATACACCCCTTCCCGGACACAGCGCCCCTGGACACAGCTACTACCGAACGAAAGACACGAGCCTCTCGAGCAAGCAGACCATCGCATGGCGCAGATACAGAGTTCCCCGCAGCATGTCTGCGATGCAAATACAACTCAGGGGCTAGATCTACCCCACGCACACCAAGCGGCCGCCGAGCGGCTGGGAATTCCGATGCGTTGACACGCGGGGGGTACCCGAAGCCCCCTCTTCTAACGTGGATACACAGGCCCATGAAGTCTTTCAATTACGGTCGAGGTAGACGGCTACCCTTCCGCCCCACGTCCGATACCGTCTACCTCGGCTAAATCTGAAACCAAAATTGGGCCAGGGAGGGTCAGTCGTCATGACGATTCGTTGTGTTGAACCCGCCAGATGGAGGGCCGGAGCTGCTACAAGGAAGGGGTACGCACGGAGACGCACCCAGCCAAAAGAAACGGCCGCAAGGCCTTACTCCAATTCAGACATGCCCTTGTTTCTCGCCAGGTTGATATCTGGACGCACGCGCTGGGGACGTGTCGTCCAGTCCCCTCTCAAGGGATAATGCCAGTGGCTTAGCCGGGTATACTTAGTGGCCAGCCAACATAGGGAAATCCAAGCGCTCCGAAGACATCGAGCAGACGAGTATTGTGGAGAGCCCCTCTCCTCAGAGGAGGAAGATCAGGGCGAGCCCGAAGTCCCAATTTCAGCTATATCACGCCGGATCGCCGGTGGTACATGCAGTGTTGCTTCCCGGCATTCGAAGGAGTAGTTGAGATCAAATCGGGTGCACAAGGAAGTGACTCGTAAAGAGACGGGGTTTCTCGCCGTCAAAGAACTCGAAAGATGTCCTAGGCACCAGGAAGTGACCATGGAAGAGACGAATTTCTCGCCGTTAAAAGAAACCGAAAGCTGACATGGGTATGGCCTCGGGTCTTGGTAGTAAAATCGAGACAAAATTCGATGAAAACTCTGAAGATTGCCGTGGTACTTTCAGTGGTGTTGCTGCGGAGAAAGTGACACCGAAGTATGGGCTGGCTTCCATTTCGATAGGACCGGCGATGGAAGCAATGGACATCCTTATGTCTGTAGTATCGGTAATCTTCCCGGCAAGCCCGTTGTACTTCCGGGCGGAAACACATCCTGTATGAGCAACTACGGGCAATTCTGGCTGCAAGTGCTTGCTCTTCGACCGCGCCATATCTTGTGCCCAATTGTTGCCCGTAGACCATGCGGGAAGTAGCCTAAGGTACGGCTATCGGGTTAGGAAGGAATGGCAGATGAGCAGATAGAACATCTATCCTTTGCAGGCCATGTCGACAAAAAGGACTGGCGGGAGCTGCGGCTATTGGCGCTAGATCATCGATCTCCACGTGGTCCCTAGACCTAGACGTGTCTCTGGAGAGCGAGCAGGCACACATTGAAAGGAAAGCTGAAAATCCGGAACTGACTTCCCGAACCAAAGCGCTCGTCTGTAGCAAGAATGCCTTAAAGGATTTCTTTCCTAGCACTCGGGCACCCGTCAAACCAAAGTGACATTATCGAGCACTCCCGGCATCCAGAGCGACATCCCGAGCGCGGGTCTCTTGTGGATTATAAAAGAGGTGGAAACTTTTCACGATACTTTCCTATTTGCGTTGAGCTGTTGCCACGGTTTGTCGTTTCAGATATTTGTCTTTGCCACTTCGAATTATGTTGTGGCAGTTGCAATACCAATGGCTGGATAGGTGCAACATGACGAACCAGCAGCGTGCTCCACCAGTCCGGACCAAACCCTGGAACTGGATACAAAAAAGAGAATGACCACAAAGAAATGATAAGTAAGCGCCGGGGTTGCCATGGAATCGGGGTTGTCCTTGGAGTTGTCCTTGGGTCATCTGCATGCTGGTCGAGCAACGAAGTCCGGGCGTTTATTTGGTGTCGTCTTGAATGGCTGGCACCAAGCCAGTAAAGAGATGGGAAGTCCGCCCGAATGGAGGTGAAGCTCCTGTACGATTGTTTCGAGCTATGACATACCCGTTTGTGAAGTTGAATCCGCGCAGCCACCAGGGGTGTATGCGTATACCGGACACTGTATGTCCCACCAACCTTGGCCGGCCCAGCTCCTTGCTCGTGCAAAGACTGAGTGTATCGTATGAAGCTATGGCGCGATCACACTCCGCGCGTTACGCTGCGGCGATGTCCCAGGAGACATCGGAGCGGTCGATCCATCCCGGAGACGAAAGCAATAGATATCTCCACGAGGACGAATAAGGTTCGGAGGCAGGCGCTCGCTTCGGAGTCTATGTGGGAGAGGCGCAGATGGTGCGAATTTGGGTGCGAGATTGTGGGGGTGCGTTTGCGAGGGGTCGGGATACCGGCGCGTCCACGTAAGGCGAAGAGGGCAACGAAAGACGCAGGAGGTCGGCCCTCAGTGTGTCGACTCTACGAACGGCGTCTCACATTAGGACATCACGTATAGGCTTGTGTGTGCGTTAAGGCCGCTTGTCTTCGACGGCGCTCCGTGGGTGCTTCCGCGCGAAGATGCTCACCCGTGAAACCTGGATAGGCAGGGAGGACTTTGCTCAGCTCCCAGCTACCTTCTGGCACAACGACCATGCGTACATACGCAAGCCACGGCATCTTCATGAAGGCGTTGGGCAAAACGGCAGGCCTCTCAGAGAAACCTGGTTACTGGAAGGTGGCCCTGCGTGCCCACGCGGTTCGTCATTCTCGCGGAGCAATTCGGCAAGACTCAGGCTGCCCGCCCTTGAGGCCTGGGGCATCCAGGCACCGGCGGCGACGTTGTTTCGAGACCGAGAGGGAGGCCCTCTCCTGGTGTTTCAGACGTTGACGTGCTGTCTCAGGCTTGTCGGTGTGGTTCGCCTGTCCGCAAGGGGTGGGATCGCCGCCAGGGGCTTTACCAGGCCCAGTCGGCCTCCAGAGTCTACACAGCAAATGCCGCCGGCCAGGGCCCGGAGTACAGCTCTCGAGCAGCAGCTGGGATTCTATGCCGGAATCGGGCATTGTGGAGAGATGGGTGTGGTGCATGTCGGGGCGGAGCGTGGTGGTGAATGTTCGTCACACGGGAGGGGCCAATTGCGCCTCCCGCTCAGACGCTCTGCTTGCTGGCGTTCCGGCGGACTACCAGCGACACCATTTTCGACTCTAAACGAACGTCGCCCAGCTGCATCTGTGACACTCCGCTCCACCACCTGTTTGACCGCCACAGCGAATCCGCACCTAGCTCCATCACAGCAGCACTCTGCGAGCTGTGCGGCCACGAGGTCTGGTATCTGCAACAGCCGCCAACCCCCGGGCAAGCGGTTCGTCCTCTGTTCCGTCAACATGCAGTTGCTTGCTCCGGTGCCACAGAGGGCAATCTGGATCGCACAGGCCGCCTGCGACTCCCGTCACGCAGATGATGGAGATCATACAGGGACACGGCCGCCAGTAGGCCGCCTGACGTACATGACAGCTTCCGCCTCCCTCCTCGAGCAGGGAGAAGCCTCAGAGGTCCAGTCTTACTGCAGCAGAGCCCGTAGGCTTTGCGGGCTCGCCAATTATGTGCAAGATCACATATGTGCCCCGTGCTTTTCGTCTTCCTGCTCCCAGAACCTTTTTTATCATCCTCACCCCGTCCTGATGTCTCAATCTGCTCCCAGCTGGTTCTATTCCTGAGGCTCCAATACGGTAGACCTCCCCCCAGTCAGCCATTTCCTCGGCTTATTCCTCTTTCTCTATTCCGTATTGATTCATCGGGATCATGGGCTGGCTCTGGTCTCTTTGGTATAAACATCTTACCGTTCCCAACTTTCCCTCCCAGTCTTAGCGGCCTTGATGGCATCTCCCTCTGGTAATCGTGTCATCGCGGTGACGGAAGCGTTCACAGTCGTCGCCGGCGCTGTTGTGTTCTTGCGCCTCTTTACTCGTCTTTTCGTTTTGCGAAATGCTGCTTTCGAAGATGCTTGCATCACTTTCGCCATGGTAAGTTTCCTTTCGAAAGTGCTAAGTCGACCGCCGCTGGTTTACCGAATATTGATGCTTCCAACAGGCTTTCTCAGTAGGCTTGACAATCACAATCGCCGAACAAGTTCGAAACGGGATGGGAATGCACATCAGCTCTCTCAGGCCCAGCATGGTGGTAGATTCTCAGAAGGTGTGTATTTTATGACATCAAAGTCGTGGTGCGGATCTAATATGGCCTCAGGCATTCTGGGCAAGCATTTGGATCTACAACCTTTCTCTTACCTTTACAAAGCTTTCCATTCTCGTTCAGTTTCTACGGATCTTTCCCACACATCGATTTCGTCTCACGTGCTTCTCATTGGCGGCCTTCGTGGCAGCATATGGGACCTGGACCTTCTTTGGAAGCGTCTTCATGTGCACGCCAATCGAGTTCTTCTGGAATAAGTCAATCAAGGGTGGATCTTGCCTCAACCAGTTCGTGGTCTGGTTTCTGAATGCCGGCGTCAATATCGCCCAGGACATTGCCATAATTATTTTGCCGATTCCAGTGCTGCGCTCATTAAACATTCCAAAGGCTCAAAAACGAGCATTGATCGGCATTTTTGCTCTTGGCGCGTTGTAAGTGTATCATGAACCACTCCTGCTGTTGTGCTAGTAGCTGATTCACGTCTCAGTGTTACCCTCATATCGATAATACGGCTCCAGACTCTCGTACGAATTTCCAACTCCAAGGATCCTACCTTTGATAATCCTCCCGCTGCGACGTTTTCAGCAGTCGAAACCAACGTTGGAATTGTTACCGCCTGTCTACCTTCGCTTCGGCCTCTCCTGGCACATATGCTCCCATCATACTTTCCCGAGATGACACACTTTCCTATACGTCGAACGTACGACGAGGAACAACAACAGCACAAGCACACACGAACACTCTCTTCCACAACTCGTCCGTATACTGCTGGAGAAGTAAGCAGGCCTAGTCAATCTCGTGGTGGTACAACCAATACAACCTGGTCCCGGACCGAGAGTGAGCTAGAAGAGATGTTCAACCACCAAGCTACAGTACTAGGTACCGGAATGCGCGTCAACGGCCCAGTTCGTCAAGTTACCATCAATCACAGGCCCGGATCCAATACCCCCAACCTTGTCGCTCCTCGGCTCCCTCGGTTGCCCGAAGACATGGCTGTCGTCGGTTCGGTCGGAGATCTGTCACGACAAAGCTCAAGGCGCTCGAGACGAAGCACCCTGCCCAGGAATAATGCACGACGGTATCATGCACGAAACCCCAGCCTCCAGAAGCCGCTGCCCATCACACCATTCCCCGTTGCGTGAACCATGGAGTGCAGCGGATTTCCCCTTTCGTGAACCTTGGAGTGGAGCAGATGTGTGAAACAACTCGAAACACAGGAACTGTACACTTGGCGACACCGTTTACCAGCGCCACCTTTCCGGTCACACGACAGCATGGACAACGTTCTTCTTTCAAAGCAACAATGCAGACCATGGCAACGGTTGCCCTATTAGTGCTCCGAAACACCGCAACATCGATGCGCAACTCACACCGCTTCAACGCACCATCGAATGCAACTGCCCCGGGACCCTCTCCTTTTTTGTCTCCTTCCTGCGTCCGCTTCCTTGATTTCTCACTCTGCTGCCCCAATGTACTATTTTCATACTGCCACCGACCAGCATCATAGCGGTCTCCATCACGATCTCTTTAATTTCATGTCCGGTCTCGATAAACGGCCTATTTACGGTCTTCATGATACCCAAATACCCAATGTTTCACTCCTTTTAGAACCCCATTCTTGTATGTACAATAATGTACGCGCCCAGCTGGGCCTCTGTCGCTTCGCACTTGTATTTTGTAAAAGTTGTATATTTAAGAATCTTTCGGTAGGATTGAGGAGGAAGGATTCTATGTTGTTGTTCGTTCGCAAGATAAGCACCTTATTATGATCGACAGAAATAAGATACGGGAAGGCGATGAGACAGTGCCACCAGGTGAAGGTAGCCCTGTCTTCCCTTCCACCAATCCAATTCAAACCTGGTCAATACTCTCAGATTTCTCAGATTCCTATATTTTCTGCAGTCTATTCGTCAACTCGTCAACTCGTTCATTTAATCTTACCAATGGTTCCCCTTGCCGCACCCACGTAAGCCGCACGTTCCATCAACCCGCCTCGAATTCCTTGAACTGAAGAGCCTCCTACCATCTCCAACCAGGTTTATCCAGTTTCGCTACAAATATATTCTCCGGTTGCGAAGAGAAAGAATGATTCACTCCTCGCTTGTTGTGCCAGACTGCTGACAGGGTAAACTGGTACCGAGACGGATATCGCCCCGGAGGTAAGCACTGGCACGCGGAGTATTTTTAATGTAGTGGTCAGCGCGCGGCTTTGTACGACCATGACTGCAGCAGATTGTCCAGATTTCTCGCGGATGGGCTGCAGGTACGGAATGCAAGAATGGTTCGGGAGGGGGAGGCTGGTGGCTGTTTGGGGATGTTTGATTGGTTCGATGTTTCGTTTCATCGAGGGAGGATCGTTCCTTTCGGCTCCACTTTCTTGATGAGATCTGGGATGGGTGATGCGCGGAGGTGGAGGACGGCGACGTGTGCTATCTTGGTCACGGGACATGTCGCCGATGTGAGACTGGCAAGGTTGACTTGCTAGGCGCCGACAGCGGGAGGGAGGTATTCGCATTCTTCCTCGTCTTCATCCTCGTTCCCAGTCTATATGTCTTGTTTCTATTTCTCAACAGTCCAACCTCAACTCCCCGCAAGATACGATAGAGCAGTACGGCAGGCAGAGACATTACCATCCGCCCTCCTGAATCCTCTCCCCAGATTAGATCCATCCCGCCCGCCCCGGCCTGGAAGGATCGTTAAGGGTATCACGGAGAGAGTAACAAATACCTTTCTTCGTCCCTTCCTCCCGCATCGCCCCTTGTCTCCACATTCCCATTGTTTCTCACCAATCTCACAAGACTCAATGGGTAACACAACGCGAGCCGGCCCTTCTAGATCCTCCCGAAACCATCCTCCAGTTTCCCCTTTCCCCTTTCCCCCACCCACCTGCATCCACATCCCATCTGTTCGCATGCATCAGCCTCGACCTCAACAATTACCTTCAATCGCCGATGTTCGTTCACCATCCTCGTTACCCGGCATTTGGAGCACATCTACGCGTCCAAAGTAAGCTTTATGCCCAGGGCGGCTAGCGAAACTCCACAGGATCTGCGGAGCTGCACTGTTGCAAGGCTTATCTTGAGGTCGAGCGATAGCACGTCCGTGATATAGGGTAGGTGTTCTTCGAGTGCATTTGCGGGATGATTGGGTGCTGTAAAATTTGGAGTCTTTTTTTGTTGCAGACATGACCTGGGTTGTGCCGAGAGAAGGAGTGCTGGACTTCACGACCCTGCAGTTGGAGGCTGAAAATAAGTATATATGGGATCATTTTAACGGTGAGGCCAGCAGCTACTGGGTAGAGAGTGTAAATAGACGAAAACACTGAAAATCGCACCGCGTATTCCTTGCACAAGTTCACGCAAGGCAACATAGAGTACAACTCACAGTGCACAATTACCTCCGCCTCTAGCGGTTGATACAGAAGGAATACAAGCGAAGTCCATGTTTCCGTTTCGCCGTGGCATCTGCAAGGGATTGGGATACCGGTGTATGTAGGCGACATGTGATGTTGTCGATTCTGCTTGACTTCTTTTCCCATGCGTTTCCTTACCATTCCGGGCACGCGTATCAGGATGTGCATGTCCAGGTCCACGACCGATGTTTGGCCTCAGCGGCAACCTGCACGAGCAACCATCAACGTTATGCCCATTGGTCCGGTCAAAGGAACAGGAAACATGGACCCATGTCCTTTTGCTTCTTCGTTTATCCTCCAAGGTGAAAGCAAAGCCGAAGGTTGCGAATATGACGTTGACTAGCTCCAATCCGTAGAGATATGCTCTTCCATAGAGATCTGCAAAGAATCCAAGCACCATCTGGCCGAGGGTTGAACCCATCGGACTGGAAATGATCATCCATAGTGCAAAGGATGCGGCTTCGTGAGACGTACTTTGCGACTTGGTCCCCAGGAAGTTCCACAGCCTTGACATACTCCAAACGAACAGTAAATCGAGACGACGTCCTTCGACACATGGCAAGAAGCAGGGAGTGGTCAGCAGCGGGACATGATGACAGGTCAAAGGGTTCAAACGAAGCCAAAATGGGTCAACTCCTGCATTGATATCGAACACGGACCCCAACGGATTAAAGTTATCTTGTACAGTTTCGCCAAACGCCAGACTACGCACCCAGAACATATCAATGTACATCTATCGCCTAAACTTGCTGAAGACGACGGCAATAATAAGTAAGACAAGGACCGTGATGATCGCAATAGTGATAATCCGATTCGTAGCCATCCTGCATCACGAACCACGTTAGCAAAACTCGGACATTCTCAAAATGGCATCCCAAATCTGGAGTCCACATCAACACCAGACTGGTCTTGGGGCGCACTGGATGGACTGGAACAGGGATTTTGCGTACCTTCGCGCCATTCCCCTGAGCGTCTTGATACTCCGATCCGTGTAGCTCTCGCTTTCCAAAAGCGTCTGCCTAGTCCGCGTAATCTGCTCCCTTTGCGTGTGGAGATCGCCCAGGGTGTTCCTCCCAATCTCTTCCGTCTCCAAGGCAATCCTCTGGCTCTCCCTGAGCCTGCCGGATGACCTGCCCAATCGCTCGGTGCCTGAAAGCAGCTGCTGACGTTGCTCGAGCTGGTCGTCGGTCGTCGGGTTGTCGGTATACCGCGCGCCGAAGAGTGCCTTGCGGTCATCTGAGAGAGATTTGAGCTTGCGTTCTGCGCCATCGACGTCGGATTCGAAGTTGCGGAGTCGTTGCTTTGACTTGGACTTTGAGGTCGCAGGGATATTGGGCATCTCGAGGCGCATTTGGCCAATCTGTTGGGAAACATTGTCAGTCCAGTTTCTTCCAAGATGCCAGAGCGACGGCGCTTCATGAGCGTCTGCCTATCCTCATTCCGGTGACGCGCGCTCTGTCTCAGTTCTGGTTACCGGACAAACACCTACCAGTTCTTTGGCCTCTTCCAGGGCTCTTTCCGCCTTCCTGATAGACGCCTTTCGAGGCTCCCCAGAGAGTTCCGGTATCTCATCCAGCTGCTGGTTCAAATCGGCCTGTACAAGCTTGAACTCGGCTTCATAGCTTCCGAAACGCTCGGTGCCCGCATCAGCGTCCATGAGGTTCGCCATCGTTGATAGGGGTCGGTAATGCGGTGTCTACGGTTCTAAGGTCCGGCCGAAGAGATTTATGAGCGGAATGGATACGGCGACGTTGCTGAAGGAGAGGCGGGTGGAGTGAGGACAATGGAGGTTGATGGTAAGGTACGGGCGAGGCGCAAGCGCCAAGAGCTGCATCCTTGTGACTCTGTCACGTGCATCTCCATCCTGGGCGCTGCGTCATCGCCTGCGTAGGTATGTACATACTGTAGGCACTAGAAACCACGCGCATTGTGGACCGACCGCCTCGTAACCCTTTTAATATCTTGGAGCATGTTCAAATTTATTGAGGAACATACCATAACTGCAGAACGCATAGCAACCATTGACTTCGCCAAGCTTCGGTCCAGCTCAATTGAGGACGAGGAATCTCGCAAGTATTGCTTTCCTCTATAATTCTTCTATTCTCATCTCTCTCTTTTCGATGTCATTTTTTCAGTCTACGAAAGAGCTAGTACTCTTTGAGGAATATCATGGTCAGATTGTCAAGATCATAGGTAATTTTAGGCGGCAGGCGTGATCCTGATTCCACCTATGTCATAGTAGCAGTCCTCTTAATGATTTATAGTCGCTCTATTTGTACAGCTATATTCACGAGGAAAACTTGAAAGGTGAGGGCCCAAGGCCAATGGTATTCCTCAAAAAACACTAGCTCGTTTGTACACGCGTCCAAGGCCATTCGAGATAGCAGTTTGGTTCCTAATAGAAGCAAGCCACGCTTCATATACGGGGTTTCTCCGTACACAGTGTCCATAATTGTCTACCGTAGAATGTCCCTCACTTTCCTCACTCTTTCCAAGTAAACTTAATAGTCAGAATATTCAATCTTTAGAACGTTTTCAATGCCGCAATCAAACTGGACCAGCACCCAAAAGCGCACTAGCGCAGAGACCTGGCCAATCAGGCACGATCAACGCGAACCAGCATTCCGTCGACTCTCGTTGCTCAGCGATTGTCGGAAATGCATTCTACGCCCTAAATCACCTGTATAGAAGTCTAGATTTTCATCTCCTATCTCTTTAACGGGTTTTGAGATACCTCTCCACCAAAGCTGAAACCGTTCTCGCTTCAAAATCCATGACCTCACCACTTTTATTTTCTGCCTCCACCGTATTTCTTCCTACCTTCTTAGCTCTTTTCCACTAGCAGTACATTTTTGAGCCCATAATCGGTCCCCACGTGAGAAATCACCAAACGAGAGATGGAAAGAAAACGGATAGCCATTGTTGGAAGTGGAGTTGCTGGCCTCAGCGCTCTTTGGACACTCAGACACACACAACATGAGATCCATCTCTTCGAGGAAGCAGAACGCCTCGGCGGCCACACCAACACCGTGGTCTGGGAGAACAATGGCCACAAAACACCAGTCGACACCGGTTTCATTGTCCTTAATACGGCTACGTATCGTCAGTATACCTCCCCGACCATACTGCCATCTAATGGAGAAGTTTCAACGTGATCCGTTAAGATATTAACTTCTCTCACAGCAAACTTCATAACCTTCCTCGCAGCTCTCAAAGTCAAAACCATCGCCTCCGAAATGACCTTCGGCATCTCCCGAGACTGCGGCGCTTTTGAATGGTCCGGGACCTCGCTCTCTGCGCTCTTCGCGCAGCCTTCTAACGCCCTAAAACTCTCCTTCTGGCGCATGATTTTCGACATCATCAGATTCAATCAGTTCGCTCTGGACCTTCTATCTAAGCGTTCTTCCGTGGGCTCAGACAGTATGAGCATCGGCGAATATCTAGAGAAAGAGGGATATTCAGATGCCTTCAGAGACGACTATCTAATTCCGATGACGGCTTGTGTCTGGAGCACCGGACCTGATAAATGCGCGCTCGAGTTCCCGGCTTTGACGCTTGTTAGATTCATGTGGAATCACCACTTACTTACCACGGTCGCCGAGCGCCCACCCTGGCTAACGGTTGAAGGCGGCTCGAAGATGTATATTGATGCTGTGATGCGTGCGTGTCAGAACGCTCGCGTTCATCTCGGTGTCTCTGTCGAGTCTGCAACGAGGAAAGACGGAAGGGTCATTTTGGGTCTTGGAGGCAAATCCAGACAGGAGACAGAAACGTTCGACGAGGTAATCATGGCGTGTCACGGAGACCAGGCTTTCAAAATTGTTCGACAGACCGCTACGCCTGACGAGACCGACATCTTGAGCGTATTCCAGACGACGCCGAATACTGCGTACTTGCATTCTGACCTATCGGTATGTACTTTCTTATCTCCGATTCCCTAGGTAGATACTAATATAATTTCCAGCTTATGCCCAAACGCCACACGGCATGGTCGGCATGGAACTATCTCACAACATCCCAATCCCCGTCACAAACACACAGCCCCGCATCTGGAGCGCTCTCAACCGTATGCTTGACCTACAATATGAACATACTGCAATCTCTGTCCACCAGCACGTACGGCAATATTCTAGTCACTATGAACCCGGAGAGCCCCCCAGCCCCCGCCTTGACTCAAGCCACCTTCCAATATCGACACCCACTGTACAATGCTCCAATGGTCGCCGCTCAGGAGAAGCTGGAATTCATACAAGGAAAGCGAGGGATCTGGTATGCAGGTGCTTGGACGGGTTACGGATTCCATGAAGATGGGTTTGCGAGTGGAATGCGAGTCGGGCTGAGGCTTGGTGGGGAGGTTCCGTGGGAGGCGAAGGATGCGAAATTCAGTAGAGGTACGAGCCCTGTCCTTGAGTGGAAAGACTATGTTGTTAGGGTATGGGTTCTCGTCTTACAGATGTTCATCACTGTCCTGGAGCGAGTGTCGGGAGTTCAGAGGAATCCTGGTGAATCGAAGGGAGCTGTGAGAGTGAACGGCCGGGGAGAAAGAAATGGGAAACCGAAGATATTATAATTGCGGGTCCCTCGTAGATGGCAGCGTAGGAATTGATCGAACAGCACGCTCACTTTCAGAATGCAATGCAATAATTATGCCAGTTGTATGCCATGAATTTTGAGGAATCCTGATAAACCTAGCCATAACAGGACCGGCACCTGAATGCTGAAGCGAGCCTTTCAATTCCCGACAGGGCAGCCCGCAATATGAAATCCGTTGGAAGAACTCCTCCGTCCTGCATCCTCGACACCACCTTAAACCTCAGCAATTTCCCTCAATCGTCGGATCGTGGACCTCGTGGCAGCGGCAGCTGGGGTTCTGCAGGATCGCGGTCAGTCTTCTGCTCTATCCAATGCATCTACGATGCACTATACGGCTCCGATCACGCCTGGGTTAGGGCGTCTTACGAGACAGTGTAGGCTCCGCCGGCGGTGGTCTTCTTGCATGATCGGCACTCCCAGATACCAACAGCCTTCCTCTTAACCGCAGTCTTTCCGCAGAATGTGCATGTGTATCTGTCCCAAGTCATCAGTCTAAATCCGGCTCCAGATAGCGCGCAATCTCGCTGCGGCGGGAGGGAAATTTACCGAGCGTGCTGTGTGATCTATAGAGGGCAATCATTAGCATCATCCTCTCCTGTCAAATATTCCGGATCTCTTTCGAGATTCGCGAAGAAAGTCGACTTACCTCCATCTTCTTGACCTGCTTACGCAGGGAAGCGCCGTAGCGCGTTCCGTATTTACCGGTGATACCGACTTTCTTCGTGCGTTTCGTCATTTTGAGTCGTGTATCGTGTGTTGATGGAGATGCAGGATAAGAGGTCGAAGTTGTCGTTGGGTCAAATTCGTGGTGGTGCTTAGTCAAAGCGTTTAGCGAAGTCGATCGGGAAAACTGAGTGGCCGTTCCGAGATCACGTGGGTTGACTAACTAGTACTCAGCTGTACCTGGAATTTTTCTTGGCCGCTAGACTTCGCTCTTCACCTCAAACACCATTGCATGATGGTCGGGGTTTGAAGGCGTGATTGACCTTCACTTGTCGAATCCTGAAAGCGCAATCGCGTTATCTTACCAGCAGTGGCTCAAATTGCAATTCTAGCACCGTTCGACGCTATTCACGGATTCTTACGGCTCCACATTCTTCGAACTGGAGTGCCACGGGCTTTTGCCCATCTTCAACTTCTGCAGGTCAGAGTACCTTCTCGAAATGAGAAGATTGACACAGGATGGAGCGCGGGAGGGCTTCGGAAGCTGAACAAACATGTGAAAGGCTTTGATCCTATGGTTCTTTTTATGCCTCTCGTCCCCCAATCCTCCTGGCTAATGCGACCGCTGTACTGCTAACAATGCTTATACCAGTGGCGTCGCTCAGTTACCACTTTAACAAATTGTTCTGTACAATATTTGGAAGTACAAAAACGAGATTCTTTGTTGGTCTAGCTTCCCCATCGCGGACAAATAATTGACTCATTCAATCTACGGCTGCCATGCCTTCGCGGGCCTCGGCCACACACGCTTATACATTGACACTGCCACCGCGTCCATCGGATTGATCTTCCCGTCGAATGTCGCCTTGAAATATCCATGAGTACCAAGACTCTCCTTGATGAAACCACTCCTTCCCCTTCGGGTCCACAGTGGGAGACTCTTGAACCACTTGACATCTCCATCGCTGAAAAACATGTATCGAACAGTGACGATACGCTTGTTGATCTTCATTGGATGTCCAGTGAGAATGATACGCTTGGCTATCACCCGGCTGAGCGAAGGCGGGAGACTAGTACCGGTTGCGATGAGCTGAAGGGAGCCGGTCGAAGGTACTACATTACTGTCGTCCATGGATACGGAACGCTCAAAGTACAGGACTGGTACGGAGCCCCATATCATGGGTCCAATGAAGGTAGCGATAGCGGATCGACCTGGGTGTAGGTAACGATCAAACTTATGGACATCGTTTGCAGTGTTTCCGGCTTGAGAAAATAGCTGTGTTTCGTTAGTACGCTCTACAGGTCAGATTGACTGGCTCGACTTACTGGATTGATGATCATTCTTCTCGGGCCGCACTGGACGATCAACTCCGTCTTTGACTTGATTGGGGACGGATACTCTGAATTTAGTAATATGCTATAATTGCAGGCTGTCCGCTTGTGTTCGTGCCGCAGGAGGGAAAAAACCGCAACAGGACGCGACTGGGAGTGCTGATATGACAAGGGAACTCCACGTAAGTGGATGTTCACTCTCGTCCCAGGCTTGACTCCCCCTGCCCAAGCCTCTCTTACGATACGGGTGGCAGCCTTCTTGTAGTCCGATATCTCGAGGAGACGAGCCCAGTCCTCGGGTTCATATGGCTTGTCTTCCTCGGTTTCCCATACGCTAGCCCTCAGGCTCTTCAGGCCTCGGTATCGGATGAGACGCTCTCGTGCGGTAACGTTTGGATGTAATTCGATTTCGTCCGGGAACTCCAGATCTTCCTCAGCTTCGTTCTTTCTCGATTTTCGGTATGCGGCAATCTCCTCTGCCTCTTGGTCTGGGGATGGATCAAGGAACATTTCGGATTGAGGATACTCTGAAGGGCCGCCTTCTGTAGCGGTTCTGCCGTTGAGATCGAGGCCTTCGAGACCATCTGCAGGATCAAAGGTCTCCTTTCTCACATGCTCTGGAAACTCTTCTTCGAATTCTTCCAGATCAGATCCTGAGTCTGACACGTCGTCAATGAACCACGCGCTCTGGTATTTACTCGTACCCTTCGGTAGTCGCTTTGGCCTTGCAGGAGCAGTCGCCTCCTCGTCATCTGAAAAGTAATGGTGATCATCGAGCAGGACGCCTTTCCGGTCCGAAGGGGCTACCGAAGCAGCGTAATTCGTGACGTCGTCCATGATGGTCTCTTCCGGTGCTAGTTCAGCAAGGCCATCCTGCTCCTCAGTCGGCGTCTCCAGAACATTACCCTGTTCGGAATCAAGCACCATGCTGTCGTCTTTTCCTCGTTTCCGCGTGTCCAACTTCGCGTCTGTGATTTTTTCCACCTGAAAATCTCCCCAATCACCAACTTGGATGAGTCGGTCCGCTTTGAGACCTTGACCTCTTACAACGCCTGTCAACACAACTTCGCCCGCCCCATCCTCCGTCACAGCGGACTTCCCCCCTTGCCACGCAATATCTTCAATGAACATGTAGCTTCTTTGCTCTCGCCATCTGACGCCCTTGGGTGTAGTTGTGCATAATGATCGGACCAGATTGGAGGACTCCTGCCGCGAATCAAGCGAGAAGACTCGTTCTGTCGTTGGTAGCCAATGGGCCATGTAGGACTTTAGCGAAGCTGCAACTTGCGGTCTTCGTTTTGCTGGTTCGATTGAGTCCAGATTCTGCACGACTGTGAAGCAATTCGAGATGCCCTGACTCTCTACTGCCTTCAGTATTAGCTCCCCTTCATGGTCGACCTCCTCCTCGCAAGAGAGGACAAAGACCACGAAGTCGGCGATTCGACAAGCGTCCAGAGAGGCCAGAAGATCCCTCTTGACCACAAGATATTGCACTTTTTGCTTGAAGCGTTCAACCTCGGCTCGTATCCACCCTGCGTCCGGTACCTCCACTTCTACATCCAGGCTCGAGTTTAAGCTTCGAACAGCAGCAGCGGTGGAGACGTCTCCGCAGAGTGGAATTACGGCCACAATCCGAGGCGCTCCATCCTTTCCAGCGAAAAGGGTTGTGGTTCTGGCGTGTTCTTGATCTTTGGCAATGCGCAATTGCTTCGCTCGATTGCGCCGGTCGAACTTGGACATGACCTGTTGGTGTGGTGTCTTTCGGCTCCCTCGTTCGAAACTCTCAACCTTTCCTTAAATTTATTATGTCAGACATGTGCTAGAGGGACGACCTGCGCATCTTACCCTTCGCTAGCTCTTTCAACGAGCTTTTGGTGGCATGGCGAGACTTGAAGGTCTTCTGAGACTGTTTTGTCGTGCTCCGATGGTGATGTTGGGTGGCTGCGGGCGCCATACTGCCGCCTGCTTTGAATCTAAGAGGAAGAGACGCCACTTTGAATGACACGACAGCTATATGAAGACTGGGTCAAGGTTGGATGCGGGCCGGATAATTTTTGTGGGTAGTGAAAATGCTTTATCGATAAGAAATCTTGGCACTAGTTAACTAAGTGATCCGTGCGCCGTTGAACAACGTCCACGACTCCACGCGTGGGGCGAAAGTGACGCACCTTGAGGCGCAACACATCACTTATCATTCTATGGTACATGCCATACCCGTGGACCTTCGTCGGACTATAACGGTTCAATCCCATTCGCTTGCAAATTTGGACATCGATATTACACGGTCGAATAGACAAGCGATCAGGGTCAACCCAAGCCCAGATGCAGACATCAGGGTGTCTTTGTATTTGCTCCGGGAGGCTGCATTGAAAACATTCGGGACATTCTACCCCTCAACATGAGAGTTTCCCTCGGACAGTGACCTGTTGTGAAAGCGAAGATTGCCGCTTGTTTCGCTGTGAAAACAAATATGTATGCATAGCCCGCAGGAACGCGGTGGCGTGAAGACCCAGGTCCAGGTGAGAGCTGGAGAAAGAATACTTAGGTAGGAGCAGTCCCAAGAAGACGTTTAGTGTGACTGTACGTACGGCTTCTTGCTGCCGGTAAGACCGCCATTTGAACCTTACTCCGGAGTGTGCGTTTGCGCTCTTGCCTGCACTAGAAACACCACTTCTTCAAAAGGTGATACTGCTCTTTCCTGTCGTCACTGCAATCTCTCTTTATCTTTATCACCATTCATATGCATACAAGCTCCTCCAAATATCCGTATCTGAGGCGGTCCCTCTCTTTGCTCAAGTGTCGTGAGCTTGTCCACCGATAAACCTTCACCCATACCATCACAGGCCTCGCCGCCCGGGACTCCGTTACCGATCTGACCACAAGCGTTTGCCAGTGGAGCGTCTCCCGCCCGGTACAAATACGCAGCCGACGCGTCTTCTCTCCTTCACCCCACCACTACCATCTTTTCATCCATCCACATACCTTCGTTGCTGCCCATCTCTACATCTCTCTTTGCCCCCATCCCTCGGGCCACGCCCCGGCGGCCTCAATCTCTTCATCTCATCACCACACTACTCCCAAAACGCCAAAATGCCGCCACGCAAGGCCGTCCACGCCTATGACTCTACAACTGCTCAAATGTAAGTCGCGACGCGGGGGAACCTAATCTTGCGGTGCTAGAGGCTGACCTTTGAACAGGTTGCAGAAGATTGCCCTTCCTGAGAAGTATGTGAGTCCCGTGCCAATGGACCCACTATATCGTCAAGGTCATCTTGCTGTTAGATCATATATAACACCCCTTGAATATCGTATTGACCCTACGTAGAGTCAAGTGTTATCGCTGCAACAAGTGCAAGAACCACGCCAGCTTCTCAAATAAGCAGCTCCTGGACGCTCGATATGCGATCAAACAAGGCGGCCCAAAAGCCAACTACAAGATCAAGTGTGTTCCCTGCGCAGGACATCAAATCCACGAAATCGAATGCTGCATGTGCCTGAAGACCAAGGGCTTGGAGGACTTCGCGAAGTCTCAGCGTACCAAGCCTGACAACGCGGTGAGTGCGAGGACAGATGCAGCTCACGAACAGGTTACTGACTACGCTCCAGGAGTGTATGGCTTGCGTCGACTCTCGCTTGGCGCGTGAGGCTGTCGAGGAGGAGAAGTATGAGGACCCTCGGGAGGCGTTCGAGCCAATCGATAACTCGGGAGGAAACTATCCGAAGTATTGGGGACAGTCCACGCTGGCTTCCGCTGCCTCTGAGACGGTAAGCTCACCTCACAGGATCGCTATCTACTGAAATTCCTCTTACTGATATGATATAGGGCACCCGCGACGATGCAGGCTCCAATGCCGACTCCGATGGCGGCGGTATCCCGCTGGCAAATGGCTTCGGAGGACTCTCCCTTGGTACTCCCCTGGCCAGCTCCAACACGGGATCCCTTGTCGATATTCCTTACGGAGGCCCAGTCCAAAATCAGAGTTCGTGGCACTCAGCCAAGTCTGCTACCCAACCCAGCAGTTCCGGCTTCAATGCGAACGCGTACGGCAGTCCTGGCAGTCGTCCCACCAGTTCGGTCACGGGAACCTCGAAGACGTTCGCGTCCACCGCTACTGAGCGCACAGAGACCAAGGGAGGATGGGCCAAGATCAAGGCCTGCGTATGCTCCCTACTTCTGTCTCATTCGAAGACCACATTCACTAACGCCATTATAGAAGTCCAAGCCAGTCCAACAAGTCCAAGGAGAGGAATGGAAATCCGACTCGGAGTCCGATGACGACGCCGGCGACGACGACAGCGACGACGACATCGAAATTTAGAGGACTGCCTACCGTGGCTAGAATGAATCAGGCACTCCTTCGATTTCTGGCAAGTGGCAACACGGGGTTTGGGGTTCTGTTCTAGAGGGCTGGGCGGCTTCCGGCATAACTTGCTTCAAGGGCACGATAACATACCACGAGTATGTGTCATGGACAACGGCCGACATTTCTTTACGGTGTCGAATGGTTTCCCCATCCAAAAGTGGGCTCTCATTTTCCTTAGGGTCTGCAGGACATAGTAAAAACCACAATACGTGAATCAAAATGCGCCTCTCCGTATTGGTGGACGTTGTGACGCCCCCGGAATTAATCGTTGAGGCAAATTGATCAAACGCCTTATTATTAGTGATGCTGTAAGCAGGTAGGGGCCAGGTGCCACTGGAGATAGAGAGCAGATATGATAGGTAAATTGAGGGTTCTCGTGTGTATTGTGTGTAGCTCATGTATGTGTCCATCATGTGTGTGTGTAGTGTACAAATCAGAGGCTCTTGTAGTAGTTAGTTGATCGAGCTTAGTCATAGGACCGTAGTCATGTGACGGAGCTCTGGCTGCTTACAGATGCATATGAACATCTAGGGTATGGAAGGGGGCAGCAATACGCTAAGCCTGATTCGCCTTAATTGCCACCCACCAAGTCACGGGATCGCGCGAGCAAACTTTCCGGGTTGGAGTCGCCCCCGCTCACCCTTTTCTCGCGCAGCCCTGTAAGGCCTCTTCCACCACACCCAGCCTTGCGCTCCCCGCCTTACACCCTTCATTTCCCCATCCAACAAGAGCCAACATGTGAGCTTTTGAGTTACCGAAATCGAGTGGTCTAGCTAATTGTTCTTTAAGGGTTGCACGTCGCGCTCGTAACGCCGCTGGCATTCGCGGACCGTACGCCGAACACTTTTTTCGCACTAGGAGATTCAGAAGCTGACTTATTTCAGACACTCTGCTTTGACAGATTTCCTCGCTGTAAGTTGCATGCGATTCCGACTCCGATTGATTCTTGGAAGTTGACTAATTTGATGATCTTAGGCCAACAACATCTCAGCCCAAGAGATCCGCAATTCGTACCGCCAGCGCATGCAACAAGCCGAACAACTTGCCGAGCAAGAAGCAGCCGAACCCGCCGACAATGACGAACAAGCACCAGACGAAGAAGAGGAGCAGGCTCGCGCGGAATCGTCTGCCATGGCAGCGGAGCGCTCTCGAAAGCGTAAGCGCAACCAAGAAGAATCCATCGCGAGGATAAAGAAGGGAAAGGAAGCCAAGAAGAAGGCCGCGAGGAAAAAGAAACGCGGCCCCGATGACGACGAAGATGACGATGATTACGACGACATGATGGACATGTACAGGAAGGCGAAGCCACTTCCCGGGCAGCTGGAAAACTGCGAGCTGTGTGAGAAGCGTTTCACGGTTACCCCGTACAGCAAGGCTGGTCCAGATGGAGGACTTCTGTGCACGCCTTGCGGAAAGTCTCAGACGAAAGATGCCAAGGCAGCGGAGAAGGCACTGAAGCCTGTCGTGCCCCGCAAGGCGAGGAGGAAGCTTGAGAGCAACCGCCTCGATGGCATCACCACCCGCGGAGCCAAGCCCCTTCAGCAGCTGTGCATTGAGAAGCTTGCCAATCACTCTGAGGATATCGATGACTTTGGTGAGATGCCAGAGGCTATCATGAACCGTCTCAGCGAGATCTTCTCCAAGAAACGGGCTATGAACTCTACTACGATGAAGCTCTTCCTGCGCCCGGACATGGACACTGTTGCCATCCATGAGGCAGCTTGTAAGTCCAGCGCCAACTGTTCGTTATCTATGCGTTCGACTGACTTGTACTAGATCTCGAAACTGAGGACTTTAATCAAATCATCGCCGTTGTACCCGAGATCAAGAAGCTCTCACTACGAAATTGCTGCCAGTTCAAGGATGGCAACATGGAGTACCTGATCGAAAAGGCCCAGCAACTTAACGAGATCCAGCTCCTTGGAGCAAACCTCGTGTCCAACGACAACTGGATCAACCTCTTTTCCGCCCGAGGCAAAAATCTCAAAGCCCTCAAGCTTGAATGGCTCGACGCAGCCTTCAACGACGAAGCCGTCCAAGCCCTGATTGAATTCTGCCCGAACCTCTCCCGCCTCAAGCTCGAGCGCTGCAAACAACTCGGTGTAGATTCCATCCGAGCCATCGCACGCGCCGAAAACCTCGAACACCTTACCCTGCGCCTCTGCAAAGAAATCCCCCGCAACGATCTCGTCGAGCTCATCCTCGCCGTCGGCGCCAACCTCCAAACGCTCTGTCTCGAGAACTTCATGGACAGTAAAGAGGAGCCGGACGACGACGTCCTGATCGCCATCCGCGATACCTGCACGCACCTATCCAAATTCCGCTTCACCGAGAACCACGAATGCACCGATGCTGGCTTCGTCAATCTCTTCACAAATTGGCCAAACTACCCACTGCGCTACATCGACGTCAACAGCACGCGAGACATGGACAATGCGAACCCCGAGGGCCCCGAGGACTTCCCGGTCGGGCTCGCGGACGTCGGATTCCGCGCAATGATGGCACACTCAGGTTCCCGGCTCGAGTATCTCGATATCGCGAGCTGTCGCCACATTGCACACGAGACGTTTACTGAGGTCTTCGATGGCGAGAAACAGTATCCGCAACTCAGGGAAATCAATCTGAGCTTCTGTCCTGTGGTCGATACGCAGGTTGTTGCGGGCATCTTCCGCAGCTGTCCGCAGATCAAGAAGGTGGTTACGTTCGGGTGCTTTGGTGTCAGTGATGTTGTGGTGCCGAAGGGGATTGTCTTGATTGGGGCTCCGAAGGCTCAGGACGCGATTGAGCAGTTCGGAGACACGATCTTTGACTTTCAGACGGATATGATGAGGCGGGAGAATGGTATCGTTGTCCCTACTATGGCTTGAAGAGGATATGTTGTATGGGTCATGAATGGTGGGGTACATGGTAGAAAGGGGCTCCGGGTGAGACTTTGCCCTGGTGTAAAGGAGTAGGTTCACCCCTTTAGATTTCTGGCGCTTTTCCAACAGGGAGGGGAACAAGGGCCACGGGTAGTGCCCCAACCGAGACGGCGTTCATGATATGGGTCGGAGTAGAGGTTTAGATCATTTGCAGACAGTGAATACATACACACAGATTACAATGTCACGGTCATATACAAGTGCAGGTATGAAGTTCGGTCAATTGCGACTGCAACGACTCAATGCAGGCGAAATGTTCATTTGCAGTTATCATCCACTCATTTCGCCATATCCACCCATTCCGGACCCAAGTTTTGTGATGCAGAAAGAAGCCTTGGTATCAAGTCGGCCTAATACGCAATCCTCCACACCCCTTAGCCAGCAGCCGAACGCTTAAGAAGGAGGAGCACCACGTCCACGTCCGAAGCCACCACGGAACTCGGGCTTGAACTCTCCCGGAGCACCGCCCTCGCCCTTCTCGCCGGCATCACGTCGTCGGTATCCGTCACGGTCGCCGCCACGTCCACCACGTCCACCGCCCGGACGCCTCTCGCGGTCGTCGCCGCCCATCATGCCGCGCGGAGGAGCGTGCGATCGCTGCTGCTTGATGTGTGTCTGCGGCACAATCTCGGCGGGGAGGTGGAGCCATTCACGGAGGTACTAGATTTCGATGAGCCTCATGCTTTGTCATGGCTTAGACAGTCAGTCTTACGTCGAGGCCCTCAGGGGTGAGGGTGTAGTAGTAGTATTGCCATGAGAAGCGAGTCTTCAGGTATCCGCGGGAGGTCAGAGACTGGCCTGTGGTAGTTGCATTAGACTTTATCCAGATCGAAGGACAGTGATTTAGCGTGACGTACATGCTTTGACGACATAGAGGTTCTTGGTGTCGATTTCGCCGTGCTTGGGAAGGTTGAAGTCTTTCTTCGCGACCAGGACGCCCTCTGTGGTGACCGTGTGTCAGCCTCTCCTTGTTATGTGCAGCATAAAGCTACGAGTACATATTCTTGTGCCATAGCCATGGCCCGAGAATGGGATACTAACCTCGGAAGAGGTACCTGCGGAAAGATTTGTTAGCAAAGGTTCAATTGTAGGAGTGCGCATGGGAATCGGGAATTTTGGTAGAGGCGAAATTCCCAAACTCGAGGGTGCCAAAATGGGATTTGAGGAGGTGGACTGACTCGTGGATCTTCTTGCGATCGGCCTTGGGGATAAGCATCTTGACGGTTGACGAGAGAGTTGACGGAGATGCTGTCTTGGTGGAGTAGAGGAGGTGGTTGCGAGAAACCTGGAAATATCGATGTGCGAGCGGGCAGAAACCGCTTTACTTGATGGGGCTAGCGTGGACGAAGCGAGGCAAACCTTAAAGATGGGCTTAGTCACCGGCCGGCGGTGTCCTTCCAGCACCAGCCTCATCTTCATCGTCCAACCACTGTCACCAACAACCTCACTCCAAACTGCGAGCGCCCACCACTTACAAAAGACTCTCCTTCAATATCCACCGCTTTGCACCGATACCGTTTACCTACTCTATCTCACAACAACAAGGAACAGTCACATCGTCCGCCACGGCACTCCAACCATCCACCATGGATCCCGCCACCCAACCCTCCGACTCCTCCCCCATCACCATCATCATTAACAGCCTACGCGGCCAAAACATTGCCTTCGCAACCACCCAAGACTGCCCCCTCTCCTCCATCTACGACACCCTCAGCATCCGCGCACCATGGATCCACAACTCCACCTACATCCTAACCACCAACGCGCGCCGCTCAGTCTCCCACTCCTCCTCACCAATCTCCACCCTCCTAACCTCCTCGTCCGACACCTTCCTCCCCCTCCGCCTCACCGTCCCACTCTGCGGCGGAAAAGGCGGCTTTGGATCTATTTTGCGCGCACAGGGCGGCCGCATGTCCTCGCGCAAGAAGCGTGCAAACGGGGACGCGAATGCGTCGAGTCGGAATCTGGATGGGCGGCGGTTGCGGACGGTGGCAGAGGCGAAGGCGCTGGCGGAGTATATGGCTGCGAAACCGGAGATGGAGAGACGGGAGAAGGAGGCCAGGAGGAAGAAGCTCGAGGATACGATTAAAGGGCTCGAGAGACGCGAGGACGAGATTAGGGAGGGTAGGAGTGCGAGGTTGGATGGGAAGTTTGTCGAGGATAAGAGTGAGGCTGAGAGTAAGACGAGGGAGGCGGTGTTGGCGGCGTTGAAATTGGAGAGGAGTAGTAGTGAGGATGAGGATGAGGAGGTGGCGCTGGCTAGTGCGTCGACGAAGAAGGCTCCGGCGCCGAAGACGATGTTTGGGTGGGAGGACGAGGATGATGAGTTTATGAGTGATAGCGAGGAGGAGGAGGATGTGTCTGAAGAAGATGGAAAGGCGGAGTACGAGGGCAAGGGGAAAGGCAAGGCTGTCTAAACTCCCAGGTTATTCCGAGCATGGAATTATGAGGATTAAAGCGGCGTTTGTGGCATCATCAATTGCAGCAGGTTTGGCGCTTGGAGTACTCTTCATTCACGAGTACAGTATATATCTAGATACCCGACGAGTCCAATGGCAGTAATACCAGAGACCCGAATTCTTCTATCACAACTCCTCTCTCCAGCCCAGCCAGACTCATGACCTACCCACCAACCCCCGCACTCACATCCCCCTTCTCCCCCTTCCCCCCATACCCCATCTTCCTCCGCTCCTTACTTGCACTCTCATCCTCCCCCTCCTCCACCTTCTTCGTCCCTCCAAACCCACCTTCCGTCCTCGCTTCTCCCGTCGACGAATCCGTCTCCCCCCCCATACCGCCCTCTTGAATAGATTGTCCGTACCGGATCTTATCTGCTGGCGTTATACCCTGTGTGTTTGGCGCGTTTTTGTTGGAGGAGAGGTCGTCTTTTGAGGCGATGGTGGTGTAGGTTGTGGGGTCTGGGGGAGGGGGTTAATAGGGGTGGGGTTTTTGGTTGGTGGATAGTGGGGTGGGTGTGGTGGAGATGTTGTTTTAGTGAGGATGAATAACTTGAAAGCAGAATAGGGCGATGTTTTGGTTGTAGGTATACGTACCACCGAGTTGTCCAGCTTCCTTCGCATGCGGCTTTTGGAATGTGTTTATGCCTTCGTATTGCGTTTGTTCGCCGCCGGGGGAGGTTTCCATCAGTCCTCCAGTGGATGGCATGGTTGCTTGGGCGGTGGGGCTAGAGCAAATTGGTTGGAATTTGGAATTGAGAGTATCTGTAGTACGAATCCTCTTTTGGAGAGCTTTTTGTTGTGGATTGACTGTAGGAAATAGTTGGGAGATGTGCGGGTAAGAGTATGAGTGACAGCTAGCCTATGACGTAGAGATATTCGGACCAATCGTGAAACAGATGGGCGAGCAACGATCCTCAACAAGACAGTTGGAAGATGCATGGAGAAGAGGGCTTGCTTCGCTGAGGTAATAATAGTGTGTTTCTTCATAGTTTCGCCCTCTGGAAACCGATGGAGGGCGCGGTGTCGGAAATGTGCTCATTCTCCCGTATGAACATCGCCGCTTTCCTATACCCCACAAACGCCAGGTTGTAGTGCCTATCTCATGTAGCACCTACTCAAAATCCACGCCCATAAGAAAGCTCTCATATAACCTCATATACTTCGCCACAAACGCCTCGAGATGGAAAATCACCTTCGCCCCCGTCTTACACCTATGTTCATAGAAAGCCGCCCACTTGATCACCTCCGGCTTGAGCTCGTCCTCCGTCTTTGGGATCAGCTTCCAGGTCAGAGTCTTCAGGATGGTCGTAGGGTCGATGCAGTGGGACAGCAGATCATAGAGCTGTGCGCGGATCTGGAGGAGGCGTGCTGGACTGCGTTCCTGGATGATTTGCTCCGCAATCTGCTCGATCAGGGATTCCCAGTCCGGTGGCGGGATGTGTGTGCTTTCTGTAACGTTTTCGCTGAAACAAGACGTGTTAGCATAACAAGACAATGAGAAATCGAGTGCACTTTAGTGGAGGCCTTACTTCTGCGCATGCACCGCCTCAAACATCAACAACGCCTTCCTCAAATTCCTCCCACTATCCTTCGCAATCTTCGTATTCAACGCATCGACCTCCTTCCACCCCTCCTTAACACCCACCTTCCTCAAGACCGCACAGATCTCCGTCTCCGTCGGCGCCGCAACCCTGACCAGCAAACACCGACTCCGAATCGGCGCGATAATATTACTCGTCGAATTCGCCAGCAAAATCAGCCGCAAATTCGGACTATACTTCTCCATAGTCCGTCTTAGTGCCGCCTGCGCATCCCTCGTCAAATGATCCGCCTCATTGATCACGACGACCTTGAAGCGCTGCTTGGCGCCCAAGTCGACCTGCTGCGTCTGTGCGACTTCCTTGAGGAGATCCTGTACGACTACTCTGTCGTAGTTGCCGACATCTGAGGGTGTGATTTCGAGGTGGTAGACTGAGGCGACAATGTTGAATTCGAGTTTGCGGTTCGACGTCGTTTGGAAGACGCGTGCGTCGATTTTGATCTTTTCGACGCCGGGCCCGTAGAGTTCTTTTAGGGTTGCGACGATGCGGGTCTTCTTACCGGCGCCCGAAGGGCCGTAGACGAGGAGATGGGGGAAGTCGCCGCTTTGTGCCTGGGGGAGGGATGTTAGTGCGGTACGAGTAGGAGAGCAGAATTGGAACTCACGAGAGCTCGAAGACGATCTGACAGTTCAGGGTGGTAGCTGAGGGATTCGAGGTTTCGCGGCCGGTGTTTATCGACGAGGAGAGCCATGGTGAGTGTTGTATAGCAAAATGGTGGAGTTGATGCCAGACGCGTAAAAGTTCGCGTTAAGTGGTTGCCAAGGATGTCAACGCGTCTTCGTCAGTCACGTGCCGTGACTTACCTTTTAAAAGTCCGGGCGAACTGATATCGGCTGAACATGCAGTCTCTCCGATATAATTGCAATTTGTAAATGCTCGCCATAGTCTACTTGGACATATAGTTGGCAGACTTCTTTCTACTTAATTAACCATCACAGGCAGATCTGGAGCCTCCTTCCACCCCTAGGATGCATAGACAGCCATCTTCAAGTATATTGTCATTCTATCAAGCTTGGTCTCATATACACATTGTGATAAACTCTTCAACTCTTCAAAACCCCACCTGTTCGTGTCTAGGACAGATCCAACACCACTCTCCCCTTCAACTTGCCCTCAAACATCTCCTCAAAAACGCCTGTCAACGCCTCCATTTTCTCTGTCCGATAATGCGTCTTCACAACGCCCCTAGCCGCAAAATCCAGCGTCTCAATCGCCTCTCTCCGGTCTCCCACCGCCGACCCAATAACCTGCAACTCCTTAGCCACCATCATCTGCGGCACGGCGCTCTTAATCGCCACTGCTTCTCCCTCCGGAATGCCCACGCACACGACTCTGCCCCGGAACCTCAGTAGTTCAACTGAAGACCCATACGCAGCATTGTTCGCCGTGACCACCAGAACCGCGTGCGCTCCAAGGCCACCGGTGAGCTGTTTCACCGCTTCGACCATGTTGTCGGTGCCGTCAACGGGCAAGAAGTGTTCTGCGCCCGAGTCGAGAATGATGTCCTTTTTGGATGAGTGGTCGATGCCGATGACGCGGTGGGACATGCCTCGAGCGGAGAACTGGACGGCGAGATGGCCGAGACCGCCGCCGGCTCCGAGAACGACGACCCAGTTGCCGGATTCGGCGCCGGATTTGCGGAGCGCGGAGTAGACTGGAGAGAGGATGTGTTATTCTGAATCTGAATCTGGGGGGTGTATCAAATGAGGAAGGGAGACTGCTTACCTGTCACACCAGCGCAAAGCATCGGTGCCGCGGCTGCAGAATCGAGACCATCAGGAATAGGTGTCACGTAGTTTGCCGGTCCTAGGACGTATTGCTGAAACGTTCCGGGGGTGTAGTATCCCGATACTTTCTGCAAAAGCACCGTTAGACTTCATGTTCCAATGTCATCCTCCTCCATCTTGTCCTCAACATTTGGCCGGTAGATATTCCCCCTCCGTCACCCCTCACCTTCTGGCCCGGATTGCGGGCAAGCTTGGATATTGGCACAAAACAGAAAAAGACAAAAGAAACGTATGCCCACTCACCCCATTAAAGCAATTCCCATCCGCGCCCGCCCTACACGCCTCACAAGAATCGCAGATCCCAGCCATCCACTTAATGCCCACTCGATCCCCCATCTTGACGCCCGCCTTATCTGTTCCCGGACCCATTTTCACAATCTTCCCTACACCCTCATGACCACCGACTTGTCCCGGTTGCGTGGGTGCGGGGAGCATGACCCATGAATTCATCATGACGCCCATGTCGGAGTGGCAGACACCGGAGTGGGTTCTTTTTTTTAGCAATGAAGAGTTAGCCGGGGAGGATTTATACAGCAGGGGGGGGGAGGGGAATGGGGAGGATATACAGATTGATTAGAACTTCTCCTGGGCCGGGCTCTGGCACGTCTAACTCCTCAATCTTGGTGGATATGCTGCCAGGCTTGTCGTAAACGATAGCCTTGTATTTCTTTGGTAGATTTTCGCCAGCCATGGTAACTGAGTGACGAGCCTCGACAAGGTGGAATTGGTGTCGGGTAATGGAAGGAAGTCAACAAAGACCGAAGTTATGAATGGCGATGACGGGATGGGTCAAGCACTGCGAAGACGGAAAGAGCCCTCCAGGTATAAGTACCACGACGATCTCCACTTGCAACCAACCCCACACGCTGCGCTCCGTCACCCGGCATCGGTGACATATTCGGTCTCATCTCTGAACTGGGTGCGCGTACTCGGGAAATGCCCTAGTTCTCCATCCGGGGTATCCTCCATCCTTTCGTACCCAATCACCCGAGCAGTGTTTACCTCGGCCATGCTCGTACTTCGGAACAGGTACATCGAGGGCTTCGTGCTGTCGAAAACTATTGCCCCTCATTGCGGGGAAGGGTAGTTGCGTCAAGCTAATCATGGTATGGCCTAGGCCTGCGGCCACTGTCGCGGATCAATTGCCGTGTTGTATGAACTGCATTGGAGGCTTGTATATAGGGGACGAAAATGTTGACAAGTTGAGGATACGCTATGGTATTTCAGAACTGTGATGACTCGCTGTTGGTGATGCGGGCACTTCGAAGAATACGACATGGCGGGGTCAGGGTGGTGGGGTAGATCTTCAACCACCAGAAGTCTAGACGATGCCTGCAGGTGGCGGGTACCTACCAAGGTAAGTACGTATCGAGATTATAGGATCACAGGCAAGCATAAGATATCAAAGATTGTGAAAAGAGGCCCAAAATATTTGAGTCTTATAACTACAATTCCCAAAACCACCCGCCCGCTAAATAGAATATAACAATCTCCGCACGGCGGGCTTGAGAGTCGTCTTGTAAATATAATGGTATCGTACAACTACAGTCATTCCAATAGAGGATAAAAATAAAGGCCGGGAACAGCAGATGGAAGAAGAGAAAGGAACCAACAAGTCGAAATCCCATTAGCCATCACGAAGATGAGACCATATTTCCCTGTTTTTCCAGACCCCCCCTTTGTCCATGAGCCTTGTCCCATGCTATGCTATTCGTTGTCGTGCTCACGTCCAACCCATTACGTGGTATCCCAGGAACACCGAGTCCACCCAAAAAGAAAATGAATAACGAAAAGGTATATATGCCTTTAAGCTGCCTGGTTGGTACAGAAAGGACTTGCTAATAGTTCGTCGGCGGTGGGACGCTTCTCGTGATCAATCAGGAATGTTTGGGTGAGGAAGGCCTGGGCGTCCTCGCCGGCATTGTCCGGCATTGTCGGGCTCGCGTCACCGCTGCCACCGATCTTAAAAATGGCCTGGAGCTGAGTGCAGTTGGGATGCGGGTGACTGCCGGTGAACATCTCGACGATAAGACATCCAAGTGACCAGATATCTGCCTTGCGCGTGTAGGCAGTTTGACGGACCACCTCAGGGGCCATCCAGAAGACGGAGCCCTGGAGCGAGACACGCTGGGCGCCCTTCTTCCCACCGCTAGGTCCACTGAGGAGGGTCGAGGCCTCTACCCGCTTTGAGATACCGAAATCGGAAATCTTCACGGAACCCTTGTTGTCGACGAGAATGTTGGCTCCTTTGATGTCTCGATGGATGATGTCTCTGGAATGGAGGTACGAGAGACCCTGGAGAATCTGGCGGACGAAGTTTTGGATGAGAGACTCTCCCAAAGGACCGTAATTGACCAGCATGGTGGCCACGGAGCCACCGGCGACGTATTCGAGGAAAATATTCAGATGCTGCTCGTCCGAGTTTGATCCGAGGTATTGCACAATGTTCTTGTGCTTGAGGTCGCGGAGGAGGCCAATCTCATGTTTCAGAGCCTCAACCATGTTAGTCTTTCTTTGATCCATGGAGGAGGTGCCGGAAGCCGATGGGACCTCGACTTGCTTGACAGCCATGAGTTCACCAGTGACTGCGTGCAGGGCCAGGTATACACTGCCAAAGGAGCCTTGCCCGATCATGGCACCCTTCATGTACTTGACGTTCTCCCATGAATCTTGCTCGAGATATTCTGCGAGCTCATCGTCATACTCCTCGCCGTCATCGGCAATGGCCTGTGAGAGGCGTTTGTTGAGCGAATCGCCGTTCTCAGTACTTCCAGCGGTGCTGCCGGCCAGACTGCTACCACCGTCGTCGAAGTAGGATTGCAGGGTTGTGTGACCTTCGGGGTCAGTGATTGCGAGAGTGGACTCCCCGCTGCTGTCGCCACCAAAAGAGACGTATGATTTCCGGTTTGGCTCAAGGGGCGATTCCTCTTCGAGGGGTTCGAGGATGGTAGACGCAATAGAGTTACGGTAATCCGATTGAGACGGCAGGCCCAGTCTCATCACGGAGAGAGGGCGAAGGGGTCTCGCCTGGCCACCACCGCCCTGGAGCCAGCTATCCGCGATCGAGGGCAGAGGTGGGGCGTCGCGAAGGCTTGATGCAACACTGAAGTTCGACGCCATAGACAGTCGAGAAGCGGCACGACTGAGGCGACGAGACCGTCGAATAGACATGCGTATTGTCTTGTCGATTTCACCCTTTTCAACATCTGGGAAGTAGGAGGTAAGATCCGATGTGATGAGCTCGCTTGGGGGTCGGGCGCCATAGAATTGCTTGAGCTTGCGAGCTCGTGCGGCATGCTGAGGGGAGCGGGCTGGACCTTCCAGATCCTGGGCAGTGGAGTTAATGTGTCGCTCTCGTTCTTTAGCAGATGCAGGCGATAGCGGGTAGCTGACTGCAGCAAGGGACTCGCCGGTGATCTTCTCAATCTTGATCTGGCTTCGGTTGCTTGTTGGGACGATGATGTTCTGCGTCTGCTGTAGGTTCTGCTGTGCATAGATACCAGCGGCAGTCTTGAGCTGATCCTCTTCCGGCTCACCGGTGTGGATCTTTCGTAGTATTAGCCTTCCTCTCTCGTGTCGATTGCGGTCGTTGCACAGGCGGACAAGCTCAACGTCGGAGAGCCGGCGGCAAAGGTTAGGATTCGGATCGGTTCCATCGAGCACGTAGAAGCAGTGGTTCTTCACGTGGGCTTCGTTGCCTCCTCCCTTTCGTAATGTCTTCAACATAATGTCCTCTGCTGTCTTGCAGCCCTCAATGTTCACGACAGATGAACGTCCACTGTCGTAGATGACGCGGATCAAGGCCTTGTCAAATGGAAGGATGGCGCTGTTTGTGGCACTGTCGAAGCTCGGGATGTTCCGCACGTGATGAGCGAATCGGGCGGTCTGGGGAGTCTCCGTGGGTGTGATGCGCTGGGTGGAGACAAAGCGCGAGGTGGAGTTTGAGCTGCTAGAGGCGCTGAGAGGGTGTTGGGAGTAAGACGAGCCAAAGTCCTTTTTGCTTGGCTCTTTGGGGCTGTTCATTCCCGCGTAGTGTTGGGATCGAAGCCCACGACTCTCCTGGTCCACGAGGGGCGAGCCGGGGCGGGACGAATCCTTGTCCTTGTACGACAGTGCCGATGCATAGTTGAGGTCAGAGCCGGTGATCTGCCGTGACATTCGCTTGTCGGACCTGGAGCTGGTGGGCATGGAACGGCCGGAATGCAGAGGGCGAGGGGAGCCGGAGGACGGAGGGGTAAATGCAGCGGCATCCAACGTGGCGAGGGATTGCTGCAAGGCTGGTCAGTCAACCATAAGCGGGGGCGGTGGCAGTCAGCTTACCCTGTTTGACGTCCGCTTGGAGGCCTTTTTGTACTCTTTGTTCCGGAGCTGCTTTGCTTGCGAGCCGATGCGGACTCGGTCGCCGACCTTCTTGATGCCCATGTCCTTGAGGTGCATCTGGTCAATCTCCATGAGGATCTCGCCGGTGATGTGGTGTTCTGGCAGGGTCAGCAGGGAACTGCCGCAGGAGAGGGGCGGACGCACTCTTGAAGAGGTCGATGTGCTGGGAGCAGTTGATCCGCTTCAGCCAATCGCTGACCTTGTCTTCGTCCCAGTGTCTGCTCAAGTTAGCGTGGGAGCCTGTGTTGACGGACAATTTCACATGCCTGACAGAGTCCGGGGCATCGTAGATCTCTGAGAACTCGGACTCGGTGGGCGATGCGAAGAAGGCGTGCTCGGTGCGGGCGGCCGTGGCATGGTTGCGGTAGCTGGCTGCGTTGGAGCCGTACTGGTTCGACTGCGATGAGCCGCCGCCGCCGAGCGAGGGCGCCGGATAGGGCGACTTTGCAGCTAGCATGGCCATAACAGGCTCGTGGGAAGGGCCAGATGTCTGGGTGCAACTCGTGGTCGTGACGCAGGTGGTCGGGCGGGCTGCAAACGCTCGCTTCGCTTGTCTCTCTTTGTCGGATGCTGCGTTGGCGTGTCAAAGACGCATGGCGAGGACGGCGATGGACAGGGTGCTGGTGGGGGAGGGGACGCCGAGATGTCGTGGTATCGAGGTTCCTACGACGCTGCCAGATGCGTATAGGAGAAGAGCTGGGGTGTGGAGAGGTGCAGCGCAGTGGTGCAGGTGGAACGTGACACGAACTTGGGTGTGGTGCTGCTGAACGAAGCCGGCCGGCGGGCGGAGGTGCTGGTCTAATGTACGCTGTTGAGCCGGGCTCACGAGAGCAGCTCGCCGGGAGGGTGCAACTCACGATTACGAAAATGACGCGGAAGTCGAACGAGAATCGATGGACGGTGGGGAGGCTCTCGGGGGAGCGTGAAACTCAAGTGCAAGTGCGGTGCGGGCGTGTGTGAAGAGCGAGCGAGCACCGGAGCGAGGTCGTCTTTGCGGGCTGTGGCTGAGGAGTTTCCTTTATTTACTGGAAGCCCCTGGGGGTCGGGGCGCGGACAGGTGGGAGACAGGGCAGGCCTTCTCTGTACGAAACGAGGAATCGAAACAAACCGCGAGGAGGGAAGAGCAGCGGCGAAGAAGAAGAGTCGTTCAGGAGCATCGTCTGAGTGAGCTGGAGCATCGCATCAAGCGGAGACGGGCCAATCAGCAGCGGCAGCTAAGATCTTGAAGCAAGCTAAAGTTTCATATGGGAAAAGCCGTTCTCTCTGCTCGCCGACACACCCGCCGCCACCACCACCACCACCACCGGGCGCGCACCTCAGCCCATTATCATTGGCATGCTTGGAAGCCTTCTGGCGGCCACGCGCCGACACGCCGCCGACTCGCTGCGCGGACGGTGAGGAGCCCTTCTCGCGGTGAGGAGCATCGCGGGTCTGGTCGGGCTCAGTCAGAACTGGGTGAACATGGGCGACTGTGCAGAGCAGCCTGCTAAAATTAGCGGGAGGGCAGGACGATGCCTCTCCCTGTCGTCTGCCGTCGCAGGTTGTGCCGTGTGTGGTGCGCGGTCGTCAGATACAGTACATGTGAGTCGGCATGGCCCAGCACCCCGTGCAATCCGTCTAATCTAAATGAAGAGCGTTATCGATGGGAGAGGCAGCAGGGTCGCGCAGAGTTGCCCGGCTTGGGTGCGTCGAGGCTGCAAATAGCCGTCTCACACGCTGCAGCTGTCCGCCCGGGCCCGCCCACTGCAGTCAGTCTGTACATAGAGAGGTATACATATCCGTATACATGTCCGTATTTGCAAAAGAACCTCGATCGTCGGCCACAAGCCGCGGCGCGTCGTGCATCAGCGAGGCGTGCGGTCGGCTTTTCGCAGGCGCCGCGCTGTGGGATGCAGCAGTTGCGGGCACACCTGGGCGGCGCTTCCTGGCACGCGTGCGCCCGTTGGACCAGTGTCAGTGTTTCCAGCTGCTGCCACAGCCACGGCTATCAGAGGAAGAGACACCTCACATCAGTCTTCGACCGGGCCGCCCACGGCCTCTGCCACAGGCCTTTGTGACAGAAACCTAATAATACAAAAGACAGGTGGCATGGCCGCTCTCAGGCACGCGTTTCGTTTCTCGCTGACCATCGCCGCGGGGCTGCTTGAAACAGCGAAACCAACCAGCCATGCATGCGTGCCGGGTCAGGCCACGGGCGACTGCTGGGCGACTGCTGGGCGACTGCTGGGCGACTGCTGGGCCATGGCGGCAGGCACGTGTCGGGGAAAGCACCTCGACGGCGGGTTGACGGCGGTCAGACTCAGGCAAAATAAAGAAGCCCCCTCCTCCCAAAGCTCGACGGGCAGAATGCGTGGTTGCGGCTCTGCGCCTTTGCCATGGTGCTTCTCCGCCGGCGTGGGTTGCCACGCACCGGACCTTTTAATAGGACGCCCTCGCTGGCGGCCATGGCCAGGTATGACGCAGAGATGGCTCTTCCTGTGGCAGTCATGCAGGACATGGGCTCGCTTCCACGCTTGAGCTCCTGCGGCCTCGCAGTGCTCCATGGGGATTCTCGTGGATTCGCAGCCATCCTCAACTCCAAAATAACGGCTTCCTCCAATCTCCTTGCTGCTCCTCTGCGGCTCCTCTGCTGCTCCGCTTGCCACTGCGCTCCGCATTTCCCCAAGCCTGCTGGAAGACGCAAGGTGGCCGCTCTCGCTGGCGCAAGGCTGCGGGCGTGATAACAGCCGCCTCTCCCCACCAACATTCATCCACATACAACACCTGCTTCGCGCCTGGCGAATCTTCTGTCGTCCCCTTCCCCAGAATATCCCGCCCCAGCCTCGCCTGCATCGCGATGCTGCAATAGCAGCCGCCGTCACTCTGCAGGGAAGCGCCCGCCGTCCCATTCGCATTCCAGCATCAACACCACCGCCCTGCTAGTCGCCTGAGCCCTGAGCCCCTCCCCGTCGGCCAATAGCCCACCATATCAACCATCTCGTCATGGCCGCATACGACAGCTATCGTAGCCAGCCCGACCCTCACCAACCGCCGTACTCGTCCTCCTACGACCAAGGCCACGACCCGCGCACCTTCTCGTCTTCATATCACCCGCACCAGCATTATCACGAACCGCCCGGCCCACGATCACGCTCTTCTTCCAACGCTCAGTCGGACGGCCTGCCTCAGCCTGTCCAGCAACCGCTCAACAATGCGCTCAACAATGCCTTTGACCGATCCGACACTGCGCGCGCAGTCGACCCCGAGCTCATTGCGCAGATTACGGCCGAGGTGAAGAGATCGGTTCTCGACGAGATCAAGTTGAATGGCGTGGGAGGTGTCACAGGTCAGGCCCAGCCTACACCGCCGCATCACGCCCCTCCTCAGTCGCCCACCTCCACATCTGCATCCTTCCCTTCCAGAAACGTGTACACTCCTCCGTCCCCAAAACACCACGACTTCTCCTCCCACGGCTCTGACTCTCCCGACCCGCTAGCTCGCGACCCCATGTTCGATGGTGCCGGTGATACTCCAACTCCACGTCACGAGAGAAGCGCGCCCGTAGATATTCCCACGGAGAAAGCTCCCAGGGCGAGGCCTTCACCTGCCCAGAGGATGGCGACCGACCCGGAGTTCACTCCAATCGAGAAGATGTGGCAACGCCTGTTCGACCCGCACGGCCAGCCGATGCCACGCCTGGGACAGTTCTTGCGCGGACTGGCCATCCACCTGGTATGTAACTAAGCATGGACATCCATACGCATCGTTACTGACGTCTGAATAGATTGATGACTACGAACCCAAGAAGAGCCTGGTGATACCGCCCGCAAAGATGCTCAAGTTCTATGATGACGTCAATCTCTCGGCTGAAATCTACCCCTGGCACAGTAAGTGGAACGCACGGTGATTCCAACTGCACAGAGGTTAACCATTTCGCAGCCATATTTGGCAAGTTGTCGTATGCTCGGCTCTGCAAAATCTATCGTGAGATGCGATGTGAACATCACCTCATCCAGGAGAGCGTTGCTGGCGAGCCTCGCGTTCCTGCCCTTACGCCGCAAGGCTTCGAGGAGTGGATGACTGCCATGATCCAGGCATATCCCGACAATGAGTTTGACCGGCTTTCAAAGGCAGTCCTACATATGCCTATCAGCAATGCAGACGATGCCAAAGAACGCTTTCCTAAAGAACTCCCGCGGCGACTGTTCCCATACCAAGAGAATCTCCAAGCCCAACAACGTTGTGCCGCAGCTCTTTCCGCTGAGGGAATCAAACCACTCCGCAAAGCTCCCACCTTCCCACCCCCGCCACCCATGGGCCCAGGCAGTGTACCACCACCCGGTCTGGAGCGGGAACGGAGCCCTTATGCCTCGCAGCCCGATTCGCGCGCCGTCGACTCTGATACGGATGATGAGCCTCTCGCTGTACCAATCGAGCGTGAGCGCAAACCCTACTCAGCCGCCCCAGGTGGAGGAAAGTTCCACGAGGACGAGATGAGCCGTTCGATGCAATCCGACAGTTCCCTGCACGACCACCGCCACCGCACCCAGTCCGCAGCCAGCCAAAGCCAATGGGTGCCCCCCAGCCAACACCATCCTCGCACCAACTCCCACCTCAACGGTCGTCGCCCACGTAGCCCAAGCTTCTCCAGCTATGGCACGAGGTCTGACCCCAATGTCCGCGATATCCCCACCAGCTACTACTCGTCCAATCTGTACGACTCGGAAGAAGAAAACCGCCGATTCGCTAAAGACGCAGAGATGAAGCGGAATGACTGGGCGAGGCGACAGGCGGAAGAGGACTCGGCATCCAGCAGCTCGGGACTGAGGAGAGGAACACTGAACGGCAGTGATCCACCTTACACCTCCTCGCAGCCCAGATCGGCATACGATAGCGATCAGTATCGTGACAGAGGCGGGAGTAATGGATATGACGACCGCGGTTACGAACCGAGGAGATACTAGTCAAGACTTGGACAAAAATACAGATCGATAAACCAAACCGATCCTTAACGACGTTACGACAAATACCCACCCACCTTGTTTGCTGTATTGCATTATAGCATACAACTTCACTCGCTTATCCATACCCATCCATACCCATCCCTTTTGTATGTTCAGGATAGGAGAGTGCGGTTCTTTTTTCTTGTAGGACTTTTGCGTGCGGATCCTTGGTTTTCTTCTTTGGTTGCAACTCAGTCTGAAAACATACCCCCTTTCCTTTTTCTGTTTTGTACGTATACCTGGATATGGAGTGGATATGGATTCTTCCTTTGATTCTGGATCAGAGATGGGCCCCCTTTCCTTCTTGTCTCACTGCTGCTGCGACTGACTGTGAAGTGGACTTGTAACTTGTATTTAGTATGATAATCGGTCGTTATTGAGCATTCTTCGTTCGGGCCGGAATTGGCGAGGCGGGAGGCGGGAGGCGGGAGGCGAAAGATGTGGGGATGAAAATACAAGTTTTTGTGAAGCTTGTGTATAGCGTTGATTGTGTGCATGTGTGGGGTTTTGGTGCATTGATAATATGTGTAGTATACTTGTGACTTGGTGTTGTACAACTCGGTACAAGCCCCCAGCTTCCCCTTCCCCAGGTCCTCTTCCCCCAAGCTCTCTTCCCCTAGGTCCCTCTCCCCCCTCTCCCCTGGGAATCCCCTTTCTCCCCTGGGAACCGCATGGGCCTCGTCTGTCTTTTTGCTGAGCCATTGTAAAATCATGCGGATATCGGGATCTAATCGCCTTTCAACTCTAAACCAGTAAGCGTCAGGGAGTTGGCAAGTGTTAGTTAATGATAAGCCAGAGGTTCTAGTCAACGCGGGGTCCTTGTGAGATTACACGGAGATCAGGATCCAAGTCCTATTAAACTCTAAGCTGCAGGTGTTCCCTGATGATTAAGCCAAAGGCACTAAGTTAGAATCTAGTTTGGTCATTGCGAAATTGTACGGCAGTGAGTATCGGAATTGCCCTCGAACTACATACTGGTAATTGTCAGTGGGTTTACGAGTTTTGACTCATGATCCAGCTCGTTGCTTCTCAATTGACTGACAGATTGAGAGATTGGTCCACGAGTCGACCCGTAACTACCGTCACAGCACAAGCGTCGACCTACTTCTGATATACTCCACAAACGCACACCGCTACTTATCTTCCGTGAACATCCCACCCAAACATATCCCACTCATCCACCAGAATTCCCCGAATACGCCAGACCAGTCATCCCCTCCCCCCCTACAAAGTATAAGGTTCCTGCTTCCACGTAACCCGCTGCTCATCCCTCCTCCGATCAAACCTCAACACACTCTGCAACAAAACCTGCGCCCCGAGCGCACAATCCTCCGGCTTACAATACTCCTCTGGATTATGGCTCACGCCCTCCCTACACGGCACGAAAATCATACTCGTCGGACACCGTTTACTCGTATACACGCTATCATGTCCCGCCCCGCTCGTCATCTCCATAACCAAATTCTTCGAATTAGGGAGTTCCGCGAGGGCAGATGATGCGGCGGATGTGACTGCGGATATGCATTCTGGATGGAAGAGCGTGGCGGGCGAGGAGAAGTCTTCGGTTATGGAAACAGAGCAGGGGAGGCCGGGAGTGCAATTGGCGTTTGAGCCGAGGACGTCGGTGCCGGAGGCTATGAGGGGGAAGTCGGTGGTTATGTGGTGCAGCATTCTGGAGACGGTGCTGTCTTTTTGCGCGCGGATGTCCAGGCTGAAGGTCACGGAGCCGGGGACGGTGTTTGTGCTGCCGGGTTTGAGGTTGAGGATGCCGGTGCTGGCGAGGCAGCCGTTCGTGGTGGCGAGGCGGTGGGAATGTAGGATCATTTTGGAGGCACAGAGGAGGGCGTCTGCGCGCGATTTGAGGTCAGTGGTGCCCGTGTGGGTGTCTCGCCCGGTCACGGTGATGGTGAGCCATTTGTAGGCTTGCACGCCTTTGACGATGCCGATTTTCTTGTTGGCGATCTCGAGGAGGGGGCCTTGTTCGATGTGGAGCTCGAAGTGGGCGGCCATAGGTGTGTGTTCGTGGGATGCGGGGACGCTGCCTAGGTAGCCAATGCGTTCGAGCTCGGATTTCATGGTTGCGGTGCCGGGGTGTACTTCGCGGAGATTGTGGGCGGATTCGAGGGGAATGGCGCCGGCCCAGACCCCGGAGGAGGACATGGACATTGGGAAGCGGGCGCCTTCCTCGCTGCAGATGGTGTTAGCATTGAGGGGTAGAGGGGCTGCTCGGAGCTTACTTTGTCCAATTCACCACTCCCACAGGATACTCGGTCTCGACCCAGTTATCAGCCAGCACCTTGAGCATCTCGACACCCGCTGTAACGCCTAGAATGCCGTCATATCTGCCCCCTGTCGGCTGCGTGTCCAGATGCGATCCCACATACGTCGGGGGCTTGTCATTCCGCACGCCAGGCCTCACAGCGAAGATATTGCCCATGGAGTCCACCGTGGTATGACATCCCAACGCCTCTGTAGCCTGCACAAACCAGTCTCGGGCTTTCTTGTCCGCGTCCGAGAGTGCGAGGCGCGACATGCCTGTCTCCGTTTCGCCGCTACGCGACCAATTAGCCATGCACTTTCATGTGTATGAACACGTCGGGTACAAATCTTGAAGGCTTACCTCCCCCACTTCTCACCCGTGCCCCATTGGCAGGTGTAGTGGATGTCCTCCATCAACCGCGTCTGATTGACCTTCAACGATGACAACAGCTCCTCGTTCATTTCCCTGGTATGCATATCCCGTCGCGAGGTTGCCCCAAATGCGTGCCATGCGCCTCCTCTGGCGCCCCATGAAGTCGCAAAGCATGTTGGCCTCGTGGCTGTCGCCGCCCATGTCCTCCTCCCAGCGAGCCTCAGCGCCGATGCAGACACGACCTGCAGTGACAATCTGCTAGCAGACAATGGCAATGCCATGGTCGTGGAATGGACATGTGGTTGAGAGAGACGAGGTAAGATTGATCAAGAGACGTCCATGTTAAGTTACTCTATGTGATCCCTGGTCCGCGGTGCATGGCATGATATGATGTCGGGCGGGCACACGCGCCGTGCTCTCACCACCGAGGCGAGTGTGCCGATAACGATAAGCTGGCGGGGGTATGGAATAACATGTGACGCGGGACGATCTGTGCGGGGAGAGAACCCCCCGTTGGCCGCCGAACTCCGCTGCATTTTCTTGACACTTCTTCTGATTATAATTTTGTTGGGTTGGAATCTGGCGGCTGAGGACAGGCGAGTAGTTCACACTGAAAAGGAAGCGTGGGGAGGCCAAGGTATTGGCATGATTGGAACCATCATGCATAGACATGATCTGTCGAGAGATGGCCAGTGTTCATCTACAGAAAGAGTGTTGGCATTCAAGATGACAATTAGGGTAGTAGATGTTGTTCAATTTTTATTGGTCTAGATGGAACAGGCACTTTTGAATTTTTCAACATGTATATTCCTATTTTCCTGCCCTCCTGTTTTCTCAACCCACAAAAAAGCACATTTCCAACCAACGCCCCACTCATCCACTGTCTGTAACAAATCAAACACCAACGCGCGATCCAACCAAAAAGACCCCGTCCCACACCCTCAATGCATCATCTGGCTACGGGCTTGAGCTTCCCTGGAAGTGATCCGAGATCGGCGTATCAGGGGCGCATATCCATGGGAGACTTGAACCGGAGTTGACGAGAATTGGGAAGACCTCGGGAGTCATCATGGGCAGCGAGTAAAAGATCGTGCCACTTTTGTTGATGTTGGACTGGAGAGCAGAGTTGAGTCCGTGGTGCGAGCGGCGAGCGGCCGATGCTTATGCACCTTCGTGTAGTGGACATGGACGGTGTGTTTAACGGGAGAGAAGGGCGGATGCCCATGCATCTTCGTGTGGTGGATGGTGTGGTGTACGGTCTGTTTAACGTGCTCGGAGATTTCCTTTGTGCTCATCTGTGGCTTCAGGGGTGCAGCATTGGGAAGGCCAGATGTCTGGATTGATGGCGAAGGTTGAGTAAGACAATCGAGTGGAGGATTCAACACAGGGCCAGGTTCCATGAGGAGGGGGCTGAGAGGGCGAGGCGGCATTGGCGCCGCACTAGCAAGAGAGAGGATGCCAAAGGCTCCGAAGAGGGCAGTAGCGATGGTGTTCAGCTTCATCTTGGGCTTGATTGTGTGGTTGAGTCCAGAGTGGTGATGTGTGCTTGGAGTTGTGGTGTCGGCTTGAAGTTGGGATGTCTGCTTAGAGTTGGGATGTCTGCTTAGAGTTGGGATGTCTGCTTAGAGTTGGGATGTCTGCTTAGAGTTGGGATGTCTGCTTAGAGTTGGGATGTCTGCTTAGAGTTGGGATGTCTGCTCGGAGTTACAGTGGAATGTGGGATACCTGAAGTGGGGAAGGCCGGCTTATATACTTGATACCTCAAATATAATGTATTCAAAGTTACTTCAGAGCGCTTAACCATGGGGCAGTCCTTTCCAAAGACGAACTAATAGTACCTGTAGGAATTTCATAAGGATTTTTCCGAAAGTCTACGCTCCCAGGTTGATAAGTTACAATATCGTGGGGGAAATGTGGCAGCCCGTAATATTGAGTTGGTGAACTACCAATTAATATAATAATATTGGCAATTGCGTAGAAACCTTACTTGGATTTCAGTCCACTACCCAAAAGAATATCCATGGCGGCTTCTGCTATGCACTTGGTCAGAGCACATACACCTAACTGTAATTAATGGTAAGAAAAGCCGTCGCATTTCCACACATGTACTTCTGGTAAAAGACTACCGGTGTCTGCCTTTCTTTGTTCACTTCGCTTGTTCATCGTGTCGCGTTATCAGGCCACAAGAAACTCATTGCTGAAATGTTACGACAACAGCCAGCTCGAAAATTCATCCACCACAATCATTCCAAGCTGGACAGCAAATGGACCCAAACCCATCAAGGTATCAACACGGCCTGCCATCACAGGGCACCACAGCTCCAATGGGATCCCCGACCACATCATCCATCTTCCAACATACATGACGAGGAACAAAACCACATACCCAGTGTACCAAAGATAATCTTTCGTTTCCCAATCCAAAGTCAATGGCTCTCTTTCTCTTCCCCGCTGAAATGCTCTGGCACCGGCAAAGCACACCAAACAAGTTCCGCAGCATACAGCAATTCCAGCGATAAAGACAAACATGACGAGCCCAAGGATGACGAAGAAAATCAACGGGACGATCGAAACCACTGCGCCAATCCGATACGTCGGCCAGCTCCCCTTATCCGCTTCAAATTCCCCCGAAACCATGGATGCCGTGCCGAGAAACTGAGCCGCGATCAGGCAAATGACTGTATCGACGATAAAGGAGTACAAGTCTGCGCCAGCCCATTCAGGCCAGTATCCGAGAAATGTTATGACTGTCGCTCGAGGTCGAATGGCTCACAACCAGGAGTACTTTCGGATCTGCGCATCAGCTGATCTGGCGATCACGGCTTGTCCGAGTATGTACAGGCACTGTATTGCGATTCACCTACAAGGTTTGAATACGAGGCTAGTGGTCCTGGAGTCGGTAGTGTCGTGCCCGGTAGTGTCGTGCCCGGTAGTGTCGTGCCCGGTAGTGTCGTGCCCGGTAGTGTCGTGCCCGGTAGTGTCGTGCCCGGTAGTGTCGTGCCCGGTAGTGTCGTGTTCGGTGGGGGTGTTCGTTGGACCACACCAGCCGAATCAGCCTTCGTAGTACTAATAGCAAGGCTGGGAGAAATGGAGGAGATGGAGGCGGGAGGAGTGATTAACTGCACAGGCTCAACTGCAGTGTTCAGACCCCTCGAAGGGTTAAAATTATGAGAGGCCCCTATGGTGGCTGCGTAGAACGATGACATCACTTCTTCTGTACCAAAGGACCTTTCCGTACCCGTGGGGAAGACATTCATGTCCATGGCAATCTGGTTCAGCACCCCCCTCTGATCCTGTTTGAACTTTGCACGGCGGTTCTGGAACCAATTCTTTCCGCAAGTTAGCAAATTAGGCTTATCTTGGGGGTAATTTAAGGGTCACTAACGTTTATCTTGTCGCAGGGTACTCCAAGAGCCTCAGCAATGCCCTTCTTAGTGGTCGTGGTCGGCTTATGCTGAGTCTGAAAGTAGGCCTCGAGAATGTCATACTGCTCCTTTGACAAGCGAGGTTTGACGTCGGCTGCCTCTGCGTTCGGTGATACCTTCGTGAAGGATGCTGATGTCTCTACCTTGTCAGTTGGCGCTGTCTTTTTATGTTCAATGTCTTCGTTGGAATCCGGAAGAGCTGCAATGGCAATATCTTCCATGTGTCGTCCCAAGTGAGCCAAAATCGTATCCTCCCCGTCCCCAGTTGGCTCCAGACAAAGAGGACATTCTTTGCTTTTCCAGTCTGGTCCCAGTCCATGGTCATGCCCCAAATGTGCACTCCAGGCTGGGCGATTCGGGAAAGGCATGGCACTGAAACTACAATTCGTATGAAGGCATGTGTATGGCCGAAGATCACTAAAAAGGTGCTTTCTGTGCAATTTTCAGCGAGGATAAGTAAATGTGTCATTACAACTTACCTCCAATCGTCATTTGAAATTGCCGGCAAATGCTTGCCACAAGCGGCACACCTGAAGGCCTGACCAAGTTGTGCTTCAGTTGGAAGGGGTGGTATCTTCACCCTTTGACCACTCAAGATGTCTGAATTGAACGGAAACGGGAGAGATGTCAGAGCGAGTTGAAACGCATAAGGCCTCAATTGGTCAGAGCTGTCAACTCTTGACTTCGGGATCTCTTCAGCAATGACTCCATGTGAGGGCATGTTCTTGACCCTCTCTTCTTGTATGCGTTGATATCGATGCCAATTTGCTTTTCCGAGGCATTGGGCAACTTCGATTCCGGCTCTTGGAAATTTGGCAATGATCAGATCTGTGTAGTAGTCATACGCCTGTCGCTTCTCTACCCCCGGCCCCTGAGCCCGTAATTCGTGTCTGGGGTCAGGCGCAGGACATTCGAGAGCAATGTTGAGGTCAACCAGGCACTGAATATCGGTCTTGATATCATCAAACACCATGTCAACAAGCGGCACGTCTACTCCTTCGTCTAGACTGTCCAGATCACTTTCATTGCCTTCGTCGCTGTCAATTTCACTTTCGCTATTGCTGCGGTCGAAGTCCAACAGTATACGTCTTGCTTGTTCACGTGTGGCGGCTACGTTGGTTTTGGTAAGTAAAGAGCACCTGTCCTTTTCAGAGTCGACCAGTAATATCTTGCTCAGTCCTACCAGATTTATTAGAGAGAGACGTGCATCTGAACGCTGTGTGCTCACTATTTGATAAGACCCCCGAAAGGGAGAAGAGTGTTGCCAATGTCGTTTGCTGTATACACTTTGATTTCTCTAGAATTAGATCAAGCCTTCCGTTGAGGGCGCCGTGTCCATTCGCCCAAAGCTTTAAGGTGGATAGATCCCGGCGAAGTATGTTGACAGTCTTCGTGGTTAAATAATCCAGCTTTGACGGTGGCCTCAGAAGAGCAGCGAACAATTCGATGGAGCCTCGAGTCAGCTGAGCGATGATGTCACCATCTTTCCCAAACGTCTGGTGAGATGTTTGCGCCAAATTCAGACTTTCATTCGATTTGGCATAACGATCACCAGTCGCTAATACTGTGAGTATGTGTTTCCGTCGATTAGAGGGAGGTGTATACTGACGGCCCGGTGTTGATATACCACCTTTCTCCTTACTGGCGCTTACGTTCTTGTCAAGATGGGCGAGGGTGGTGTCTTCCGGAAGACAGCCTCGTTGCTCAAGACTTGAAGGTGAAGAGCTAGGTGGTTCCATGACGGCTGATGCCGATATCCTGCCAACTTCAACACATGGAGGACGATGCAAAGTCACCGCTGATGCTATGTGCGAAATGGCATGTAGTTTCGAGATGAGGGGATGTCGGGCTGGAAGCTTTTCTACGATGTTACAGCCGAGTGAATGTGGGTGGGGGCTGTGCAGCGAGGCTGAAGCACGGCAGACTCTGGACATCCCCATAAACCCTCGGCCTTCCCCGATCGCGACGGGTGTTGGTCTCGTTCTCTTTGTGCGAAATTTTCAACATGTCAGGCTTTGAAATTGCCGGAGTCATTCTCCCGATTCTTATCGAAACACTCAAGGTATATAAATCCGTCCACAAAGGCTATCGCACATTTCGGAATTGGAGCACCGAAGTCGAAAAAATCTACAGGCAATTCTCCATCCGCCGCACATCTTTTCGGAACGAATGCCGTTTGCTTCTACTTTTGGTGGAAGATGACCAGAGGGCAAGTGCAATCCTAGAGACCCTGGAGGCCTCCCAGAGTTGGTTGAGCAAAGAGGTCGATGAAAAACTCACTGGAGTGCTGAAGGAGAGTGCCGATGCGTGCCGATGCTTGATCGAAAGTTCCAAAGAGAGCCTTGATGTGATGCAGGAGGAGCTGGCTCACTTCGATGTCTTCAAGCAGAGGAAAGAACAGGTCCGTGTTTTCGCGCCTTTCACCCCACGGCCTCCTCCAGCTCACTTACATGTACTCAAGGACGAACCCATCAAAGCAGCCATCCGCCGCCTTCGGAATGCTATAAGCATAACCTTTGACGAGTCCAAACACCAGAAGAGTCTTGCTACTTTGCGGGAATGCAACGCCGAGCTTGCGCAACTGCGATCGCAAATCGGTGCGTTCCAGCAATATGCTGGATGCTCTACAGACGGCATTTGCGTGAGCCGCAAACCCCTACCTTCACGTTTCGGCGCCATTCGAGCCACATCCAAGAAGCTACATGAAGCGTTGTCTAGTGCATGGTGTTGTGGTTTCCCAAGCCATTCGGGTCATAGTGCGAAAATTTGTCTAGATGCACAAGTCGACGCCGAGGTACAGCTTGATTTAGCGATTTCTTGCCACGAGGATCAGGAAAGGTATGGTCTGAACACCTCTTTGATAATAGTGGCTTAACATTGTCTAGGGTTCTTTCCGAGCCTCCAATCTGGCTCTACGTCCAATCCATCTGCATTGATGCTGTGCGGTGTCGGCTGCAACCGGCACAAACGGACTCAACACCACTCCCGGCATCGACATTTGACTTCGGTCGTGGCTCACTAAAAAAGAAGGCATCTTCAGAACTTATCCAACGAACGACCTGCAAAAGATCTAAAAAGCGAGTCCGCATCGTCGTCCCTGAAGCTGAGCAAGAAAACACCTCCTCTCATGCTGTAGGGAATCAGACCGCAACCGCAGTTGCCATCTTGCATACGGTGGCACAACAGACTACACCTGGAATTGATCTTTGCCAGATGAAAAATATCTGCCATTATCTGAAACAAAACCTCCAGATTTGTGGCAAGCCACCAACAAAGCATTGCATTGGCTACTTAGAGACGCCTCAGATGTACAGGCATATGTTCTACCTCCAGGAGAAAAGTCTCGGTTCGCAGTCCCAACTGAAGGATGTCAACCAAGCCTCGATATACTCTCTATCGGATCTCCTTCGACACGATGAAGACTGGAGTTTGGATATCGTCGACCAATTGAAATTGGCACATAAGATAGCCCTCGCGATTCTCCAATTCCACGAAACACCCTGGCTTACGCAAAATTGGCGGCTCCATGATCTTAGCTATTTTGGGCACACTGGACAGTATGAAGAGGCTGTTTTGCAGACACTTCATCTCAGCTCCCAAATCGCTCCTGCAAGGGGTATTGAGCCACCAACGATGGAGGGCGTGGAGAGTGCCACCGAGGTGATTTCAGAAGAAGAATATTTCGGTATCGAAAATCCGACGCTGTTCTCGCTAGGCGTGGCGCTGATGGAGCTTGCCCGTTGGGAGCCCCTCGAGAGTATGAGCAATCAGAAGGACCCCAACGCCATATTGACTGCACGACGAGTTTCTAGGCGATCTACGCCGTTGGGACCGAAGTACCAGGAGATAGTTCGCAAATGCCTACAGTGTAACTTTGGGTTCGGCACTGATCTGAACAAGGAAGAGCTACAGGCTGCTGTTTATGGAGATGTAGTTCTGCCGCTAGAAAAAATGATCGAGACCTTGTCCATATGAAGCACACGTCCAATACCATCTACCGAGGCCACATCTATCAGACGTCTACCGATTCGCAGGGCGGCCAAGCTCTTCCAGGATTCAACGGCAGTTCAAGAGACGGGGAAACCAGGAACCTCAGTCCCCAAGGGATGCTCATGGAACATGTCGCCCTTGTATAGCACCCCCGGGGCGGACGCCACCAGACAGGCTACCTGCTCTGAACAGATCATTGGCACCAGAATAGGACATCTTGCCAATACCATGCGAAGAAGCTTTGATCCTGATGGTAGTTGTGTGGGTTGAGTAGCAATGGAATGGAGTGGTGGATCTTGGAGGGAAGCGACCGTTGGAAATTTATCCGTAACATATTGGGAAGAAGAATATGACTGGAGGTAATCTGAGATCGGTAACAACTTTCTCTCTCATCATTCTCTCATTTTCTTGTGCTTGGCGCGAGCAACATCAAGGAACGGAAGCAATAATGATGACCGTAGGTCAGGACCAACTATGTTTTCATGTTTTCGAATTTAGTTTGAGCCCAAATCAATTCCCGAGGTTTTGTCAACCCTCATCCGCTAGAAAAGCCCGGAAAAGCTCTGAGCGGACCCGTACCAGTTCCTTGCCCTTTGCTGCCTCAAGGTACTGAAGCTGTGGCTGATGGCGCTGCGTACACAGGTAGGTTATAGTTTGATGCCTGACACCCACATCCAGCCACAATCGGCACAGCGTCCTTTCCCTTCCCGATTGGAACTACATCTGAACCGCAATCGTCCGACTCTCCAATCCAGACCTCCCTGTTCTCGTTATCAAATACCACGTATGCTCCTCGCAAGAAGGGCATTCCGAGTATATAGAACCCTGGTGGAGCCAGAGCGAAGCCAAGGTAACAGGTTCCGTACTCGTTGACGACCATATCTTGGTATGGAATCTTGACCGTCTTGGAACCAAAAGTTAAGTCGATTGTGCCTGTTGTTGGTGCTTCGCAAGGTACGACAAATTTCGGCACTCCGTGTTCATTGAATTGCTCCTTTGCTCTCGGATAGTCCTTGCCAATGGCGGCGAACACATACTGTGGAAGGTAGTTGTATGGTACGCCGCTGTCGATGAAGACCCTAGTCCCTTCAGTGTTGTTCTCGGGATTCCAGATCGATGCGGGGTAGGAGATCGGTTGTTTTCCCGGCGGTGTTTGACCGACTCCGTTGATGTGAATATAGTATCTAATGAAAGTTAGGAGCGATGGTTAACTGGAGATGCGGTTGTCATACTGTTGTGTAAAATTCTGGAATGGAACTCTTCCCAGATCGCACCTATACTTCTTCGTGTCTATGCCACCAAATGTCAATGAACCTGTGAAAGGTCGGTCAGCAACGAAGCAGTGAGCTGATATAAAATGGAACAACTTTTGACAGGCTTCCCCGCCCCCTTCAACTCCCTCGCGTAGAAATGCAATATGGCGTTGCTGCCTAGCATCAAGAGTGTATGAAATCTTCCTTATGCTTTAGGGAGCCAGTACGGTGCAATAACTTACCTGTGGATTTGACTGGCCGGAGATCCAAGCTGAAAGCGGCACTATTGATTTGGCCCTGGGCAGAAAGGGACTGGACAACGGTGGGATATCCGAGATCAGTCCCCTGTCCGCTACCCCATAGCCCCATAGAGAAATTGCTAGTCTCTGCGGCGAGGCCAATCTGCTGTTGCTTCACGGTGACCGATCCAATCTTAATGTCGTCAGTGAAGTAGACGCCTGCAGCAGCGTAGCCGCCATAGGTGCGGTTGAACGACTTGTCCAAGAGTTTCGAGGTCTTTGAAGTCATCACATTGTATCGGGGGAACTGCTCGCACCGAGCCTTTGTCTGTTTTTCGCATTGCTGACAGTCCGGGTTCACCCAAATCACAGCGGAGCCAAGATCGAATTCAAGAGGAACGGTCTGGTTGTTGCTTCCAATAGTGACTAGAAGCAGATTGTTAGCTACTAGCGTCGACCTTCATTAAGACTCCACATACCATTTACAATGTGCATGAAGCCATTGAACTCGTTTGATGTGGGAATTTGAACAGTGTGGAGCGGAAGATTCAAGGCAGACTTTATACCGGGGGCTGGAGTGGCATCGACGGCCAATAAGAGCAGCATCGCTGCGATCAGAGACCAGAGCATCGTCATCTATTCGGTTTCTGTGGAGAGCGGGTTGGAAGGTAGACCCTGGTTGAGTGTTTTAAAGGTATGAAGTGGGGTTTGCGTCGAATGGAGCAGAAGAGAAGTCGCGACTGCCACTATCGTTGATTCCCCTCTTCATCTTCATGCTCACACTCACCTTCACCGCCAAAGGCGTTTGTAACGTAAAAGATGAAAATCGTCACCTGACTCGCGATCTGCCCGGAGTCATGCCCCAAGTCTATCAGAGATCGCACTTAATTAAGCTGTATCAGTAAGAGCAACCTAGCGCTTTGACAATTCTGTACTGAGGCATGTGTTCAGAATTTTCTGAGTAGAATTTTCTGGTATGGCTCTATGTTCAGAAACACCAAACAAGCGATCCTGCTGCACCCACGGTCCACGCTTAGGTATTCTCAGCAATTGCGTGCTGGCTTGGGAACACGTTTCCAGACGTGAAAGTGATCATTCACGGCAAACAGATAGCCGTGTGAAATTGGACAGCGAACTAGGCATCCACATCCGCACTGGCACAGCCCCTCCAGGAGGGGATGAGATCATCACGTGGAATGCGCTTATTTAAGCACTTGGCTGACATAAGCAAGACCTCATATCAGAGACCACCGACGAAACAATGAAACCTAGAAACGATGCATAATGATTCACATGGCCTCCAAACTTGTTGCATGGGTCTGGAAAGCTGTTCTGGTTATGGATAGTCGATCGTTGGAAGGAAAGAGCCGGTTCCAAAGTCATGGCGAAGAGAAACCGGATTCGTCCAGCAGGAGGAGAAGTTGATACGCCGAAAATGTGATGCATCCAGCAGCCAGGGTCGTCCAATATGTTGCATCGTCATAGTAGAGGCGGAAGTCAAAAGGGTGGTGGTCCGGCAGTCCTTCTTCAGAGGCCGCCCATCCTCATGCCCCCAGCGACCGCAAGGCCGACCGACACGCCACAAGTCGTGCAAAGCAGTGTCTCTCTCCGGAATTTCGATTCCTATCGAGTAAATAGACCCGTGGTAGTCCATTAAGATAGCTGGTATGGTTCAATGAGGTGGGGTGGCGCGTCTGCAGGTGCCCATGCGTAAGGATGGGTGAAAGGCTTGGCGCTCGCTTCTCCATTATATACCCTCCCGCCCACCTCCTCTGCCCATCATTGTTACTCTCCACTCCTCCCTCTTCACCTCCATCCCATAACCCCACACAACCATCACCAATCATCTTGAGTCCCGTTCCTAAGCTCATTGACACTCGTCTGGAAGCTCTCTTCACTATTTTTAACCCCATCGGTGTTGCAGCTCTTCAGCCCTTACCCAGGCCACTGCTGCTGTCCACCAAAAATGTCCTCGACAGAGCTCAGCGTAAAGAATGGCACGGCGCATTACCGGCAGGCCCTGGTTCTCGATGGAAAAGTCGTGCGTGTTCATGAATATCGTCGTCGCCCACACCTAGTCAGCCAGATGGGGTCTCCATCCTCACATCGTCCTGATCAGACTTCCACATCATCAAACGATCGTATGGAGTCGAAAAGTCGAGATGTAAAGAGTCGTGAAGCTCGGAAGAGTCCAAGTTCACGCCGGGGAGGAGTGGACCCCGCGAAGCACGTGACCATGTCAGCACCAGTCCACGTGCAACCGAACAGATCGACACAACCGAATCGACCGAAGCAGAGAGCCGTAATTCTGCAGAAGAACAAGCCGAGCCTGGTAGCAGAATCCGAAGTCATTCAATCGAGCACACCGCTCGTACTCACACCACCACCAACGCCTAAGATTGGACGACTTCCAACACCTGAACTTCCTGATCTTGACGAAAGGCCTTTTTGTGATTGCTGCGTTGAAGCACATGTCGCTAAATATTGTGCATCTTGCAGATGCAAGCTTGATCGACCGTTTTGGTAGCCCGAATTAGTTGTTTTCAACTGTTGGTGTCTGGCTCCTTCATGGGATCTGGCGTCGGTTTTTCGGTTCGACTAGACCTCGACTTAGGATCTATGTCTTCAAAATTCTTGCAATATGAGTTGAATGTGTTGTCGGTTCTCGTTTCCTTCCACGTAGCGAAGTCGGATATCTAGGTCTCATGGTTAGTTATTGATATTACTATGCAATTGGCGTTTTGGTCCGCAATTCCAAAATTACCATTCTGGCTTCGAGTGATTTAATGTGCGTGAACGACGAATTGGCTGCAGCGAAAAAACCCACATGCGAATTACTCACGTGAAGTCTGTAGTTCTCGTCCCGTCTGAATGGCCTGAGGCACAGATCATCGATTGCTGCCTATTCTAGAGGTCTTTCACTCTCGGCAACGAAATAGTTCCCGGATTTCTTTTCCGCGGAACCAAGGACGTCCCAGCTCTCGACATTTGTAGCATCTACTTTGTCTATATTCCTCTGGATGCGCTTATAGTGCTTTCCAACAATCGTTTCTTTCGCCAGGGCGTCTTTGAGCGTTTCCAAGGTAATAGTTTGTTCTTCCTCTGCCACAGCTGTTTCGTCTCTTATAGCACGTAATGGCTTCACTCCAGTGGTATCCACTTGTTGTATTTCGCCCACAAGGTGTAGCTGCGCTGATAATGTGTCGAGCATCTTTTTTTCTTCTTCTGCGTTTTCGGGAGGAGGGAGAGCTGATAGGCGGAGCAGATGGTGTAGCTGCTGGGAGGAAATTTTCGGGGCCTTGGGCGCTTGTGTCTTCGGTGGTAGAAGCGACTCAACCGACCAGGAGGGGGTGGAGAGTAGTTGCTCGAGATCCTTCGGATGCACTTTCTCCGATATCGAAGACTTGGAGCTTTGTGAGGGAGCGGCTGAGTGGAGACAAGCCCTGAAATAAGGGTAGCTAAGAGAAGTCGGGTTATGGAAGGGTCTGAGCAGTGCTCTTTTGCCGGAAAGTGACCGTATTGAAGCCATCGCGGAATGCGCAGGTAAGGGCGCAAATCCACCAGAAGATGAGGTAGTTGAGATCAAGTGGAATTTTCGATATAACCTCAGGCTTCATATGAACAAGTCTCCGGAATTGTTCCGGCGAAATGGTCGCTGTTGCGCTCTTTTGTCGAAATTCAAGAATGGAGTGTCGTCGAGCTTGTCGCATTATGTAACAATCTTAGCGTCGTGTAGCCACCGAGGTTTCGCCGCAACCCAACCCTGACAGCCCAGCAGCCCAGCAGCACGGGCCAGCTCGATCGATCGTCATCTTGGGTTCAAAGCCGGCCACCGTCTCAGCTCTGCATTTTGACACGTAACACTTTGAAAGACTGTGTAATCATCGAATCACGCCTAATAGCCTTGAATATATACCGCAACTCCGGTCAACTCAAGCAACTCCGCAAATATGGCTGGAGACCCGAGAGCGGCGCTTCAGAAGGTGAGCCACCCGAAACTCAGCCACATTAGAGGTTTCCAGAGACTGATAAACGTATTATAGGCGGAGAAGACTCTGCAGAGCGCAGGTTCAGGATTCAGCTTCTTCGGTGGTAAAGCCGATAAGTGTTTGTGTCCCTACCCTGACTTTTATGTGTCAGGCTGACAATCGTTATAGATGAGCAAGCAGCGGACCAGTTCATTCAGGCAGCAAATGCCTTTCGAATGCAGAAGATGGGTGGGTATTCCTGGAGTTGACTCTCAAATTTTATCTGTCATGCGTGTCATCACGGCTCTGACTCTAGCATAGGCAAGGAAGCTGGCCTTGCGCTTGAGCGAGCTGCATCCATTCAAGGCCAACAGCTAAATGAACCGGACGATCAGGCAAATACATTAACGGAAGCCTTCAGTACGTATTGCCTATTCAAAATGATTGTCACGTGGATCTGACTTCTCCGAAGAGGCGTACAAGAAAGACTCGCCAGAAGATGCCGCACGATGTCTGGATAAGGCAATCGCCCACTACTGCAGCAAAGGTGCTTTCCGCCGCGCCGCCACTCACAAACAGAATCTGGCCGAACTCTATGAGCTCGAACTAGGCGACATGGGACGAGCCGCTGCTGCATACGAAGAAGCTGCTAGTTGGTACGAGAGCGTAGGTCTCACCGCCCCTACTTTCTAAATAGTACACTTAATGATGACCGCCTGCTAACTTGGAAATAGGATAATGCCGAAGTAAAGTCACTCACCGGAAATGTTTTGGATAGTACTAATCGAAGTCAGGCTCTAGCAAACAAGCTGTGGCTCAAGACAGCCGACCTCGTAGCATTGGATGGCAAAGACTGTGAGACTCATACACATGGAAACTTCATTAATGATGCACTAACTCGTTTCTGTAGATTACAAAGCCATGTTGGTCATCCAAAAAATCTTTTTGTGATTCCAAGCTCTTGCTAACACACTGACCAAGCGAACTTTATGAACGCGTGGCCAAATCGAGTATCAACAGCAACCTCATGCGATGGTCCGTGAAAGAATATCTCCTCAAAGCCGGCATCTGTCATTTGTGTACGGGGGACATGGTCGGCGTCAACGCCGCCCTCGACAAGTACCGCGACCTTGATCCTAGTTTCACGCAGCAGCGCGAGCATCAGCTCCTCGTCGACCTTGCGGGCGCGGTGGCGGAAGGCGACCAAGAGACGTTCGCGGACAAGCTGTTCCAGTATGACCAGTTGAGCAAGCTGGATAAGTGGAAGACTACGCTTCTGTTGAGAATCAAGAATGCCATTGAGGAGGTTGGGGAGGACTTCTCTTAGACGTGGCAGGGGTCATGAAAGTACTAAAGGTCATAACGGAGGGATATCGATGCATAACATGGGTAGCAGACAAATAGCTTCACTGATACCGACATACGCTCTGTCATGTGGACTTGACGGGTCCTGGAGTTGGACTCGTGCATCAACATAGTACAATGGCATATGAAACTACTTGTCTTTCAGGGGCTTCTTCGTCATAAAACCACACACAGAGACGCGATCCCAAGCAACTGTGCCTAAAACTGACGGCCCAAATGCAACGCAACCAATCGTGAGAAGGTACGAACGAACAAGGAAGCAGTTGACCTCAAACGATCCGCAAAGTAAAGGTTCCGTTTCCTAATAGCCTGAAGGATCATAGCACTCCCAGAAATGCTCATCATACCCATAATCCGCCGCCGATTCCTCCCCCCATCCGTCATCATATCCATCCCTCCAAGTATCATCATCAATTCCATACCCATAACTAAGGCGACTCCACCCTCCAACTCTCCTCTTCGCCCTCTTCACCTTCGGCGTCCCCTGCAACCTTCCCTCCCCCCGACACCCACACACCCATTTCTCATGACATTCCTTACAACACCCCGTACACCCCACCGCCTCAGCCCCTTTCTTCACCTCAATGCAAATCTTACACCACACCCTCCTCTCCCCACCCACCACAAACTCCGCACCAGGCGAATACCGTGTGTCACCAGCCCTACTCTTCAGTCCGCAGTCCACACAAAACCGTTTCTGGGGCTCCTTGCCATTGAGCCCCGTTCGCCCTTTCAACATTGCATCGGCGAAGTGGGCCGAGGACCGGAGACGCAGACAGTATCGACATGCGTAGAGGGACGGTCGCGCACGGAGGGGAGAGCCCCGCGCCCATGGGAGCTGTTCCATGAGTAGGAGTTGCGCGTGCGTGGGCGCTGGGATCAGGGAGTGGAAGTAGCGGTTCGTGAGGCGGAGGTGGATCAGGGAGGGCAGGAGAAAAGGGTCCTGGGATAGGAGGTCCGTTATGTCTCTGTGGATTTCGACAGGGAGGCGGAGGAGGTATGGAAGTTTGGCCGGGGTGGCCCATGGGGAGGGTGCGTTGAGCGGTTGGAGGACGTTAGTTGCTTGGGATGGGGAGGGTTTGTGTGGAGGAAATGAGTGGAAATGCAGGGTTTCTTGGGCAGGTGGGAAGGCAGGCTTGGATGCCCGGGCTGTTTCTGGTGTGGGACTTGGCTTAGAAGTTGAGGACCAATTTGACTGCTTTGGTAGTTTTGGCACATCTCGTGTGGCTTTTGGTGGAGCCTTTTTAGAGTTTTGGCTAGACGGCCAAATGGGCCGGGCAGTTGAAGAGGCAGGCTTGGGGCCGCACGCTGTGTTCCCTTGGATATTGGAATATGGCATCGGGCTCTGCTCCATTCCTGTTGTGGGCTTCGCGCTCCCAGGTTGCTTTTTGGATGGAAGAGAGGGGAATTCGGTGTGGTTAATTTTGATAGCATTTCGGTGGCTGAAAGGGAAGGCCATCTTCGAAAACGTGGTCAGAAGAGAGATTATGATAGAATGACTGTGTTTGTTTCCCTTGGCTTTCGCATCAACGTTGGAGTTGAGGGCAAAGGCGCTGGTGGGGTAGAAGTCACAGTCGATGAGGTTGGCGTTCAGCTCGTTGCCTTGTTGCCTTCGGAGCTCGTGTTTCCGATAATTAGATATGCATGCAGTCTCGCTCAGCCACATTGAATCCGAAGATGTGCGCGGACATGCAAAAGCAACCAAGGCACGCATAGAGTCGTACAAGTGTTACTGCAACACAAGGGGAGTGGTGCCTTCGAAGGAAGGATGAGTCTGCGTAACGTGTCAACGCATGACCAGCCACTTGCAGCTATGCATTCTTGAATTAATTAGACACATATTGGTCCGTTTCGCGTAGCAGAAGGACAAGAAATTGTTTCAAAGGCTCAGAATAGCTCGGAAAGTCACCTCTCTTCGGTGCTCTACTCCCACATAAGAGCCAACGACTAGATATATACGAACCAATCCAATCTCACTACCCGTGCGGGTCACTTCTAGGTCTCCTCATAACCCATCTTCTCCGCGTATTGTTTCCGCTTCTGGTAGCGTAGTTGAAGGTATCCGAATACACACGTCGCAATGAGCGCCGGCAGTCCAACTCCAAGACTAACTCCCAGAGCAATTTTGTCGGAAGTGCTGATAGAAGGCTTCGAGGCAGAATTCGGCGTGACAATGACGACTGCAGTCGCAGTGGCGGATGTCGGTGTGACAACGGCTACAGACCCATTCGCGTATGTTGTTGTGTTCGTGAGGACGGAAGTAACAGTCGCGACTGAAGCGTGTCGACCTAGAGTCACGGTGCTCAGATGCAAGTGGCATTTTTGCATCAGAACGAGAGTCACGACAGCAATCGACACTCGAGTAACGGTCTCCACAATCGTTCATTCCAGCGTTCGCTGTATCCACGTGATAATCCCGGCGTCGGTGAAGGTCGTGTAAGGGTTTCGATGAACGCACAATATCCGAGATTGAAGGATTGATAGTTCGTAACACCATGTCCATTCCGGCATTTGCTGTTAACACAGGTTGCCAAGAACGACAGAGCCATGGGTTTCACGTCATTTCTACACAGACAATAATCCACCAAACAAGCCACAAGGTCGGGAAGTGCGCTTTGGAAAGTATTCCCTGCACAGCCAAAGTCTAGGCAACAACTAGCATATCCTCGAAGTTCTGCGAAACCCGGAACCCGCACCAACGTTATCGAAGATATGGTGTTCAGACGTGACTCTGAAAATGCCCATGAAGATGTCAAGAAGTAAAGCAACGAGACGGAAGAGAAAATGGGGGAGCTTTAAATGTTTGACTTTGAGGCGTGCTATGGTGCTAGCTGAGGCTGAGAGAAATTGAAACACCGTTCGCTTGCTGAACCCTTATTGAGCATAATTATCTTGTGTGAAACGAACAAACTAAGGACCGCCTAGCCTGACCCGAACTGAACATGAGGATTGCCCTCCCATGAATTTTGATACAAACCAGCTCCTGAATAAACCGGATGTTTACCCAACTCCGGACCAATGCAAGTAATACTATATAACTTGGAAAGAATTCTTGCGAGGATGCATCAAGACACTTCCTCGACCATGCGTCCGGAAAAAGGTCGGCTTGGGGCGCGGTGAAGCTTTCCCGCCAAGGCAATCGCAGCTGGTGTCTGAAGCCATTCTTCAGGGAAAGCCAAGGTACTCCCGCTGGCGTTCTGCGTGTAGCGGACGTAGAGGGGATTTGCCTTCTCATAATCTAGTTCATCTTCCATGCCGGATTCGGTGATATCTTGAATGACACGGCGTCCGCGCTTCGGAGGTTGCTTCTTAAGCAGACGGTTGATGGTGTCCATCTGCAATAGTCAGTAAAAGAGCCATGGGGTGATTTCCGCACCATGGTTTTTCGCAAAGGACGTGGTGGGAGAGCGATAGTACCAACCTTTTCCTCCTCGTTGCGTTTCTCGCTGAGGTTCTTGCGGCGACGAGCCATCTCCGCTCGGCGCATGGCATGCTCCTCGGCGGTCAAGTGCTTCTTCTTTTGTGCCTCTGTGAAGCATTAGCGGGGTAACAGAAGTGAGAGTGGATGGCAGTAATACCATTGGAAAGAGCCATCAAGCTGCCCTCACTGTCCTCGATTACCATGGCCCTTTGGCGCCTCGTCATTTTGCTCAGATCAGGGGTGTGGCTGCGGCTCAAGGATTGCGGAGTCTCTTCGTCGCTGTCCAAATCTTCGTCCTCGTCCTCATCGTCGTTCTGAGCGGGGAGTTCCTCTTCCTCGCCTTCGGCATCCTCATCTTCTCCTTCGGCGTCCTCCTCGTCGCCTTCCTCGTCCGAGTCAAGCGAAGAGAGCTCCTCATCGTCGTCCTCGTCTGCCATGACCATCTCCTTGGCCTCCACAGGGGTCACGCCCGGTGCTACAACGTTGATGCTGGGCTTTGCGCGGGCGGTGTCCTTGGCAGGGGCGACAATGGGAGGAGCCACGCGGATGTCCTCCATCTCGTCGTCTTCCTCGCCTTCAGCATCTACATCGTCGTCCTCTTCGCCCTCAGCGTCTTCGTCCTCTTCCTCGTCGTCCACGTCCATTGGGTCGGCCTCTTCGACCTCATCATCCTCATCCTCTTCTTCATCCTCCTCGTCTTCCTCGTCTTCCTCGTCTTCCTCGTCTTCCTCGTCGTCGTCGTCCTCGCTGTCCACTTCCTGGATGATGCGGCTGCTTCGAGAGGCTCGCTTGCCTGCCACGATGTTCTGGGGGGTGACGGTGGTGCGGGCTCCCTTGCCGCCGGTCGCTTTCCGGAGCGCGCTCGGCGAGGCCTTCACGGTGAGGTGTATCGATTGGCGTGTGTCCTCGGGCGAGGAGCGCTCAATGACGGCCGAGGGGGGCGGATTGGCAGCGCCGCGGCGTGGTCGAGCGGACGAGGCGGTGGGGGCAGCACTGGGAGCCGTTAGAGCTGCGCGCGACCGCAGGCGACGGCCGGCCATTGTGGATCGTTGACGAGCGCCGCGGTGGGTTATCAGGGTGAGAGGGGATTAACACAGAAGGAGATGGCGGCACAGGTAGACAGTCGCGGCGCGGTGAGCCGCACAGGGATAGCAGAATGGGCTGGTGGCGCGGGAAGAAGCGTTTGGAGGGGCCCAGCAGCGGTGCGGTTGCTCGATAGCGAGACATGCAGCCTTGATTGCTCGCCTTCTCGCGTTGTTGGCGAGCGCTCCTTCGGCCTGTACTCCCCACGCCGCCCTTGGCAGCTGCAACGGCGCACCGTGCCGGAATGCACCCAGCTGCTGGAAGGCGCAGAGGGCCGCTTTGAGAAAGTGCGGAGCAGCCACACGAGGCCGCGACGTACCTGCTGAGGTGAGTGCTGCCTTTGCGGCTGTGCGACGGCCAATCCTCCACCGCCGACCGCTCAGAGTCGTCCTCGGTGCTGAGGCGCCGTAAGCGCTTGGATGCCCTGTCTGTCATTCCTGATGCTCGAATACGAAGGCCCGCAGAGAAAATTGGTGATTGCGATGGCTGCAGGTTCTTCTGGCGTCCGTCCACATGTGATGGTGATTCGCTCCACCGCGGGCTGCTGGCGATCTTCGGATTGGAAGGCGCGCTCTCGATGCGGTTAGTCGCCACTGGTCGCCAACCTCGGCCCAGCCTCCGTGCAGCACATCCGGGGCTGTCGACGATGAGCGTCACATAGACACCAACAACCCCGGCCGCCCGTTCGTCTCTCCAATTCTCGTCTTGTCGTAATCCCCACTTCGAAATGTCAGGCAAGACAGCCAAGCCCGCGATCCCCGATTGGCAGCGCGCCAAACCCGCAGCCCAGCAGTCGCCTCTCTCTGAGCAGGCGGAATCGAGCCCAAAAGCCCAGCCAGAGCAGAGTCCAACGCGAGGCGCGGAGGAAGCAGCAAAGAATGAGCCACAGGAAGAGAGCACATCGCTGCTAGAGCAGGCTTCACGCTTCCTCGAAGACCCCACAATTCGCGATGCGCCCCGAGACAAGAAAGTCACGTTCCTGCAATCAAAGGGAGTCGCGCCTGGAGATACGGAGCAACTATTAGGCGCGAGTACAGAGGGTGAATCTCCCTTAGATCTGTCAAAGGAAGGCGATCGAGCATGGGGAAAGGTCAGTCTACACACCACTCGAACTCCCTCGCTTTCTATCATTTGAACAATGGTCGTCTGACCCCATGCAGACCTCCTCAGAACCACCCTCTCAGCCACCTGCACCAACAGCTCAACAACAACCCCAAGCGCGTGAAATCCCCCCAATCGTCACATACCCCGAGTTTCTTACCCAGTCCGCAAAACCTCCACCTCTTATGACAACTCAACGTCTGGTTAGCACCGCATACATAACTGGAGGGCTAATGGCGACAATGTACGGCCTCTCGCAATACATTATCGCGCCAATGATCCAGACTCTCGCGACGTCACGTCACGAGTTCGCAGCCCACGCACAAGATCAGTTAAAACAGTTAAACACGCGGTTAGAAGATGTTGTGTCTGTCGATCCCGCGACCAATCCCAAAGTTAAAGCCGCCGATCCCGCCGACGACATATCGGAGGCTGATTCAGACCCCACCGAGCTCTACCATAGAGATTTTGGGACTCAAACGAGTCCATCGCTATCCCGGCGCCCTTCGATATCCGCATCGGAAACGGATACTTCCGCCGTCACTGCGCACGAGAAGCGTCTCAAGATACTGACTTCGCATCTGCGCGAACTTGAAGCCACGCGTTCCAATGACTCCGCATCTTCAGACTCACTAAGAACGAAACTCTCTGATCTATCAACGTACTTGGCCGAGATGAGCTATCAGAGCCAATATTACTCGGGCATGGGTGGAATGTACGGGGCAAATTATGGCATGCCCAAGACGAAGGATGGAAAAGACGATCAGGTGGAGGCATTCAAGGCCGATATCCGGGCCGTGAAGGGCGTGTTTTTGAGCTCGAGGAATTTTCCGGCTGGGCGACGGATAGGGGTATAAACTCAATCAATGTTAGGGTTTTGCTTCACTCCATTGTATGATTAGGATATGTATTACCTGGACGTGAATGGAGTGTGGGTGCTAAATCCGCGAAGTTATAAGCTCTTGTGGTCATTCACCTTTGAGAGTCTCTACTGTGCCAGGGCTTCTATTTCCAGTTCTAACGGTCAGGCATGCCCAATTTGAGACAGACACCGCCATCCTTTTTCCTCGCTACGCGTTTCTAGTAGAAGCCGAAAAGAATCATACTTTTTTATTTCTACAGCCAGTTGACGCTTGATGCTCTTTAAGAGTATACAAGGGTCTTGCCGCAAGTTTGATTTGAATGGTTGTCAGAGTCAGTATGAGTATGCAAGCATGCCTCAAGAGTGATACAAGACCGATGTCAGTCCCAAATGGGTTAGCTTCCACACGTCGATCCCGCGTCGTGCGTGCCCTGCCACGACGTCATCCTTGTGCGCATCACCACGAGCCACGAGCCACGATCCACATTCACCACGTTCCGTCGCCCATGTAAACATTCACCATCTTCACTCTCTAAACTCCTCCCTCTCTGGATCCTCCACCCAATCCCATCATAATGGCGTCCAAATTCACATCGCACCTACCATTCGGCCACTCCAAATCCCCCTCCCAATCCTCCGACGCCGAAACCTCGCTCACGACGCTCCTCACCGCGGATCAATGCGCCGACCTCACATTTCTGATCGCGACGATTACGGCCGCGATGCGGAAATTGCTGCTCGATACTTTCACAGCTGAAGAACCGGAGATCGCGGAGCTGACATCGGAGAAGAAGGCCAAGTCGGAAGAAGAGGCGTTCAAAGCCGCGCCGAGTGATCTTGCGAATGTAGACGTCGAGAAGGAAGATAAACTACGGAAGGAGAAGAAAGAGCAAGATGAGAAATTGAGGAAGGAGAAGAAGGAGAGAGAGCAGGATGCGAAGAAGGAATTGGCCCAGCCAGAGGTGCAGGAGCTGAAGAAAGAGATGCTGAGGTACTTTGATGAGTGGAGGGGGAAGGTTATCATACGGGTCGGGGAGATTGTGAATTCCCGGGAGGAAGCAAAGGAGCAGAGCCCGAATGTAGAGGAGAGTAATGTGGGGCAGAATGTTAAGAGTGTGGATACGGGGCTGAGGAGTATAGCGGATATCGACGATGAGGGTGAGGATGAGGATAAGGTGTTTAGGGAGTTGTATCCGCCGGTTGGGACGAGTCTGACTGGGCTGGGGAAGGATAAGAGGGCTTTGGTATTGCATAGCTTGGTGCTAATCATGCTGAGTTTGGAACATTATTCGGCGCATTCGAGGATCTTGCTTTTACAGCTTGCGAGCTCGTTGGACCTTGACCTGGCGATTTTGAAGAAGGACGAGGAAGCCGTTGCGAGGGGATTATTAGAGGCGGCAGACCAGCAGCTTAATGCCGACGCGGAAACGAAGAAGAAAGCAGAGGGTTCGGCGACGTCCCGCAAGTGGAAAGTCGGCCTCGCATCTGTAGCCGGCGCAGCACTAATTGGCGTCACTGGAGGGCTGGCAGCACCATTGCTTGCTGCAGGGGTTGGAACTGTTATGGGCGGATTGGGCTTGGGAGCAACCGCGGCAGCAGGCTATCTCGGTACACTAGCAAGCTCTTCCGTTCTCGTCGGCGGTCTCTTCGGCGCATACGGTGCCAAAATGACGGGCAAAGCCATGGACGATTACGCACGAGAAGTCGAGGACTTTGGATTTATCCCCATACACGAACATCATCGACCACGGAAACTCGAAAAGGAATACCGTCGTCTCCGCATCGCAATCGCGATCTCGGGTTGGCTAACAGCCAAAGAAGAAGTTGTTGTACCGTGGCGCTACATGTCGCCCACCATTGAAGGGTTTGCGCTACGCTGGGAACTGGAGGCATTGCTTCGGCTCGGGAACTCTATGGATAGCTTCGTGAAGAGCGCCGCATGGGGCTACGCCAAAGGACAAATCATCAAGCGTACCGTCTTCGGCGCGTTATCGGCGGGACTGTGGCCTTTAGGTTTACTCAAAGTGTCCAAGGTCCTCGACAATCCATACAGCGTCGCCAAAGTGCGAGCCGACAAGGCCGGCGAGGTCCTCGCCGATGCCCTCATCAACAAAATGCAAGGCGAGCGACCAGTTACACTCATCGGATACTCCCTCGGCGCGCGCCTCATCTTTGCTTGTCTACAGAGTCTGGCAGATCGCAAAGCTTTCGGACTCATCGAATCGGTGGTTTTACTTGGAGCTCCCACGCCCTCAGATACTCCCGATTGGAGAAAGATCAGAAGTGTGGTCAGCGGGAGAGTCGTCAATGTCTTCTCGACAAACGACTACATTCTCGCGTTCCTTTACCGCACATCCTCGATCCAATACGGCGTCGCAGGTCTGCAGCCCGTACTCGGCGTCCCCGGTGTCCAGAATGTAGATGTTTCGGAGCTGGTAAATGGTCATTTGAGATATCGATATCTGACCGGCTCTATACTGAAGAAAATTGGCTTCGAGGACATCGATGTCAAGGAAGTGGAGCAGGAGGAGAGCGAGATGAAGGCGGTGGAGGAGATGGAAAGGAAAGAGCGGGAGAAGAAGGAGAAGAAGGGGAAGAGTGAAGAAGAGGAGGCCAAGGATTTGGAGAAGGAAGTTGACAAAAGGAATGAGGAGAGTGTGATGAGTTGGGCGATGGATAAGGTGAGATTGGGCGGGATTTGGGGAGGAGGAAAGGAGGAGGAGAAGACGAAGAGTAAGGCGGAGGAAATGGTGGAGAAGGAGAAGGAGACGCATCCGAAGGGCGAGGAGGGGAAGAGTACATCATGAGGCATATGCGCGATATCGTGATCGAGCGTGAGCGGTGCACCTGTGAACATGCGTAGAGCAATTCCCTTTATAGATGTACTTACGAATTGTTTTGACCTTTGTATGTGGTAGGCTACGAGCACAATAGGAAGCCGATTCAACAGCTCTCCGTTGCCTAGTTGGAATCCTGAACTCTCTGCAAGTTGGTCTTGATCTTCACTCGCGTTCGTATTCCTGATCAATCCTAACTTGTTCCTCCAACGCTCCTCTCGCTTCAATATTCCATCACGAATTTGAATGACTGTTCACAATTTCCCTGTCTGCAGCGCGATATCATAGCCATGAGCCAATGTAAATATGAAAGAAATACAGCAGTACTGCGGTCCACCCCTGAAGATAGATGTGGGACATGTGGATTTCGAGATACAGGTCCGGCATGTCGACTTGCATGATAACGATCGGTATTGCGCATAGTTAGTCCGAAGAGAAGAAATAGCTTGGTTGGGAGCTTCTCCAATCGCATGGGGAATTTGACTGGAGGATAGTAGTAACTGTTTGGGAAGGTGCTGTGTAGATATGCAGTGCCATCCATTGTAAAAGGAAGGGAGTTCCTTCTGGTTGAGTCGGATATCAGAAATCTTAGCAGGATCATGGAAACGTACAAGGGTGGAAGGAGGAGGTGGGGGAGTATCTATTGGTTGCCGTGCGCTTCGACCCATCTAGAAATGGTGGTCGAAGAAGTGGCAGGATGAAGCTGTATGGAGAGGGGAGGACAGATCCCCTGATAACTTATAGACTTGTTTTCAACTATAGGTTCTGAATATTCGAGTCCTACTATCCTCTCCATCTTTTGGCCAACGATTTCTTCCAAACTTCATGTCGACACCGTCATTCGTTCAAGAGTCCGCTGACTGTGGTTCGAGATGTTCACAGAGCTCTAGAATGATTATCTGGCAATTGTTTCTCAATACCGATTAGAACATGGTGAAAGTTGTTCCGCTTTGGATTACTTCTTTAGCACATGTCCAAATGAACGGGTGATGCCTGTGGGACCTTGGATAATGCACTGCATCCTTTCATCCACCCCTGGCTCGCAGTGGTCGTCCCCAAGAGCAGTAGTCTGGTTTATTTTTGGCGCGGTGCATTAGATAGGCTTATAACTTGGTAAAGTTGAGGGTTGAAGCGTCTATCTAGAAGGGCTCGTCGATGGTATATCGCGTATCGCTATGAAGCTTGTAAGTGATTGAACATTCATATGACGTGTGGTTTCTTCCCCCAAAACCGGACTCTACTTTGGAGGATCTGAGATCGGCCCAGTTGGTCGCCAAAATAATTGGTAATCATCCCCGATCACCCTGAGATAGTTTAACTGGAAATGGTGAATCTTAGATCTACATATATGAGAGACTTGGTTTTTCGACCCACAGCTTTCAGATTTGCACGATCGTCTCTAGACGCCTGGAGTAGGCGGGTAAGAAAACTAAGGGGGTGGTATTGATGCAATCCTTAATCAATCGGAAAGGCTTGTGACACAAGGGGTGTTGGATGTTATCGGATTTTGGCGTCCAGACTGCGGGAGAAAGTCATGATAAGGTCACTGGATCAGATAGTGGACTGGAAGGCAAGGTTCGCGTGAACCATATCATAAACTAAGTTTCGGAAACGAACCATCGCCGTCGTTTCCCGGCATAATATTTGGTGAGGACGCTATATATTCGCCCAGTGACCTAGACAGCATTTAATGGAATAAAAGTCACACAACCAAGGAGATATCTGGTATACATGATGAATTGAAAGTTGAGGTTCTGGATGCTGTCGATTAGAAATATGGAAAGGGGCCGGTTGAGATGCTTGCAAGGACCAACAGAAGAAAGTGTGCAAGATTGCATAGGATTGCCAAAGGGTAAAGTAACAGTAGGGAACAGCCCTGAAAGCGAGGATGTTAGTGTGTTGTAAATGAACTGTATTCGAACGCAGAGAGTATGTGCGAGCCATAAATATGTGAATCAGAAGTCGTCCAAAATTTTATCCTCTACCTCACTATTCTAAGAAGCAATCACGGTTGGCATTGAAAGTCTGCTTGTATTAATTAGGCAGTATACGAAAACATACGGAGAAGATGGCCCATAACCGGTAGGCTAGACACGTAGACAACAAATAGAGAAGGAACGTCACGAGGTTAGGGGACCAACGCACCTACCGCAGACCTTCGCACTAATTCATTAGTGCGCTCACCTACCAAACCTTCTTTACAGCTCAACCTTGACCGCCTTTCCGAATCCTACTTCTGCGGACAGCCGGAGGTCCAAGACTTGGGTTTTTGCATGGGAACTTCTCGCGGAGCTTTATCCTGAGGGGATACTCAAAGTTTCAACCAACCCGGCTCGCTTACGAGATTTCCCATCCATAGAGGACGAGGAACATGAATGCTGTTTTGGATCTCGGCAATCCGGACGGATGAACGTTGGTCCTGCAGGAAACTATTACAAACCGGCTATTGATTCTGCAGCGCCAATCCTCGAAGCGACCCAAAACATCTTCATCGATCTGCTCGAACCGAGACCTAGGATGATTATACCATATACCACCGGAGATTCAAGACCGGAGGAAAGGTTCTAGGGCGTAGTCTTGTTTCCGCTTCCATCGGAAAGATGTGCGGAGCGGAGCCCCCTCCATGGAGCAACCTCAAACGCGAAAAATGGGCTCCAGGGTCCAGAGCACTCGACGTGCAGTCCATCGATCTTCCCAGGGTGATGGAATCCCAGACGACTGCAAGGGTTGATCACATATAAAAGTCCAACAAGGAATCTTACCCTGGCATTCTGCGGCCGCCGATGCTCCGCTTCCTATCAACCTTTCCGGCTCTTTAGTCGCCGTGGCTGCCGACACACAAGGCTAGTCTAGGTGCTCTGAAATCCACATGAGGCTCTCATCAGATAACGAGTCATGAAAAGAAAAGTGCGAATTGGTGGAGGTGTGCGTCCAGCGGCCTTGGTCAACCTCGCGGTGGCATTTACATATCGCGGTGGAACAACGTCGGAGATTTCGCAATTTCAGTTCAGGCAACAAAATTCAGGCGACAACCTGGGAAGCGAAGGAGTATCCTCGGCCATCGTCTAATTTTACCCCGCAGTCTCGAACAGCTGCACCGGAGCCAAGTCCATTTGGAATCGACGCTTTCTCAGGCACAGGCGGCTGGCAGCAGACGTGAGAATAGGGGTGGCCTGTCCTGCATCCAGTCCAAGCATCTGATGATGTGCTGTTGAGTAAGAAAAAGCGCTGATTCGACCGAATGTCTCTCCTGCAGTCCTTTACTCGGCGCTGACCCAGTTGGGCCTTGCTCCGATGCATCTCACGTGCACTCTCATCAGAGTGAAAAGCGCCCCGGGGCTGCGATTGAAACAAGTGGCAGAGGGTCGAGCGGCGCACAAAGCGGCTCTTGATGGCGACAGGACTGCACGAACGGCGCCATTGATGCATGAAATGAGCTGGGCGCAGAAGAAGCAAAGAGAGCGCCATTCTTGACAAGTGCTATGATGCAGAGACTGGTCAGGCATTGGTTGCGTGATCAACGATCATCGCTATCTGTCAAACACGGCGGATGGCAGGACCAGACTGAAATTGCAGAGGGCAAACAACGGCGCCGTGAAAAGTTTTGTTTGCGATTGCGATGCCCACCTCCCTGCTGCGCCATCACAAGGTCGGAGGGCTGATCTGACGGCCGTGGGGGTGCGATTGCAATGGTCATATCATGTTTTCATCGGTCCCCTCTGGCGTTATCATCGAGGAAGACCCGATGGAGCGGATACCGCCAAGACCATGTTGCGGAGCAGACGACGAGCAGGAACAGGACCGGGCGAGGGTGCCATCCCAAGCCATGCGCGATTGCTGCGGGCAACCTGGTCATCATGGTCATGGTCAGATGGAGTGCGGGAGGTTCATCTCCCGAGGCCTTCGAGCAGGCCTCATCAGTCCCCCAGCAGCCACTGTCGTTTTTCCCAGCGGACCACACGCAGTTCCTTTCGATTACCGATTATCACTGGCCAGCCAACAGCGTTCCGGAGCAGGCACAGAGGGAAGACGCCCCAGTGGATGGCGGGCCTCCTGTGTGTCGTGCCTGTCCTCTCGCAGCGCTCGCTGGGGAGTCGTCCCCCAGACACGCTTCCGCTCGACGACGACGCGGTGTTGCTGGCTTGCGGGGTCCTGGGCGTTGAGCGGCTGTTCCTTACGTCCTCTGGCAGATGAGCGCTCGGTTGGCTTCGCAGAATCACGGCGAAGCCAGCTAGAAGCTCGACGGACCGTTCGGTGCAGCCTCTAATGGGCCTCTTTGCAGGTGCCCGTCGCGAATGCTCCCACTTAGCATCTCGTCGGTCGGTTCCGCGACAGTCTGCGCCTGTATGATTCGCCGGCGACTGGCTGCCGAGCATCTGACGCCGCGGGCGTGAGGGTGGCTGAGGCTCGCAGGCACCCTTGTCCGGTAGCGGACTCGAAAACAAGCTCTCAGCGGTGAATGGCTGAGGCCGTTGCACGCTCCGAATGGCGCCCGCTGGAACGGCAGTGGATCACCACTGTCCACGCCCCGTCATTCGTCCACGGCACCGAGGACCACCGGTGGCGTGCAGCCATCCGCCTCCTGTTCTGCAGTCTCTCCGTCGTTGTGCGTGCATCCTCCAACAACACCTCCAGGGTGCAAGAGAAGCGAAGGCGATGTAACCCTCGGGGCCTTTCCTCTCTAGCCCTCCCCTCGGCCTGCCAACTCGCCGCCGCGTGTGGGGTGTGCTCAAGGCCTTCTCTTGCTCGCCACGAACCGCACCTCTGCAGGTGCCAGGGAATGCTGAACATGCGGGCACTGGCCTGCTGCCCTCCATCATCTCACGATGCCCTACCTACTCACGCTTTAATATCCTAGCGTGCATCTTGCCGCGGTATTTTGGATGCAACCCCTTGGCACCTTGCCCTCCCCAGCCCTGATCTTATCTCAACTGGGACCAAGCTCTTCACAGCAGCTAAATAATACCCACCTTGACGCGCCTTTCCATTCTCCATTAAGCTTTGCCCCTCGTCCCTTTCTATATTCCTCTTACACATACTATATCATTTCATCAAACCATCTGCAGATGTTACTCTGTGACTACCTTCAATAACCGTCCCACCCAATCTATCCTCAACCATGGCCATGTCGTCATTAACTGCTCAGCCCGCCGAGGCACAGAAACCCGAGAATACCAACAACGCCACCGCCGTCCCGAAGAAACGGAGAAGGAGAGCACCAGCCACGGGCGCGGCCGAGGATTGTTTTGCATGCAGAAAGCGCCAGGTCAAGTGTGACCGCCGGCGACCCTACTGTGGGCAGTGCCTGGAAATTGGGAAAGACTGCTCTGGATACCGCACCACCTTGACCTGGGGGGTTGGAGTTGCAAGCCGGGGAAAGCTTCGTGGAATGGCACTTCCCATAGCCAAGTCCGCGCAAGTCAACACCAGTACCCAAGGCTCCAAGACACAGACATCGACAGCTTCAGTCTCCGGCTCGGCAAGCGCTGCGCAGCCGGCGAAGACGCAACGAGAGACTCGGGGCAGCATTGACTTTGGTGCTCATTCCCCTACGAGTCCTACAAGCCCAAACATATACCCCACCCCACAAGAATATCTGCATCTTGGCCCTACCAGCCCGATTCCAATTCCCTCTCCCACCACACCAATGGGATTTACCGTTCCAAGCTACGGAGAACACGTGGATGCATATCACCCGCATTCTTCCAAATTGAGACGACCTCACCTCCACAGGGGTCCACTACAAAGACTGCATACCACACTCGCAGTCCCTTTCGACGAATCGGTCCTATCGGCATCCACTGGGTCTCTCAGCACATACAGTGACAGCGACTACCCTTCTCCCGGCGAATGGCCTAACACTCCTGACGATTTTCCTTTTGCGGAGTCTTCTCTTCCACCGTATCATTCTCTTATCTTCAATGATCATACCCCTATGAGCTCGACGGAAAACCTCCACCATTTCCATGAGGCTCCTCGCTCCTTCCCTATCGCAGACGACGTGAGCTCGAGTATCAGTTCTGATCAGAGCATAAAAGATTTTGTCGAAGCCAATTCTGGACAGCGCAACATGGGTGCGCCCAGCTTTTCTGATATTTTCATGGAGGGGGAGATGAGTGGTAATTGTAATGGGTTGCCTCAGCCAGGCTACGCCTATTTACCCTCGGAGGGTATGTCTTCCATTGGTTCTGGTGTCATGTCTTCAGACGAATCCGCGCTCACTACTTCCATTCCTCAGAGTCCTTTTCCCGCTACACACCTTTCCCCGCGGATGCTATACCTGCTGGACTACTACGACAAATTTATATGCCCGGTACTGGTAGCTTTTGACTCCCCCGCCAACCCATATCGGATGCACGTGATGCACCTGGCCATGCAAAGCGAAGGTTTGCAGAACGCGATTGCAGCCCTAGCAACGAACAACATGCGGATGCGCGGTGGTATCGAGGGTCGTCGACTGAGTTTCGCGCAAGATTCCCGACTTTTACCCGATCATGCCTTCTCCCAGATGACGACGCAGGAGTTGCGAGAGATGCACGGTGAGCCATCTCACGAAGAACAGCGTCACAAGGCCAACTCGATTGCACTTCTCAACATGAAGCTCGCGGATCCCAATGGTACCAAAGATGATTCGGTTTTAGCTACACTGCTCATTCTCTGCCTCTTCCATGTCTGCGACTCTGGCTTCACCAAATTCAAGACACAACTTGCGGGAGTGCAGAAACTGCTCAGCATGCGCGACCGGACCGTTCAGTCCAACTTTGTTGGCTGGATTGAGCTTTTCTTTACATGGTTTGATGTTATGACGAGTACGGTAAATGATCGAGAAACAGAGGTCCAGGGCGATTCCTTGGATATGGCAGATCTCACCGCGAATTTGGGGGCATTGGAACACCTGGCAGGTTGTGAAGGCCGGCTATTCAAACTCATTGCGAGGCTGGGCAGGCTGAACCTGCTTAGCCAAAACCGTCCGGTTCGAGAAAACAACAACACACCTCGCGCAACGCCTCAGCCTAAACGACAAAGGGAATACTATTCTTTCAATTTTGATACTCTCGACGGCAACGGGTGGGGAACTCGGGTGACCGAGTCTGCGAGCCCGACCACACCGACCGCAGATGAAGCCCGCACCACGTTCTGGGCGGAGTGGAACGACATCCGAACCCGGTTACAGGAATGGGAAATCGATATGCCTAGTGGCTTGACTGCAAATTCTTGCGGTGCAGCCTCATCTGGACTTGCACTGTCGCCCTCCCAAGCCGCAGTTCTCCATATTAGCGAAAGCTTTCGCTACGCTGCGCTACTGTACACCGAGCGCCTTGCGCATCCAACACCTTCGTCTAGTGCGCTGAACTTCCAGAACCTTGTTGCACAGGGTCTTTATCATATATCCCAGATCGGGATCACGAGCTGTGTCAACAAGTTCCTCCTTTGGCCACTGTTCATCATCGGAACTGAGTGTGTGGATCCGGAGCATCGCGCCATTGTACGACAGCGATGTATCGAGATCCAGCGCGAGAGCGGATTTTTCAACAATGTCAGTGGACTTGAAGTATTGGAGAAGGTCTGGCAGGAAGACGACGAGCGGGAAAATCGAGAGATGGTGTCTCTTGAACATGGGCCTTTTGGTGCAAAACAACAGGCGTTTAGGTGGAGAAAAGCGATGGGTCGCATTGACGGGGAGTACATTGTCCTCTGAACGGTCATGCAAGGTTTGAAGATCGGGCTCGCGCACAGGCTGTTGGTTAGGATTCATGAAGACATGAGATTGGTTGGGAAAAGCACTGCAGGCTCTTCAAGGTTTCGCAACATCGGGGATTAGGATCATGGATCATGAAATGGGATCGGGCAACGGTCAACAGTGGTGGCATGTCTTCTGCATGATTGAATATTTTTTTTGTTATGAGCATCGGTACCCGGTCTTGTGTACCTTGAGCGTTTTCTGTACAGCCACTTTCACGAAACACGATATGCATGGAAGGAGGGGCAGATGGATGGCTCTCTCGAATCTCAAATCTTACCACTCCGGATCCTGTGTCTTGGGATTTACGACGCTGACCATTTGCAATCTATAAAATAAGCATTATCGACGTCATGTGAACACAAGCAGCAGATGCGCAATATTGGATGGCTAGCAGGGCAGAATTTCTCACGCGCATCCACGAGTCTCTGATATCGTGTGGATACACAAGGCAAACATTATACTTCACCGGTCTTTGCTCAGCGCACCTGGACACTTGAGACCGAATATCGCAATATCGCAACATCCCAATCTGTAAATAGAGGCAGTAGTCTGCCCTAACTTAATGACAGCCACGTTCACATGAGATGGCAACATGCGGCCTCATCTGCGACCCCCTTTCGTCTGTCCGCGCAAACCACTCGTGCTATGCAACAGGCATTGGGGCAATCTCACGCGGCCGCCAACCACTGCATACAGTGCTGGTCCTTTGCGCCGCTGACACCGAAGTGCAGCGCGCTGGTCTCCCCGACAAGGCGACTGACTAGTCGGATCTGACCAAGACATCTGTGTGCCAGCAATGCAAGCCAGCGTTGAAAAAATTCACGGTTTTACCACCTTTGACCTCGGTCTCCAGAGCCCTGTGGTTGGTGGGCGCTGACGGCCACCCCGCTGGTGATGAATTTAGAGTTCTCACGCGGGCTGCTCGGGGACGCCGGGCTATAGTGATGAGCGTTGAGGCTCGTATTGGCGTGTCGGAGACAAAGGTGGTAGTGGCTTGGAGGAGGAATAACATGGCCACACTTGCAAGACACTTCATCGTGTGAGCATTATCAAGGCATCCTGAACTTTTGTGGGACGGAAACGGTAGTGTGGTTTGCTTTTGCTCGGCTGTTCTCCCGTGAAGGCGTGTTTCAATACTTGTTCTTTGAGCGCGGACCAGCTTTTCTGGAAGATCTACAGACTCAGCTATTGATAACGGAAGTTGGAAGCGATCTGCGTTGAGGTTCTCGAGGGTGACGGATCATCAGCCTCCCCGCCTGGACCGCCATCCCCTGGGCAGGTACATCCTGATGCGTATGCCATGCCAGCGTTCGTTTCTTGCAGCTGCAGTGACATTTTGCAAGTGCACACGCTCTGGTGTCTGCCCACTCTCGCCCCACCATGTCACTTCTCGCAAGTTGCGACATGGGATTGCGCTTCCTGATTCCAGTGCAGCGGATAAGGCGTTCCTCAGAAATCCAACTAACACTCACCGCTGGCGGCTGATGCGTAGATAGGAAAGATAGTGGGTGGACAAGCGCCCCACGCCCGCACAGATGTTCTTGCTTGAGACACTACGAGACAAGCAGCTGAACGATACTCCCGAGTATCTCGCGCTTTTTGCTATTCTCGCCTTCCTGCTCGCAGATAGGCTTGCTTGTAGGAGATATTTCCATTGGTTTAATACTGGGGGATCATGCGTACCACGAGCCCGGGACCAATGATGTGTGAGGAAGATCATTCATGTACATCTATCTTACCGCCAGGTAGAAGTCCTAACAGAGCGGAGCACATGGTCGGTCTAATTGGATGGAGCTAGCCCCAGCGCTGTTTGTGGTCCCCAAGTGGGCAGTCTTGTCTAGCCTCCTACTGGCTGCGCATATATGTAGGTACGGTCACCGTTCCTTCATACATGTGAATTTCTGGGGGAGGCCGCAGAAAAATGGACATCTTCTAACTAGCCTGTGTACAATCTTAGGCTAGAATGCTGCAGGGATTGTGATTCCTGGAGAAGATGAGCGGCTCTATTGCCTCATGGAGTACTCGGTGCTGGTGGTGAAATTGCAGGGGTCGAGGAATTATCTCTTCGTTCTCATGTGATTCTGCGGGGACTCTGGGGTAGTTGTTTGTACGTAAAAGGCCTTGGACGAGGGGGTTCGGCACAGAGGAGAGGTTTGGAACGGAGGAGCAAACGGCGGGAAACTAGTGGGAAGAGAGGCCGTTTTGTGAAGCATGACAGTTCATCTCCGCTGTGGCGTGTCAGTGGGTGAGGTGCAGGTGGGAGGCGGCTACGACGCCATGTTCGGGATGGTGCCGGATGGGGCTGCCGAAAGGGGCAAGGAGGGTGAATTGGCCTATACGGCCTGGGTAGTCAGGCATCAGCAGGCGAGTGCATGACGTTGGCGGCAACTCCAGACCGACCTCGGGATCTCTGAAGCGTGCCAAGGCGCGCTACTCCGATCGCACCAACCGCCGATCGATGACAGGGCCGACGCCATCCGTCACGACTCCAGCCAAGTATCAAGATGCCGTCTTCACCATCGACTTCGCGCACGACCTGGCCGCGGGACGCGTCAGTCACGACGATGGAGACACAACAACGCGCTCGCGTCGCTGCTGCCCTTTCTTCATCGCTACAAGTGAAGAGCGGCGACGCATTCACGTTCTGCCGTCCGGACATTTGATGCTGCGTTCTCTTCGCTTCCTCACCCAGTCCCGAGCCGCCAAACGAGCCTCACCGGCGTTGCAAGGTGCACAGCGCCCCTGCCCCTATCCAGCTGCAATAATGGCCAAGCGCAAACGGTCCACGACAGCCGCGGTATCTTCAGTCCCCGAGTCTTCCGCTGTATACCCCGAAGTTCCGCGAAACCGCCGCAGCGACGTGCCTCTGCCAGGAATTGTCTCAGCACCGCAGTCCAAGCCACCAAGGCGTCAGCCATCAAAGCGCTCTCGCGGGGCACATTCCGCCTCTACCAGTCCCAATGTCAACCCTGAAGTCTTAGACGGCATCTCTGCCTTGCGGGCTTCGCCTGATGGTGGCAAGGATGCGGCAGAGCTCCCGGCCACGAAGCCCCGTGTGGGCGGTGCTCGTAGTACGGGACGCCAGGTGGATGCAGGTGCTCGGGCCTCACCAGCACTTCCAGATGCATATGCAACCACGGGGGATGTTGCAGCGCCTACTGCAGGTCAACAGCACGGCCCCGGTATGCAAAGACGAGGGCTTCCGGCTGGGGGCGGAGCTCAGGATCGCCAGAAGGATGCTGTTCACCCGGTATCTGACACCGCGGCGGCTGATCTACCTGGGCGCCAGCCCGGCAGGAACAAGAAACTGAAGGGTCCTTCGAAACATGTGAAGGTGGACAATGCGGAGACCAACGACACGGCCGTAGGTGACACCACCACGCAGGCCCCTGGCACCGCCTTAAAAGAGGAGGTGGGGGTGACGGTCGATCCCGAAGTTAATGAGGGGCAGGAGGACGATGCAGATGAGGAAGAAGTCAAGGAAGCGCTGTCGAGGCCACCGCCCGTCAATTCCGACTATCTTCCACTCCCTTGGAAAGGGCGCTTGGGCTATGTATGTCATTCCACTCGCACCATCCACTCTCTGCTCAGTTTGGACTAACCGTCCATGTTTGAGCTTAGGCTTGTCTGAATACCTATCTGCGCAATGCAAACCCACCCGTGTTCAGCTCACGGACATGTCGTATTGCGTCCATCCTCGAACATCGACATCCACTGAAGGACCCCTCCCAGCCCGAACATGCCACCAAGAATCGGCCTGATAAGGAGCAACCCGCGGACGTGGCGAGAGGACAGCAGTATGTTGAGGAGCTGGGTCTCGCAAATGCCCGGGATATCGCCAAGATGGTGCGGTGGAACGACAAGTACGGCATCAAGTTCATGCGTTTGAGCAGTGAGATGTTCCCCTTTGCCAGTCATCTCGAATACGGCTATAAGCTGGAGCCCTTCGCAGCAGAAACACTTGCTGAGGTAGGGAAAGTGATCGCCGAGCTGGGTCACAGGGTCACTACACATCCTGGCCAATTCACTCAGCTTGGCTCTCCTCGTAAGTCAGTCATTGATGGTTCGTTCCGCGATCTTGACTACCACGCCGAGATGCTTTCACTTCTCAAACTTCCTCCACAGCAGGATCGTGACGCTGTCATGATCCTTCACCTAGGGGGTGCATTTGGTGATAAACCTGCAGCACTTGATCGGTTTCGAGAAAATTATGCCAAACTTCCGCAAGGTGTGAAAAACCGCCTTGTGCTCGAGAATGACGATGTGGTTTGGAATGTTCACGAAGTTCTTCCCCTCTGTCAAGAGCTCAATATTCCTATGGTACTCGACTTTCATCACCACAATATCTTGTTTGACAAAGATCAAATCCGAGAAGGTACACAGGATATCATGGACCTTTTCCCCTCTATAATAGGGACATGGACGAGAAAAGATATTACGCCAAAGATGCATTATTCTGAGCCATGTCCTGAAGCTGTCACGGCAAGAAATCGGAGAAAGCATTCACCGAGAGTCATGACTTTGCCGCCTTGTCCAGATACTATGGACCTGATGATTGAAGCGAAGGACAAAGAGCAAGCCGTTTTCGAACTCATGCGAACTTTCAAACTCCCAGGGTTTCATCTATTCAACGATATCATTCCTCATGTTCGACAGGACGAGAACAGGCCCATAAAAGCGAAACCGAAGAAGGCTGTCAAAAAGACTGGTAAAGGCAAGGGGAAGACTGAGGATGACGAACTTGCCGCTCTTGATGCGAAGATTGAGGGCGCCGAGGACGAGGAGATTGGGGCAGTGTTCGTACCTGAAGAAGAGGTAGGCATGGGTGGGCCAGAACGGAGAGTATATTGGCCCCCAGGCCAGGAGGAGTGGCTTCGGCCGCAAAAGAGGATCGTCAAGAAGAAGGAAGATGGTGCGACGACCCCCACAAAGAAGAAGAGGAAGGCTGCAGTAGCGGGTGAAGCCAGCATCGACGGTGAAATCAACGAAGCAGAGACCCCGGCGAAGAAGCCGGCGCCTAGGAAAGCGGCTAGCTCGGCGAAGAAACAGATGCTAGTCAAGGTCGTCAAGGCTGTGCCCACGCCGTCCGCGACCGATGAAGAAGGTGAAGATAGCTCACAATTGAGCGATCTTGGCGGGTTCGAGGAGGAAATTTTGCCCACGAAGAAGCGCACCGCTGCCCCTGGATTATCCAGGAGGAAATCAGGCAGAGGAGCCGGAAAAGTAAGCTACAAAGAGGAGGACGGGGACGAGATGAGCATGTAGGCCACGGAGTTCACTGTCACTGTACCATCAAGGCACCAAAGCCATTGTATCAACACTGTTTGCTTTAATGTGCCTATTCACTTCCAGAATACTGTACCTTTCTTAGCTTACCCTGTCCCCTCAAACCTTGCACATCGCCCATGTCATCTTCAACATGCTCTATCATCCCACCATCTTGATACCTGCAAGGCTCCTTCAATCTCGCCTACCCTCACCGTCCACGCCTGAAGTCAAGCCTCTCAACAAAAGCGCGTTGTTCGAGGTTCGAGACAAACTGTCGTCGGATCAATGACCAAAAGCATCATGATGCCCGTCCGTGCCTGCGGCCGAACGTCGATCACCAACCTCGCAGCTTCGCTTCAGCCCGCACTTCTTTCTAGAACCAACCTTACTCCGCCTTCCTCGTCTTCCAGAACGCTTGGAAATGTTTGTCCGTTCCTGTGCCTTGCTGCAGCTGCTAGTTGCTTACATGCCGGCATTCCGTGCTAGTTGCTGGCAATCCCCACACTTCAACTAACTCTCTACATATTTTCTACACCGCTTAGTCTTGTGTGTAAGTTTTCGTGTTCGTCTCGTCCCTTCGTAATTGTGGAGCTGAATGATGCGATGAGTTTGAGTAGATTGATGCATCCTGGTACCAAACCGGCACTCTTCCTTCGGTGCAGGATTGGAAACAGGAAATAAGGCTCACCAACTTGATTGTCTTTGATTGAGCAAGTCCGTTCCGACCCAAAATGTGTGAAAGGCGGGACGCAACCCAGAACGGGTCTGGTCTGACCTGTGTCAAAGTATCAAAACCGCCAGAAGGCTGATTGATGACAACCGCCAACTCAACTCCAGCCACCGGATTTTCAATAACACTTTCATGCATGTGCGTATCTAGACTAAGGTAGGAGAATCTTGCGAGTCGAGTCGATACGCACATGCTATCACGATTCACCCACACATACACGCATTCCCTATCGTATTGTATGTATGCAGGCCAAGCGCCGAGATCGAGGTGGCGATGCAGTGGATTCTGGAAAGCGGCATCGAACTTTTGGAATGTTCGACCGAGCTTGGAGAATATTCCAATAGAGTTTCGGTGCATTAGCGCGATATCCGCATCTCCACACCACGCATTCAGACGCACAGGGCAAGGTAGACAGTTGTCCGTCCACTACTTGCAATGCATGCGCCAAAAAACAAGCTTGTTCTTACGAGACGAGACGAGGCGTGCATGTGCATACACACACATATGCTCCAGGAGGTGAGCCATCACAAGCTTGGTTCTTGGTCTGGAGGACTAAAGTTAAGCTTCAACACACACACACACACACACACACACACACACACACACACGATGCATTCACGTGCGCTCCTGCTTAATATATTCTGTCTTGGATCGACCAAGCATCCGACACGTCTCCTGTTAGCCCTCTGCTATGTGTGTGGTGTCTGCGCGCGTGCTCGTGTGTGTGTGTGTGTGTGTGCATGTCCGTCCATGTGTGTGCTGGCTGTCCTTGCTCCACCCATCCTGCAGGCAACAAAGCTGGCTCGGCGCGTGGGGAATAGTTAGTTATCCATTCACATTCTGAAAACAGGCCCAGAAGGGAAGGTGTGAAGCTTGTCGGTACGCGGCGGGTAGGTGCGGGTCAAGGATAGGGACGGATGGATTCCGACTTTCCGACGAGCGCGGAATCTTTGCTGACCACGGATCGGGGGATTGACCGAGTGCAGTTGTGGGGTTGTACGAGGGGGGAGATAATGTATATTGCGAGGCTGACAGGTTGTGGTTGTGGTGGTGGTGAGCATGGTCAGATGGATCAGTGAGCAAGCGGGTGAGCAGGTTCGCAATGAGCTTGCTGCATGTGCGCGCGGGATTGGAATTTCTTGATGCCCAACGTAGAGCGCGATTTGCGCGAAGAATTGAATGAGAATGATGCGAGGATTGTTGTTCTGAATAATGCGTTAGAGTCACTCTGAATTAGGGTAGGAGTAGAGTTTGTGCGGTAGAGTGCGGCTTGTACGAGGCTTCGAGAGTAAACCGAGCTATTTCTAGTGTCTCTTTCCCATCTATGTGGAGATGTTACATTCAAACTGTTTGCTTGCGTCGCGCTCTCTGTGCGCGGACGCGAAGGACGCTGTTTCCATGTGCTGTGTTGGTTGAGGCTAGCGAATTGTGTAGGGGAGACCAAGATAGTCCACGTGATATCAAATAGTACATGTCACTCTTCTCTTTAGATACTTTACAGACCTCATGTGACTTCGCGTTGCTATCGAGACTATAAAATACGTTGCTACTCTGCGCGATACTAACAAAAAGATTAAGCAAGTGTGTGAAAACGCGGAAAAAAGTGCAAAAAGAAACCTCCCTTTTTTTAGGAAGCCCAGAAAATCTTTTTTGATATATCTGTTGTCGGTTGAACACTTGACCCATGGTCAACCTACTCGAATTGCCGCCTATTGTCGAGATGCCTGACTGCTGTAGAATATCAGGGTTCTGTTACGCCAGACTTTCTGAAAGTTGCCTCTCGGATCGACAATCCAGTACATACTTTGTCAAAAGCTGGCCTAAGGAACCCATTAGAGACGAATCTTGGTGTTTAGTTATTTGTGAAGAAGCTGAAGATTGTAGCACTTATATACCTACGAAATTAAATCTTGTTTGGACAGCCGTCGTGCTCGAAGTACGTATGTCGCTTAAAGTGGTGGTCAACAGGGCTAGAGGAAAGGATCTGTTTCTTTGACTAAATCCCCTCGCGGGTGAAGCCTTTCCCTACGCCGATATAAAGCATCCACAGAAAGGATGACGTCGAGTGGTATGCTCGGAGGACGGGAGTTCTAGGTCTGCGAGTCGGAGCACGGGCCAACATCACGGCGATTTACGTGCGAAGACGCGACAACCTCATGCCACCTTTCGTACAACAAGCGATATACTCCCAGCGTCATCTGATCTCTTCAGATATGCTTTGACCTATATCATGATGTGCGATACCTCCGCTCCACTACGTTCCAAACCTCACCGGCGAGCCTCCCCGAACAATTGACCAATCTCTTCACATACACGAGAACACCATTCCCACCTTCGGCAATGTCCTGGTTATTCCCCCATCCTCCCTATGCGGAAGACCAGCCTCTGTCCCATCAAATACTTTATTTCCACACCATTCGCTCTGGTGCAATGATGGGCGCCATCATCGCTCAAATAACCGCGCCTTCAATGGCCGTGGTCGAACGGTATCGACACAACACCCAAATAACCCGATCCACCCTTGGACCTCGTCTCTTCACACATTCAGCTCGCGGCATTTTCATTGGATCAATCTTTGCAGCCGTTGCGACTTGGGGTCGGATGCGAGCAAAGGAAGAAATTGAGTGGCAGGACCGGGCCTGGAGGGTGATTGAGAACACAGGGCAGGTGGATATGGATAGATGGACTCTGGTCGGGGCAGCGCTGGGCTCCTCTGCAGGATTGTGGGGGGCAAGACAGGGAAAGACCATGAGTATGGGGAAGGCTGCTTTGGGAGGTGCGGGTGTTGGTATCGCTGCTACAGTGGTCTCGGGCATGGTCTGGAAGCTGGTCACCAAAGGCGGAAAGTCTGAGTGATATTGGCAGACGCAGAACTTATACGTGAAATGCCTTGCATTGGGTAGCTGATCATGATGTACAGTGTTCTCTCGCTAGATTCGCCTCTTTGCATCTCTTCCTCCGCCGACGAGGATTATTCAATTATTGTGGGCCCATTCTTTACATCCAAAAGTAAATGTCCCCCACAGAAGCACTCGACTTTCACGAGAAATATCCGAAAAGTGGAAGTGACATATACCCGAAAGAGCTAGTCTACGGGGGTAACAGCACCGAAACTTATTCCCGGACATGTCTCACCATGTGCACGATCCGACTGCTATTCTGCGGTCCTTCATTACCACATCTCTGGAGACCCGGTCCAATGGCAAGTTTTCCAGCTCCGAGAATGTGCGCATGAGGTACCAGCAAGTTGCTCTTTCCTCAAAACGTCATGCCGAGAATTATGTCCCCGCAGCCGACGGAGGGGTACATTCTGTCCCCGCAATGACTTTATATCACATCGTGGTCACTCAGATTCTGGATTCTCTTTCTTCTTTCTTCAACTCGAATATATTGCTTTGGTCTATCCTCCTGAACTGGGTCATCTAATCCTTCACCATGCCTAACACCAAGACCGTTCGTGTCCCCCATCTGGGTGGCATAACCGCCGCGTACCAGATGCCCCACCCATACGACTCCTCCAAACCTACCCTGGTCATGGTGAATTCTTTCACCACGTCATCTGAACTGTACAAAGATCAATACTCCAATAAAGACCTCACATCTAAGATGAACTTGCTCGCAATTGAACTTCTCGGTCATGGGCAAACCCGAACCGAGAACGTGAATTGGACATATTGGGACACAGCCATTATGAATGTGCAGGTCTTGGAAGCACTCGGTATCGAGAAGGCATTTGTATTGGGAACAAGTCAGGGTGGTTGGATCACCGTGCGAATGGCGCTAGTTGCTCCCAAGACGGTAAGTTATCACATCGGAAGACTTTAAGTATTAACACTGATTAATAACGTAGATTGTCGGTATCATTCCACTTGGAACATCCTTAGACTTCGAGTCAGATCGAACTCGCTCCTTGGGCTGCTGGAATGCACCCGAGCTCCTCAAGCCCAGTATTGACCAATGGACAACCAATGACTATACGCCTGACTTTGCGCCTGATGACGAGTACTGCAACTTCTTGATCGATATCGGGTTTGGTAAGGAATGTGGGAATGAAGTTCGAGACTTCTGGAAGCAGACCATCAAGAGTAATTATCAGGGCGAAAATGGAAGGAGGAGGATTCGAATGGCGGCGATCAATCTGAGGGATCGCGATGGGTTGCATAACAGGCTTTGGGATGTCAAGTGTCCTGTACTTTGGCTACATGTGAGTGTCCTAATCGTAACATATATGGGGTTCAAAGCTAACCTACGTAGGGTACTTCGGATGCTGTCTACTCCGTGCCCAATGCCCAAGAAGAAATCAAGCTCTTCAAGAACTCTCCCGATGCCAGGCTAGTCACGGTCAAGGATGGCCAGCATTTTCTGAGCTTCTCGCATCCAAAGGAGGTCGCAGATAATTTGATCGAGTTTGTTGGAAAGTATGGGAAGTGAGCGGTGGGAGAAGGAGGCTGTGTATACCTAATACAACTGTGTATACCTAATACAATGCAGAGGACGGTATCCTAATTCCCTTCTACTTACTTCTAGCGCCAGTTTAGAAAGAATGGTGCATGCTTTGATAACTTAGTCTGTTGAATCTCACTACTCTATGAGAGGCAGGGCTGGCCCCATTTCCCCATGTACGGCGCGCCTTTGTTTCCCACTTACGCTTTTTCCGTGCGGCTACCCGGCATGGCGGTCTGCTGGTGACCATATCTGGCACCTCGGTCACCAACCCGACGCGGCCTCCCGTCTGCACCGAAACCAGGCCCACATTCTGTCGCGTGTCCTTTTTCAGCCCTCGAATTACCCATGCCATAGCCAATATTGTAGCGCTACGCTTGACCCAACAACGACTCCTTCGCATGAAGTATCGATATGGACCCGCCACGCCCCCCGGATCATCCACCCGAGGTAATAGGGCTCCAAAACGTCGATGCATTAAAAGTCAGCAACAGTGACTCCAGAGAACAACGGCGACGGCGTGGACCATAGCCAGTAAGCATCCACGGTTGATGGTAAATCGTTCGTGCCCGCCGGTTAGCACCTCATGGCGAGATGCCAATCTAACACGTCGGCAGTCCACTTCCTAGGGCCGCTCTCTCATCGCGCGGCTGAAAGTGGAGCCCGCCGATGACAACACATGTCCATCCAACACCCAGATGCTGAAGAATCTGGTGAGTTCTCTCACTATCCTTCCATATCAACACCGACTAACCAATCTGCACACAGATAACTTTCACGAGAAGGAGAAGGCCTGGATCCAATTACAAACGGCACTGCAAACGGAAATTGTGGCCCGCGACGCCACAATCGAGCCTTCGAAAGCAAAACACGAGAGGGAGAAGGCCGACTACATCAAGTAGTTAGATAAAGCAAAGCTTCAGGAATCTACGCACCGCTCAAGTGCAACTCGGCTTAAAAACGAAAACGAACAGCACGTCCAACGAATCTGCACCCTTGAAAACCCGAAAGCCGAGTAGGAAGAGAAGGCCAAGAAGCTCGAAGCCCAACTCGAGACACACAGATTCTGTTACAAGGAGAAGGTGCAGAACCTGGATATCAAGCACACTGGGGAGATTGAGTCTTTGAAGGCTGAACATGGCGACGAGGTGAAGAAATTGAAGAACGAGCACTGCAAAGTAATTGAGACCTTGAAGATCGAGCAATGCGAGGAGGTGAAGACCCTCAAAGCCCAGATTTACGATGAGGAGAAGGAGAGGGAGAGACTCACACACGAACTCAAAGAGGTCAGCCTTGAAAAGGAAAAGATCGCGAAGGATAAGTGGCACTTGCAACTAGATTTCACTTCCCTAAATCAAGCGGATGGCATCAAGCAGCAAAAGTTGAACTCCTTCCGGAATATTTTAGAACAGTGAGGCTATTCCTTCCAAGTCTTGGAGAGCCTTGTTGTATTGGGAATCCTCAGGGTATTATATTGAGTTGGAGAACGAGGGAGTTTCAGGATGCTGATGTGAATGTGGGAGACAACAGAATGTATCGCTGTTGTCCTAGACCATACTATTTACGTACAGTTGCAATAAACGCTTTAGCTATATGTTGTTCCTCAGGATATTATATTAATGTGAAAACTCAAGGGTCTTCAGGACGCTGATGTGGAGGTGGGCGCCACGGGATGTATTGCTATTGCTTTGAGCCATGGTAGCTCCGTACAGTTGTAAGAAGCCTTTCAGCTATGTGCTATTCCTCGGGGTGCTATACTGGAACAGAAACCCAAACGTTTTCAAGATGCTGATATGGAGGCAAGAAAACCGGGATCTGCAACTGTTGTTTCTAATAAGAGTAATTATGTTATGTGCAATTGCGAGGAACCATTCTACTGTATGCTGAGCAATTCAGGGTCACATGTCGCAACCGCCGGCGTTCCCATGCGCCTGGTTATTGTTGCGCCACATTTGATTACGGCTCGCCAAGATTGTTTGTTCCCCACCTGAACCCTCGTGCTCGCGTAACCATGTTCTGCCTCACTCGAAACTTACAAAACCAGCACCCTCCTCAGCCACGAACCAAAGTTGTGTACCTACGTACCTACGTAGCTCCGCCCGCCACACTTCAAGCTACTTTCTACAAGCATAGCTCAGAGCTTATTATGTGGTCCCCAGGTCTTCCTGGAAGATCGATGGATTCAGCATCGTCGCCTAATCCCCAAGGTCCGCACGTGCTGGGCTCTGGTATAGTATCAGCCATCAACAAGAGTAAGGCTCGACTCTTTCGGAAGAATCAGAAAGCCGAGATAAGGCGCGAACTAGACTTGACTGACGCCACCACCTTTCCTTTTAGCTCTTGCCTTGCGGCACAGTGCTCATACCTGAGGCGCTAGTCCATGATGAACTTCGGAGCATTGGCTTCCCATACTGTCGGACTATGAGAGACATTCCACTCTCCTACGCCGCTTCCTCGCATCCTCACAATGAAATTGTCTCGCACGATGGCGATCCGCTTAGCACCACGACAGTGACAATTCCTTCACCTTGCGGCGTGGATTCTGCCCAACGGCGTGGTCAGCCGTTTCACGACGAATATAAAAGAAAGTCCGTCGTCGTTGCAATTCTCAAATCATCAACTCACAGCTTCAATCTCTTCACAACTACCTTCTACACTTGAGAACCCAATTCAACTTCAAAGATCACCTACATTATCACCAAACTTCGACCACCATGCCCTCCAACTCTGGCAACAGTTCAAGCGGAAATGGCACTAGCCAAGGTCAAGGCCAATCCCAAGAACCCGTCTTGCTTGCCGCTCAAGGCGGAAGAACTGCCACTGGCGCTCATGGGGGCCCGTATCAATTGCGTTACTGCCCGATTCATCCTGAGCAGGCAACATTTGCGGGTGTGAACGCCTGTACCCGGTGCCGTGTAAGACATGACTCCCATCGTCCAAAACATACCATACTCACATGTAGAAAGGCTACTTTCGACCGATGAAGGAACACGAACCCTTTGGGTGGCGATTTGGTCAATACCTGGTGTTGTTGGCAATCTGGTTATGGTATTTTGAACACGGGGTCCATTTCGACTGCCCAGTCTTGGTCTTCTTTTTCATATTTTCCATGGTCATGGATGCGTCGCTCCTTTTGAGGTACTCGAGCTGTTATATTCCTTGTTGCTAGTCCTACCACTGCCATATTCGATCTTTTGGTCACATTCTCTTCGCAATTTGAACTCATACCTGCCTTTACCTCTCCCTCCATGTTATCATTCCAGTGCCGAGGGTAGCCTCCCAGTCAGACGGCGGATGTGAAGCAGACTACACATAGCCCACGCAGACGTCTGAGTAGATCTGCTGCCACTAATTCATTATCCGTCGGAAGGAATCACGCCCAAGATCGAGAGTGGTCCTTCCTCGCATCGCGTCTCTTGACATGACCATCCCGCCATCGCCACACAATCAATTTATTATTTGCCAGCTGTCCAGTTTTCCGATCGTGCTTTACCTTCCTCCTTATAACCATCAGGCACCAAAGACAAAAAGGGTGAAGCGGCCCCCGCGGCGTTGCGGCGTTGAAGCTGGGGCCGCGCAAACTTCAGAGCATCAAGACCAAGTATTAAGCGCCTTTCAAATGAGCAACCTGTTCTGTTCCTATGTCAGCCTTGGGACATCTGACCCCAAGTATTTCGGGGTCTGGATGTCAGAAGCCAGATGTTGCCTTGTGACCCATTCCCGGAAAACGGCATCCACGAAAATTTGAGCGAGAAAAGGCCTTCACGAGAGAATACTGCGGCACTGCGGGACATCGGGTCTGTCCGGAGACGGTGGCCGTATTGGATATTGGCCTATGCGTACCCTTATTTGGATTGCATGCTATCAGCCGTCCTGAGTATTTTGTCCGTTGGCGACACAGGCGACATCTACGAACACTCATTACCATCTCAAATTAAATACAATCGCTCTCGAGGGTGCCGATGCTATCCGGTCTCGAGGTCCACGGCATACCGGATACCGCATTTGCGATCGGCTCAGTGTCGAGGTACTTCCGTCGACCCCTCCATTTCCCCAGCGCCCAATACATCCAGGATACTTTACCCAGCCTTTGGCAATCAGACACTAGCAACTTCTCAGACGCCCAATCAATCTTGAGTACTCGTCACTGGATGTGATCGAGCTACGCAGGTTGCTGCCATGTGTCCAACGATTGGCACACTGTCGGCTTGCCCTGCTTTCGCAAACTCGTTTGCAGTCTGCACTAAAGAGCACCAACGAACCCAACAGTATGGCTCGCAAGATGGCTGGGTTAAAAAGTGAAAGAAGTGCCAACTTCGCCCATGCCCTGTCTCTTCGGTTTGACATAGGCACTCCACTGATTTCCGCCTCTGACTCGGGGATTAGCCAATGCTTCGTGTACCCAGGTGCATACAATCGATCACGCGGTCGCCACCAACTCTCTATCATGTCAACTGGGCTCCAGAGAGTTCGTTTCTTCGATCTTCACATCCTCAGTGCAGTTGTTTGCCTACCATGATGTCTTCTCGACATCCATCAGAGGAGCATCATACACTGACTGGGAGGTTGACGTCGAAAAAAGGTGTCGTGCCGCAGACGCACCGGTTTGACTGCAGCCTCACTTCCGTCAATTCGGCCAACCAGGACCATGTGGCGAGTGTGAGTTTCTTCACCGGTCAGTTGCAGCTCGAGCTTCCAAGCAGGAGTCAAAGATGGCGAAAGTTAGAGACAACAAATTAGCCAACACTGGTATATTAGCCAACATAGGTCGTTCTTCTTACCGATCATGAACCTTAAATCTTCAGAAAATGGGAAATTTTGACGAAATGCCGGATCTCGAATAGACATAGGCCCTTGCGTGGTCTTCTCACCGATCAGCCCAACAAGTTAAACGCCAGCCACGCCTGCTCTGCGGTAAATTCGTCACTGCTTGAACACATCTCCCTGATTTCGTCTTTCTGTTCCTAGGTTTGTGGAAATTTTGTTGTTGTGAGATCCGCGTTACTGCATATTCTTCGGCAGAAAGCCGTCTGACTCTGCCGGAGTTTACAGAAAACGCCTAATGATACAAGCAATCGGGTAGGGTTCTCGGAAATCTAGAGTCTAACGCGGCATTCAACCAATGGGTCTGTTATTTTCCGTCATGTTGAAACCCACGCCCCCAACACCTGCACTGTGCCATTATGGCACAGCCGAAGAGCAAGGGGAATTAAACACGAGCCTCATTCCTCCAGATCGCTTTTGGCTTACGATCAAAGCAGCCTGACAGCTCCGCAACGCTCTTTTGTGTGAGTTGTCGGCCAATTATTGTCCTACTCAGCCCTGCTAGAGTTGCGGATATCGCCCCAGGGTCGTTCCGCCTCCCCAAGCGATCCCTCTTCCTCCACGGTCCACCACCGCGTTTTCTGCCATAAGATCCTTTGCCGCCCAGGGTCCTCCTCCTACCAATGATGACATCAATTTAAACGCCGTACCTGGTTCATCGTCGTCTAAGTTGACAAATGTCTTCCGCCATTAACGCCGCACGGGTCGTCGCCTTCATCGTCACACCCGCTCCCGCACAAACGGCTGCCATGTGGAGATGGTGTTCTCATCCAAATCACGCCTCGAGTCAAAAGGCACTAGTGTCCCACCTGAATCACTCTATAGATAGCCCTTCAAAATGCTACCAAGACCGCAATAGGAAAATGGCTAATTACTCCAAGCATCCATGCACTCAACAGTAGCTAGGCTGCTCTCAATTTCACTCCGAGGCCGCTATGCTTCTCCGATCCATTCTGCTCAGCCAATACATTCACCCCCAGTCAGCTGATCAGTCGAGCATGCACGCCACCCGAGAGATAGAAACCGTGGAACAATTGCGCAACAAAGGCATAATTACGCGACTCCGAGCACCCAATTGAGTGTCAAGGATTAGACCAAGCCAACAACACCCGCCTTCAGCCTGCCAAGGTCTTGCATGCACAGTATGCACCTCCGGCCAACTCCCGCTCCGGTGTACATGGAACGCGAATTTCGCTCGTACGCGTTTCCGGCGCGATCACGAGTGGGGGTCATTCACTGGCGCGGCCTGTCGCAGCACAGCTCCTGAGACCTGGCGGATATCTGACCCACTGACGGGCACCTCATCACATTCAGGTGAAACCTACCAGGAAATGTCCACACTAAACGCGCGGCTCAGAGGCCCTTTCATTTGCTTGTCGCCTAGGCAGCTGAAAAGAGTGCCACAAGCACGCCCGATGCCCTTCGCCTCTGCCTCACAACGCACCCTGCATATGCCGCAGCCCAATGACAAGGCATGCATACTACGTCGGATGATCTGTCGAAGGGAGGTAGGCAACGGCGCTGGCCTAGCCTGACAGACACATCCAGGGAGCCTGGATTCTCGGGTGATGCCGACGCCTGCACAGCAATTATAGACAAATGGGAGCAAGTATGAGTCGGAATGTGTTGGTGGTTTCATAGCATGGCTGGTGAAAGAGCTGGTCGGTGATAGTCAAAGTGTTTGGCTGAGGGGGCCGGGGAGAATGCAACCCGGGAATGTAATATATTGTAAAGACATGTAAAGAAATGGTAATTAATTAGGTGACTTGTTTCCTTTTCGTATGCCCCAGAAATGCAAAATGTACCACCGCTCTCAAGCAAGGGGCACGAAGTCTACTGGTCACATTAACCGTCAGGCTAGCTACGATATGCTCCATTGACGCTAGCCCCCTTCAAACTCAATCTTGCTATCCCCACCAGATCACCATCCATCAGCTCCTGAGACCCTCATCTAACACGCTAGCGCGTCGAATCGCGAGACTACGGGATGAACGCGGGATGTATCTGTATCTCCTCGATATGGCGTTTAGGTTCCGGTTTCTGCGGGATCGGTTAGTCGACCGTGGTACAGATCACACTAACAAGATACTCACCAGTCTCAACACCCGGCTGCCGTCCCTCCATTCCACCTGTCAGCTTCTTCTTCAATTTCGCCAATCCAATCTTGGACTGATCCTTCGCGAACTTCGCATTCCTCGCCGGTTTCCACTGCATCAGACCCCTCTGCTTGCGCTCCTCTGTCCTCTTGTTCAACTTCTTGGTATCCTTGCTTGACGGGGAGCCCGAAGATGACATCCGATCCGACGATCCGTCTGTGGTAGACGTAGTCTGGGTGCGGTCCGTCTGGGTCGACTTGCGGCCGGCGTTGGGCGATAAATCCGTAGGCTGGTGCCTGAGCTGGCCGTTACCATTCGTGTTAGTAGCATCTTGGATACCGAGATCTTCAGACGAGGATTCATCTTCGTCATCGTCGTCGTCGTTGTCTTCGTCGTCACTCGGATGGAACGGATCGTGGAGTGGTTCCTCGACGCCAGGCTCCCTCCTCTTCTTGCCCTTCGTGTCCATATACGCTTTGGGATCGTGCCCGAACGCGCCGGACCAGTCTTCGCCCTCCTTGGACAGCCACTTCTGCTTCTCGGACTCATCGGCTTGCTTGAGAATATCGCGACCCTCAGTGAGCGATTGTTCGTGCAGTTGCTGAATGCGTTCTGGCAGCTCCTTCTCGACCTTGCGGTGTCGAACACCCTCGGTGAAACAGCATTCCCACGTCTCGAACGTCTCGCGCGATTCGTTGTCGACGATAAAGGCGCGGTGAGTCTCGTCGGTACCAGCCTTGAAGCGTGCGCGGAATTGAAGTCGACCGACCTCGTTCAAGTCATCCAAACCGGGCTCTTTGTGGCAGTTGTCCTCAGTGATGTAGTTCTGGGTTATCCGGGCTGGCGACGCAGTCTGCCAAATAGGAATGTTGATGTCTTGATCCTCATTGTCGATGAAGTGCTGTAACCAAATCGTCGCGTATGCATCCGGCTTCCTCTTGCCAGCTGTGTGGAACTCGAAAACAATTGGTGACCTGTAACGGTACTTAACTGGTAAGCGAACATCGTTCTTGCCGTCCTTTGCGCTCAGGTCCCAGTAGTGGCCATCTCCCTCGTCAAGCTTCTGGCATTCGTTCCTACCGATTTTGCCAGTGCTGCCGCCGGTGCGGAGCTTCAGCTTTGCCGCATGGTTGTAGCCTATCGCCAGGATGCGTTCGGAACGGAACTCGAATGTGCCCACGTCCCAGCCCAACATGTTCGCGGGCAGGCGGGTCTCTATGCTGCGGAACAGAAGAGAAATGCGAATGCGACCGAACCCAATGCCGCCGTCGAGAGGATACCAGCGAGTAACCTGTGATGAAGTCTCAAGAATGTCTGACAACTTCAGAGGAACCACACCGAGGATAGGATCGTGCTCCCGGTTGCGAGAGTCGCGAACAGCAACTGTGACAATGGCTGAACGCCAATCGCGGATGAAACGCTCTGTTCCTGCATTGAAGATGGGCTGTGAAGAGACGGCCTTGCTCCTAGTTCGGTAGACAAGCTGGTCATTGTAAAGAATCGTGCAATACGATGTAGGAAGATTGCCTCCGGTCTCCTCTGTGGCCTCACCGAAGGGTTTCGCCGGCTCATACTCCCGTCCTTTGCGGTTCCCTTCGCTGCCTTTGATGTTCTCTAACTCGAGGTTCACAATCTGATGAACAATGACAGAGCATACTCCGCTAGGCCATAGTGGATCCGGTGGGGTGTGCATCACGGCATCGTCTTGCTCGCTGTTGATAACGCCCTTATCATCTTGCAATGCTGGGTCGTCTTTGAGCTCCTTCGGAAGTGCTCGATTCTTGCCATCCGTCTTGAGCGCTGGGCGGAACTGCGGTTTTCCGAAGTATCCCACTTCCCAATGCAGCTCGCCGGGCATTTCGCTCCCGGCATCCATACCCGACAACTTCGAGACCTGGGGATGCATCTTGCCGGGGTGTTGAATCATCTTCTGCATGGACAACTCGACCTTCCCTACGATGTCATCGGCGGTGTGCCTATCCGAATCCCAAAGCTCGACACTGAGGTTCTCGTCGGCCTTGATAAGTTCTGGAGTGACAAGGAGCGCTGTGGTTTCCTCCCAGATGGGGTTCAAATCATCGGTAATGACTCGGGTGCAGTACATCGGTTTGCCGTATTTGGAGAAAGCCAGGGTGATGTATGGGTCACTTCCGCCATGGGCAGAGCCTCGTCGATCCTGCTTGCTTAGACCCACAGCACGGTGGATGCGAATCCACATGACACCAAGTGCTTCGACATCCTTCTGAACCGAGTCTCCCTGGAGAATTGCGCGCATATCGATGGACATCGACTTCGGTGCCACATACATGCTAGCCGCGGCTCCAATGGCATAGTTGACGAAATTTGAGATGAGCGGAAGATTGAGGATACTGTGTGCAGATGGTAAGATTGGCTAAGTCTGGAGAGGGCAATTGATTTGGCTTGTTATGGGGGTATACGTACTTGACACCTTTCTCGAGCATCGGAATGCAGCCAGCCTGAACTTGGGGGGTGCCCATGAGAGTAAATGTTAGCGTCTTCAGGAATGGCGGCTCAGGAGTCATGCCCATTCGCAGGCGCACCGTCCCGACCAGTCCCTGCAACTCGACGAAAATCGGAAGTGGAACACCAAACAGTCCTTTGATACCCAGATAGAAGACCAGTTGCATGTGCATATTGCGAGCCTTGTCTGAAGCGCGCTTTCCGCTCGGTTTGGCGTGGTATGCGAAAGAAACTTCTAGGTTATAATAATCGCCTCCTGTAAACGAATGAGAAGATTAGCCAACTTGATTGAGACGAGGTCTGGACTCCCGAATGGTAGTATAGAAACCATTGTAGTAAACTGTAATGATTGAGGTTGGATTTCGGGAGCTCTTACCTTCTTCATCGGCGGCTGCCTCCTGGGGATCCTTGGTTTTCTTATTCTCCTCATGAATGGCCTTCTTCATGTCCTTCATGTGCTCATCTGGAAGAGCACGCAAACTAAGGATCCGGATGGGATTGCTGCCCTGATTGATTTCGGCCACTCGTACGTTTTCAATAACTCCTGGAACACTGGCTTGCATAACATCTTCGAGGGTATCTGCCACGCCTTGGAACATGTCTGGGTTGATCAGGCCCCAAACAATTCCCAGTAGAGTATTCATCCACTCTACAGACTCGGGGAGCAAGTTTGCGGTAGCCTCCCTATAGTCAGCTCTGTTTCCCCTGGGGTGAGATGCTCCTTTGACTTACAATTTCTCCCCGTTTCTGTTCACTGTGCCATTCTACCTCTCTTCCGCTTCGTACCACCTCTTTCACCCACAACCACACTCCGGATGTCAGACACATTGCTAGAGGGATTAGCCCCTTCAGTGCTCCTCCGAACATTTTCCCAACCACAACTGTCGCCACGAAGATACCAATGCACATGTATCCCGCCCTCTTTTCCAGAGCAGCGAACATAGGCTCGTAGCTGACTGACGGGGTGGGGTGGAAGAGGATGTTGGTCTTTTCTCCGTGAATCGGGACATCGGAGGTAGCACCCTCTGCGAGAGGATCCGGTGGGGCGGTAACATCCTGGGCGTGGGTATAATCTTCGAGGGATTGGGAAGGGTCTGTTTTGATGGTCTACTCATGTCAGCCTACTTGAAATGAAGGTATCCACAACTTCGCCAGATGTTTGAATCTGTTTCTCAAGCATCATAGGGCTCGGCTGTATTTTCGAGCCATTTGACGCATCTGGGCTGGATCCTAAGTGAAAAGCAGCACTCACAGTGTCTTTCATAAGATTGGCATTGGGGATAGAAAGCTACTCCATATTAGCACGTGGGCGTGGGTCCAACCGGGTGAATATGTCATACCTGTGGGTTCTCCACCTGGGACATGGTAGCTTTATCCACATCTTCAATAACAACTTGCTTGCCAGTTGTTGGATCGGTTACAGTCTTCTGGGTTCCTTCAATTCCCCGCTTCTGAGGTTTGTGTGCGACAGCATCTCCAGAAGCCGTTTGCTTGGCCTGGGCAGCCATCTCTGCGTCCAGTTTCTGGTCTCGATCCTTCTTGTCCTTGTCCAAGTTCTCTATAAACTTCTTCACCGTAGGAACCGGATTGGCCCCAGAGTAATGCCCACCCGGCTTGTGCTGCTGCTGTTGCTCCGCCATGGCGATGGTGATGGCCCCTTTGGACGGGCTTCAGCTCCTGGAGGCGAGCCGTAGAAGGGGAAGCTGACGAAGGTCAGTTAGAGTAGGGAAGAGGTGCTGAGGCGTTCAAGAGGGGTCGAAATTAAGTAAAGGTGCGCACCGGGCGTGTGGTACGCGAAAAGCAAGGAATATCCGGCCTTGGAGAGATATGTGTGCCGCCCGAACTGAAGCTCTCCTGCAACCATGACATCATACCGTGCGCAATCCACCTAAAAGCGGGCACGCCACACCACGCAGCCTTGCCGCTTTGGCAAAGACATTCGCGCCGACTGTTCAGCTACTGCACGCCCGCGGCCTTCACATTCACTGTGGCTGATATCCTGGATTGCCATCCTGGACGCACATAATTTCTCTGGGCAGGAATCATGATGATCGCCGGTGACGCATGGGTTTCGAGATCACCATCCAGGAAGGCTTAAGTACAATACGATGGGCATCCAATGAGGATGCGCTAGCCACATCAAAAGTGGGTCTGCCGTGCCTGGGCCCGTGTCTTGGCGATAGCCCCGCGATGGGTCCTCTGTCTCATCTCGACGTGTCGTTCAGCCACTTACCTCGTGATAGGTATACCTTGACATGTCGGGCTGGTTCACGCTCTTCACAAACTGCCGTTACATCCTTGATGGCGAGTTGGTCGAAGACCACCTCGTCATATCGGATGAGACTGGCCTTATCTTGAAAAGAGAAGGGTATATTGGAGGCGAGGCTGTTGATCTCGAAGACAATATCATCGCTCCGGGTTTCTTGGAGCTTCAGACGAACGGAGTGAACGGATTTCACTTCACCCATTTTCAAGATGAGAAGAGTTATTCTAAAAAGATAGACGATGTTGCTCGACACTACGCCACTCAAGGAGTCACCGGGTTTTGGGCAACGATCCCGACCGTAAAGGGAGAGGAGTTCCAAAAGGTTGGTTTCTTTTGTCAATGTACATATAATCTTCGAATAGCCAATGGAGTTTCTCCTTTTTCTTGCCAATGAGATGTCTCAGCTAGTCCGTTACTAACAACTTTTATAGATCCTCCCTTCTCTAACACCACGAGACATTCCAAACTCCGCCTCTCTCCTAGGTGCTCACTGCGAAGGGCCATATCTGCATCCGTCAAAAAAGGGCGCCCATGATGAATCCTTCTTTCAGGCTTGTAGTGCCTCTCCGGCCGACATATACGGCTCCTCGAATCTCTCCTCCAATGTCAAACTCGTGACGCTGGCTCCCGAACTTCCAGACTCCTCTTACCTTATCAAATCTCTCGTCTCCCAGGGCATCAAAGTCTCCATGGGCCACTCCAACGCGACTATCGTAGAGGGCCTCACAGGCTTGACAGCCGGCGCGACTTGTCTGACCCATACGCTAAATGCCATGTCACCGATCACATCACGAGCTCCAGGCCTCGCAGGATTGATATCACTACCGCCAACTCACAAACCCGCTCCTCCTTATTTCACTCTAATACCTGACGGTGAACATTTGCACCCAAATACAGTTTCTCTACTTCACCGTACAAACCCGAAACGATCCATTTTGATTACCGATAGCATCGAGCTTGCTTCCCTACCCAACGGGACATACCCAGGACACTCACAGATCCCATTTCAGCAAACCAAGCGCGGGACAAGAGCCACAATCGCCGGAACAGATACCCTGATTGGCGGATGTATAAGTCTGCAGCATGGCATGAGAAATCTGATGGAGTGGACCGGGTGCGGGATTGCAGAGGCGGTCGGTACTGTAACTGAGAATGTAGCGGGTTTCATGGGCATTGATGTTGAGGGTGGAAGAGGTAGTCTGAGGGAGGGGAGGAGGGCGGATTTGTGCGTACTTAACGAGAGTGGGGAGGTATTGCAAACGTGGGTTGCGGGGACGAAGGTCTGGGATAGGGAGGTGGAGGATGCGAGGAGGGAGGATGATGGGGAGGCAAGGGGTTAGTGAAGAGTTGGAGGTCAATATATATCGACATTGAGGCGGATGGCAAGCCATCTACTTATTAGTCAAGGAGTGTAATTAGCCAGGGCAAGAGAGGACGTAGGGTTAATGTTGCGCGAGCTGGCACAATAGAATGGCTGCGGATGATGCTTCTTTGCAGAAATTATATGACTCTAGAGACTATATGACCTGATATAAGCTAGAAGGCCTCTAAACTTAGCCTTTGACCCGCTATACCATATGATTACGGTACAAGTGACCCTTAATTCATCTTGGCAAACTCTCCGCCTTCATGATATAATACACAAATCATGATCTAGATTACAATGAAGTCCACCCAACCGCCGTCATGAATGTATCGGGAGTTCACAATAAGTCACGGAATTGCATCTCAAAATGCAGAAACAAACAGTTAAGCATACAAACAAATGAGCAGGCTGTCGTAGGTTTTGGCATTGGGGAATGGTACATAAGATGAAACCTATAAGTACTGACAGAAATTTTGATTTCACTGACGGATCCGGCTCAACTGGTGCCTCCACATGAATATGACACCCGAAGACCCCAGCTTTGAATCATATCGGAAGTTTCAGCAAGGACTTAATTGATCAGGGAATTTGATGCAATTTGACTAGCAAAGAGTGAGAACACGGGAGATTGCGTGATAATAGAAGGGAAGGAGGGGTTATGCCGTGATGAGGGAGATTAGGAGAGTTGAAAGTATGGTAAAGTTAGGTATTGTGTATCACCATGTGGGGGCGCCATGGTGCACTGTTCTTACGATCAACATCCACCACCACCACATACACCACCGCCACCTCCGAACGCAACTGCTGCTGCTTCGAGACCTCTCAGCACTTTCTACATATCTTCACCCCTCTTCCTCAACTGCCGCGAAACTGACAACAATTTGGTCCAAAAACTCTTGCGCCAGTTCAGGCTGAAAAATCTTGAGTACTACATCCTTCGAATATCTGCTTTCCCGTGTGAATTGAGCAAGTATGGTACCCTCGGTGTCTTGTAGCTTTAAGTTTCGGGACAGACGACTTTCATCTCCACCCCGGGTTCCTTTCCATTGAATTGGTAAACCACCAGGACGATTGGCCGGCAGATGAATCTTGCGCGTATTGGACGTGAAACTTTTTTTGTGGGACATTCATGAATTCTCCTTTTTCGCAGCGTGTAATTGTGCGTTTGAAGTAGCGGGAACGAACCCTGTCCACAACGTTTCCTGTTATTCCATCTCGTCCTATCTCCAAAAATCGGCTAGGAAAACCGTAAGGCGGCAAAAATTGAACATGGTAGGCGATGGTGAGATCGTCTGCGAACTTGATATGAATCCAGTCACGGCTCCCGGGATAGAGGCAGCCCGCGTGAACATGAAACTCCATTAGGTCTCCGCTAACAGCATTGCTTGTTAAGCCTGCGCGTTAAATGTTGGATAAAGAAAAGAATGTATGGCAGTATAGCGAGTAGCATAGGCTTCGGGATGAATTGACCTTCACAACAGACTGTACGCGAGGACGGTGGATAACGGGATGGATAAGGATCACAGCGATGGTCAATCCGCAACAGTCTCGCTACAATGGGGCAAGAGTTCTGGCAATTACTAGCCATGAGCTCCATCGTAGGAACGATCAAGGTAAACACAAGTCTAGGCAGTGACATTAGTGTGAGATGCAGAAAGACTGGAAGGTGTAGGATTAGGTAAGGCCAAGCCGAGCCAATCATAACTAGTGGCGGCACTACTCCCCTTCAAGTCGCGACAAGCGCAGTTTGGTCATTTCTCATGCACGGCACGTGTCGCATCTCTGCAGACTCCAACCTTTTAGACATCTCTCCACGGTGCTCGTACGTGCCGGTAATCGCCCAATATGACAAGAGGATGCCGTGTGGCTAGAGGTGCCGCTATGCGATGCGACTGTCCTCCGGAAGGGCTTCTCCCAGCAAGACTCAGTTACGGTACCTAATGGCGACAGGTCAATCCTTGTCGCACTCACCTTCGTAACAGTCGTAAGTAATGGCACGGTATCTCGCGCCCAGGTGTCACGGCTCGAGTCAGCGCCAATCCGGCCCAGGTCTGAGCAAGCGTCAGGTAAGTAGGTCTCCTTGAAGTCTGAACCCGGAAGGGATTACACACAGTTCGGACCAATGCCCGGCGGCACATTCGCTAAAATCTGGAATCAAATCCTCAGTACGTCAACGCCGGCGGACCCTGACTACACCGGCTAGTGCACTCCTGTTTCGTCTTCGAGAAAATCTTTCTTGAAGGAAGATCCGCGCGAGACGACGATGTTGCAGGGTGGTTCTGCGCTGGCCGCAAATTTGGTCTCTGCAGCTCACGCAAGCCGGGTCCACTGAGCCGGCAGCGCTGTCGCCATTTTGCACATATATGATTGGAGTTCAAGTACCTTAAAAATTGGCTTCGTCACGTAAAACTTACCGAAGAGCTTTAGTCAACCGGGATGGCAATGCAAGTCGATAAGGCTACCAGAGCGTGCTCATCCACTCACGAGGTATTCGATCGTGAGCTGTCACTCGCAATCGGAACTTCCTGCATGGACCTCATCAGTGGTAACCATTTGGATCCTTGGCCCCGTCAACCTTGGCCGGAATATCCAAAATTGATCCGGCAATAAGCCTTTCCTATCCGACTGTGTCATCTGTCTTGTCATCCCACGGTCTATCTTCGTCGAACACCCTTGCCAGGTTGTCAGAACCCGATTGCCTTTCGCATGTTTAAGGCATTTCTTTTGCTCACATAATGGCTTCTTGTTCCGGTCCAGGGAGCGGCTCGATCGGAGAACATATACCTCTCTCCTATTTCTTTACACTCTTCCTTTTTATTCCTACTAAGCACTTTTTTTATTAATCCTTCCTATCTACGATAAAATGGAGGGTCGCACCCCCCTCTCGCGATCTTGGCTGCCTAACTTTCTCAGGAAATCTAAGCTGTTTGAATCAGATACTCCTCCAACCGAGCGGTCTCCCTTGTTGCCACCCTCGGATGACGATTGGGGTACAGGCGAGTCTTATGAATGTGAAGATGAAGAGGGAACGAGATTCCAACTCATCTTGCAAGAGTTCTGGATTCTCCTGAAAGGATCGATACCGGTGATTCTCGCATATACGCTGCAGAATTCACTCCAGACTGCATCCGTTCTGATTGTTGGACGACTCTCCCCAGAAGCGCTCGCGACAGCCGCCTTTTCCTACATGTTTGCAATGGCAACAGCATGGCTCATTGCTCTAGGTGGAACAACTGCAATCGACACATTGGCCTCGGCGAGCTTCACTGGAAGCAAAAATCCTCATGATCTTGGAGTCATTCTTCAACGATCATTGGTCGTCCTCACACTATTCTACGTTCCCATCGCTATTCTGTGGATATTTTCCGAGCCCTTGTTTAAGGCACTTGGCCAAGAGGACTACATCGCTCGAGATTCAGCAAAATTCTTGAGCGTTCTCGTCCCAGGCGGTATCGGCTACATATACTTTGAGGCTCTGAAGAAGTACCTCCAAGCTCAAGGTAGGCTGTCTTTCTTAAATTCTTGTTCACAAAGAACTAACGGAGCACAGAGATCATGAGACCGGGTACATACGTTCTCCTAATAACCTCTCCTCTCAGCGCGGGTCTGAATTACCTCTTCGTCTACACTTTCAAGATGGGTCTTCTGGGTGCGCCAATCGCAACCGGGATCGCGTACTGGGTCTCCTTTCTTCTTCTCCTCGCATACGCCCGCTTTGTCGACGGGTGGCAATGCTGGGGGGGTTGGAGTCGAAAGTGCCTGCAGAATATGCAGACTTTTGCACGCCTTGCCTTTCTCGGTGTCATCCACGTAGGTACAGAATGGTGGGCTTTCGAGATTGTTGCTCTCGCAGCAGGTAAACTCGGAACGATTCCACTCGCTGCCCAGAGTGTTATCATGACCACGGATCAGGTCATGAACACTATCCCCTTCGGTGTTGGGGTTGCTACCAGTGCGCGTGTTGGCAATCTTCTCGGCGCACGAAATGCGAAGGGCGCAGCCAGGGCAGCAAACACAGCCGCCATTCTGAGCATGGTGCTGGGCGCGGTCGTGCTTGCTGTTCTCATGGGCGTCAAGGACGTTTACGCAAAAATCTTCAATGATGACATTCGAGTTATCAGATTAACTGCTGAAGTCATGCCATATGTGGCATTGTTCCAGATAGCCGACGGCCTCAACGGGAGCTGCGGCGGCGCGCTCAGAGGTATGGGACGGCAGCACGTGGGCGCTGCTGTGAATCTTGTCAGCTACTACTGCGGGGCGCTGCCACTTGGAATCTGGCTTGCATTCCATGGCTGGGGTTTGGCTGGTTTGTGGGTTGGACAGTGCATTGCCCTGTATGCAGTGGGATTCGCTGAATGGGCTATCGTGGCATGGAGCAACTGGGAGCATCAGGTGAAGAAGGCATTTGATAGGATGGACCCTGAAGACAGAGCTGAGCAGGGCGCGTCTGGGGAATCTGGGGCGAATGGGGCCCGATGACGGAGAAAAAACCAGGGCGACCGGAACGAAACAGAGCATGCTGTAAGCCATGACGTAACGGTAGCTAGATTGTAGAGATATTGAAGCTGTAGATCGCATGTGTGCTCCTGTTTAAATATGCTCGTGGCTAAGCGAGGTTTCTCGTTGTCCACTCTTCTCGCCAAAAACACCACGCTCTTCAACGACTCTCCAGCCATGGTATCTGCATCTTCCCCACGCCGGCAACGCGCCATGCTGGCGTCGGATGACATGTCGACCTCATGCATCACCGAATATGCACGATGGCACATTCAGCTGTCCGCCATCGTGAGCCTTATCAACGATGCCACATAGGCCTGTCCTCGAGCTCTGGATCGCTGATCCTGGCCACGAATCGGCTCATAACCTGCCATTGTGGTCGTATTTGCGTCCTGATCTCCGGGGACAACTCCCGAGCGATAGCAAAGGCAACGCTCGAGGGCATGACAAACGGTGTTACTCTACGCACAAAGGTCGCTCTGCGTTGGCGATACGTAAGAGCTGCAGCGGGAACAGCGGCTTGCATACGGTCCAGGGCTTCATTCTCGCCTTGATTTCGTTTCACCTCCGGCACGGCTCAGATAAGACGCTCTAATTGGGATACAGATGCTGAATTTCGCGTTTACGAAATCGTCGACACGTGTCGTCATTGGCCAATTCATCATCCTTAGAGCCCGTCATTGGCCAAGGCGGGGTCTGCTCCACATCATGAACAACGTCCGTCTCGGTCCGGCCAGAACGCCAATCGTCGGATCTACTTGCAAAAGAATAAAGCTCAAGCTCCTCGTTCAGCCAATTGATGGGGAGAGAGCCATCCTGCAGAAGAGCTCCATGGACCGGGGTAGCTCCAAGCTGTTTACCTAACAGGCACGAGTCAAGAGCTTTGTAGATACAGAGGGGTCTTCAACTTTCTTTCATTAACTGCTCATTCCCGCAATTTTTCCCTCTTGAGATTCCTCGTCCCCTAAACCTCGCATTCCATCTCGATTTCTTGTTTCTGTGCAATGAGGGTTTCCGGTGTCGTTCTTGGCCTCGCAGCCACTGTCATTGCACATGGTGATCATGACCATGATCAGGAGCCTCTTGCCGGCCCGCTTGAGGGCCTGTGGTATAACTCTCTGCCCGGAGATGGGGGAACTCAGGTTCGTGGTCTCGGGTCGTAGTGTATCGACGAGCCAACAATTGACGACTCCATAGGCAGATTCCGTCTTCTCGGGCATCTCCACATTTGGCCGCCTCAAGTACCATCCTTGCCTCACCAGCGATGTAAAATACGATATTGCGTTCATTGGTATTATAGTCTCTGCCTTGTTTCTGCTTCTTGTTAACAAGCTCATAGGAGCACCATTTGATACGGGAACATCGTATCGTCCGGGAGCCCGATTCGGGCCCAGCGGAATTAGACAAGGTTCTCGCCGCCTCAACTTATAGTATGTTCTCTGGCAATCATACGCTTACTGTTCGCTCCCTTGGAGCTAGAAGGCTCACATAGAATTGGCTTTAGTGGAGGCTATAACGTACCATTGGAGGCGAATCCGTTCAATTCCTGGGCGAAGGTCATTGACTGTGGCGATATCCCGGTTACTTCGTAAGTTGATTTCCAAGCGTCGAGCGGCCGTAAAAACTCAAGTATGAACACATATGGCTAATGTTTACATACCGTAGCTATGACAATGCCTATGCTCTCCAGCAGATTGAAGAAGGACATAACTTGCTCCTGTCTCGTCCGCCATTCACCGACGCTTCAAAGCCAGGTCCTGCGAAGAAGGGTAAAACTCTGCCGCGATTGATTACTTTGGGAGGGTGCGTTCTCAAGAGCATCTCACCCTTTTAAATTATTCACTAAGTACATGATAGCGACCATACTATTACTCTCCCTCTGCTACGCTCCATCAACCGGTGAGTGGCCTCTATTCAATCCTTTGGATCAACATGCTCACAGCTTCTCTCAGTGCATATGGACCGGTGAGCGTGATTCATTTCGACAGCCATCTGTAAGCATTTCCGCTTCGCCGCCGATATTGTATGTTAGTCTGACCATTGCAATAGCGATACTTGGAAGCCTAAGGTCTTCGGTGGTTCTCCAAGCCACCAAGCCAGCATAAATCATGGAACGTACTTCTTCCACGCCTCACAAGAAGGCCTCCTCGCCAACGATTCCAATATCCATGCCGGCATTCGCACAACTCTCTCGGGCCCATCCGACTATGAGAATGACGGGTACTGCGGATTCGAAATTGTGGAGGCCCGCGAGATCGATAAGATCGGCACCGACGGTATCATAAAAAAGATCCGCGACAGAGTCGGCACTGAGAAGCCGGTCTACTTAAGTATCGATATTGACACCCTTGATCCAGCCTGTATGTGTGGTCAGAACTATCAGAAGTACTCTGCTAACTCTAGACAAAAATAGTCGCGCCCGCCACTGGTACCCCAGAGACAGGTGGATGGTCGACTCGCGAGCTGCGCACGATTGTTCGCGGTTTGGAGGGAATCAACCTCATCGCTGCCGATATTGTGGAGGTTGCACCCGCCTACGATACTAATGCCGAGCTGACCACCATGGCTGCTGCTGTAAGTAACTCGCAGCCAACACAGTGTACATACTCACAACGAGATAGGACACGCTCTACGAGGTCATGACTCTGATGGTCAAGAAGGGTCCGCTCAGCAAGATGGTCGAGGAAGAGGAGGTTCTCGAACTCAAGGCGTAGGGCGCAGCCACATTAGCCCCTCAAAGGTATAGGGCACAATGAACCAGAGTACGGGCGGAGGCGATGTGAGGGGACAAGTCGGCTCCGCGACGAATCGACGATGAGACATGCATGGAGATACCTCTACGGCCTACCTCCTCCGAGAACGAGATAGGCACTGTAGTTTCAAAATTACATGTGTAGCCATGAAGCAGTGCTCAGCTGGAGAAAAATGTTGATTTATGACATGTGAAATTGGATTGGCAGGAAAAGGCGCTTGGATTTGAGCTTGCCAAGTGAACGGCCGTAGCACGTGGGCGACAGCTCGCTTTGCGTCGGACCAATCAACATCAGATATTGCTAATCGGAGCCACGTGCCGGGATTTTCCGGTGATGACATAGCATCGAAGTGAAAGACACCGAAAGCAATCCGTGAATCGCTCTCGAGCCTCTCCACGAACTCCACAAGACAACTCGCTCCTACAAGATATCAATTCCGCGCTGCTGGCCCGGCCTCCGTACCTCTCACCATCATGTCTCTCCCCCGCTCTGCCGCTCCACTTGTTTCCTCGGCCACATCAATGTTCCTAAAACTCGCCGCCTCAGCAACCCCCGCCATACGCCGCTGTCCACAGTGTCTGCGATCCTTTTCCACATACAAGCCATATCGCCAGTCGTCCAAAAGACAACTGCAGACCGCCAGCGCTCACCGGCCTTCAGCCCTAGGCTCCGAACTGCCTCCCCGAAACTTTGGCATCCCGGAGAGCTCAATAGCAGGCGGAGTACCCGAGGTCAACCATTCAATACCCCCGCGGTTGATTCCCGAACAGCGCGAGGCTCATCCCCAACAAGAACGCCCGAGCGCAAGTGGCTCTGAGGGTGAGGCTCAACAGAACCAGCCTGCGTCCGCTTCGAAACCGCTCAGACCTCGACGATACAATTTCGGTCCGCGCAAAGCAACAATCAAGCTCTCGTCTTCGGCCGTGTCGCATCTACGAGACTTGCTCAACCAACCGGAGCCGAAGCTCATTCGAATAGGGACCAAAGCGAAAGGGTGTTCGGGATTGGCATATCACCTGGAGTATGTGGACACGCCGTCGAAGCTGGACGAACAGGTAGAGCAGGATGGTGTTCGGGTTCTGATCGACAACAAGGCCCTGTTGAACATTATTGGCAGTGAGATGGACTGGCTAGACGATAAGCTGAACCAGCGGTTTATCTTCAAGAACCCTAATATTAGTATGTTCACCCATGCTCCCGGCCGCATACATGACTAACTGTTTACTAGCGGAGCAGTGTGGTTGCGGAGAATCTTTCAGCGTCTCATAGCGCACTCTATTCCTATTCTACAGTACAAATTTTGATTCCCATTGGCATAGCATCCTGGCGTTACCTCGGCATTAGAGACATGGCATTTGGTGTCTTGATTCCCGGCATCCGCTCCTCTCGGCATTGTTGAAATATCCCAAACGCAAAGTTTGGAACCTGTATAATTTACACGATTGTTCTCACAAAGTACCCAAGCTGCTCCTTTCCAGTTTCGACTTTCCAAATGAATGCATACTTGTCATCCAAATCAGAAATGCATTCTCATATGTCGAAGGGAGGGCTCTCTCGTGCTATGAACTATTCCGTGACTCCAGATGTCGCTGGCGGGCTTGCTCAGGCGTCGCACCCCGCTTCAAGTCCTAGCAGCGTGTGCGCTCACAAAATTGCAAACAATTCTAAACAGGCAATCTCAACACGGGCGAAGCACCGAGTCTTTAAACATAGACTTGATTGAATTCTCTGTCTGTCTACAGGTCTTGGCATATGGCGATGTAACCTGGAAACCTTTCGGCGAATCCTGAAAGGCTCCGAGCCCTTTGCTGAATGAAAGTTGCGAGAAAGGTAGGCCATGATTTCTGAGGCAAAATACACGGATATTGTTCGGGTGGACATATCAGACACGACGTTCGGAGATGCCAAGCCTCGAAGGTCCATTCCCGCAGTCGTGGGATGCTGCTGGTCTCGCAACCTCCAACTTCAACGAGGGGCAGACACGGTCGAGTCGCATACCTCAACGCCAGACCTAGCATGGCGCCACACATGGTCCTTGATTTCCACAGCCCAAGTCCAGCTCCTCACTGAACAAGCAATCCATCAGGCTACGCCTTCGGCTTACCTCCGACCACCTCCGCAGCACCCCCCCCCCCGACCTCAACACCATGGCTACGGCGATGCCGCTCCCCGAGCAGCTTGTATACCTAATTATTCGTTTCGCCACCTCCATCCCCGACCTTCCACTCTCAATATCTACGCCGAGGACCACAACCACGCTCTCGCTCAAACAGCTCATCCGCTCGAACCTCCCCCACACCCATGCCTCAGCACGTCTTCGCCTCATCTACGCCGGCAAGGTCCTCGCAGACTCGGTGCCTCTGTCTTCATCACTTAGGATCCCACCGCCACCTCCACCTCGAGATGGGGCCTACAACGAGCATGGTTCCGGCAGTAAGAGCAAAGGGAAACAACCCGTTCGAGATGTGGCAGCAGAAAGCGAGAACGCAGAAACTCCCCGGCATGGAGGGCAAAAGTACTACATACATTGCTCTTTAGGCGATGCTATGTCTCCCGCCGAGCTCGTCGCCGAGTCCGCAGCAACCCAGAATTCCGAGACGGCGCTCCAGAAACAATACCAGACCTCGCAACAGCCGCGCCGCTCCAATACCGCGCCCACAAGTGGAAGCAATGCGCCTGGAAGGCGAGGCAGTTCAACGACGACGCCCGCTCCGCAGGGCTTTGACAGACTGCTTGCATCTGGTTTTACGGCTCCAGAGGTCGCGACGTTGAGATCCCAGTTCCAGACTAACCTTTCCTACACCCATACGCCGGATACGATGCCCAGTCCGAACGAGATCCGGGCCATGGAGGATAGGTGGCTGGATTCTACAGCGACGGATCCTTCGCCTGCGCTGGCTGGAGGGGAGACGGAAACAGGATGGGGTGCTGGGCTGACTGTGGAAGAGGGTGGTCTAGACGATATGTTGTATGGGTATCTCACGGGCTTCTTTTGGCCGCTTGGAGCTTTGATCTGGGGGTTTAGGGAAGAGGGTGTCTGGCCCAGGAGAAGACAGCTGGCGGTCGTCATGGGCGTGGTTTTGAATGCGGCATTTGGATTCTTGAGGTGGAGTTCTTGAAGGTGTAGATAATATGAACCGCCTAGGAATGGCTGTCCTGTACCATAGCCAAAATAACCACGTTGGGTGTCTTACCCAACACCTTTCCTCTTCACAGATGCATTCTCCCGCGTCACGAAGTTCCCGTGCAGACTCCAATTCCGTCGGAGACCCAAAGGACTCGGAAAACAAAACGCAGGTCAATCCGAATGTTCAGATGCGTCACCCGGTACGCAATACCCCCGTTCTAAAAATCCATCAAACCCACAGGGCGTGCAGAATCAATTCCGACGGGAAAACCGCCCTGTGCAATGACAACCCGCCTTACGCACAGACCGCAAAATTGACATCCACAAGGCTCGCTGACAAAAGTGTTGGATTTCTCATCCACTCGCTAACCACAACGGGGAATGCTCGGCAGCTGTGATTGGATGGTGGGATGGGAATGCGACATGGGGTGTCATAGGCTGTTGGAGTTGGAGTTGTGATTGAGTGGCGGAGTTGCAGGTGCAGGGCGTGCTGACTGAATTTTGTGGTTGGGTAAGCTGGGAGGGGGTGTCATAGGTAGGGATATAGTGTGTTGGAGTCATTTCGAAGATGTATAAAGAGAGGTGGAGTCGCGAGGAGAGGAGAACGCATCACAATCACAAAAGAGCAACAGGCTTCGGTACTACTCTACTCAAACCATCAACCATCATCATCCCCATCCACATCCAAACAACCGAAAATCTCCATCGGCTCGATCATATCGACGAAAACCGAACACTCAAATTATCTGGACTCAACCAAACCTCAATACCACATCCGCTGCACCTCTCTTCCATCCATCTAATCGATCAATCAATCAATCATCGCGTACCATCGCCAAAACCACCACAAAAATGTCCTCGACCACATCATCACTTCGCCAATCTCCCTCCTCTCCCTTCAAATCCCTCACCAAATCCCTCAAAGCACACCACGAGTCCGTCAACGCCGCCTACCAGACCTACTACGGTGTTCCTCAAATGATAGCAAACTCTCCATCAGCATCAGCATCGTCGACTCCCCGCTCATCTCTCGAGTCCAACAGTTCCGCCTCCCAGACGCAGAAAGGACAGGAATCTGTAAAGAGTGGGAACGGGGTGTGGGGAAAGGTTAAGAAGGCAGCAAGGGATCATCAAAGGAGTGTGGATCAGGCTTATGCGGTGTATTATGGAGTTGGGGTGGCACCGGTGAGGTGGAGGGAGTGAGGAATGGGTGGGAGATGCTTGAGAGCGGGATGGGAAAGTTTGGGAGTTAGGGGTTTGGGGACCGAGGAGAGCGATAATACCACGGGGTTCTTCTTCTTTTCTTGATTGGTTTGCAAGCTTGGATTCGTATTTGACTTTGGGAAAGCGTGGGGTTGGCTCTACTGGGATATTGATACTAGAAATGATTGCCTTCGCCTGAATTTAAAGACTTTAATGCTATATTATCGCTTGTGAGTGACAGGTTAGCTTTCCTAGTTGATACAGATGTGAAGAGCATGCAAGTCGGAGATGCAATATAAAGCTCGGATAACACAATGAAAACCTGAGGTCGCACCATACTTGACTTATGCACATACGAAGGAGCCAGTATGTTTTGAGGAACATCATGGTAACTTCAACCGGAGGGTATGATGCTAATTCTACCTGTATCGTTTTAGCAACCCCCTAAACAATTTATAGTCACCCTATTTATACAACTATATTAACAAGGACGAGCTGTAAGGTTAACACCGTAGGCCAAAGATTTCCTCAAAAAAGCACTAGCTCCTTCGTACTTCTCTTGAGATATCGAACGGGTTTCTCCAACGTTCTTAGCACCGTTTCTTAGAAGGCTACTGTACCAAGGAGATGGCTGCGGGAGAGTGACAGTTCAATAAGCATACCATATAACAGGGTTACGTTAAATATATACCTCGTCCACGACTTCAATCCGTAAGTGTACATCTATATCCGTAATAAGTTTAACCACCTTCCGCTAGCTTGAGAAGGGATGGCGGGAGGGGGAGGGACGGGACTCCCATCTTTGTTTTGGTTGGATCACGTAAGAGATTACTTTATGCGATCATATGGCTTGGTGAAGGTATGGCATGGGACGGTACTATACCCGCCCGCCATGTATTGGAGTTCTCTTTGTCTCTTTGATCTGGGCATATAGTATGATTGGAGAAGGCGTGAGTTTCTGCTAGGTGCACGTATGTCATTCCAAGATCGCCTCTTCTGCTTGTAAACAGAGACTGTAGGTCTCTTATGGCCACGCATATGTATGCTGGACTGGTAAGCAGTCGGGTAAGGACCCGGGGAAAAGGCGCCTTTGGCTCCGACATTTTCCTACCTAGTTGGAATTATTACTCTAAAGCTATACTAGACTGCCGTGCATAGTTCACTGAGGGAAAACTTGAACGTAGAAACTGGCCATGATGCAAGCAGCCGTCTTCATGTTTTACCCAATACTTTTACGAAGAGGCAATGAGAACGCTCTATCCAATATGAGCAATGTTTTGCGCCCATGTTGTAATGAATGCTTCGGGTGGAACGAAGGCGAGAGAGCGAAACGTCTCGACAATTATGAAGAGTCTAGCGGCGATAAAAATAACTTTGAAGAGACTACTGCTAAAACCATCTAAAATCTCAAATACCCTATGGTCTTCTCGAAATTCCCGCCGAAATGGCCAGGCAGTGGGAGGACACAATTACAAAGTACTAAATAAACAGGGAGCGTAGTGATAGTCACCATTGTACTAACTTTCCACATGACAGTTTCGGTATTTCTAGCAAACGCAAACTTGAACGCAAGAAGATGAAGAGAGCCAAATATGACCAGTATGGTGGTCGCTCCCATGAAAGACCATAGCAAAAGGAATGGAGTGGTATTTACTTTCTCTTGATGTGTCCACGTGTATCCCGCCATTCGGAAGCCAGGGACAGCCTAAACGTCTCGCAAGGTAATGGTTCGGACCAGCTGATGCCATGCGGGCAAAGTCGTCTGATGCCATTCTCCTCCGCGCTGGAATGAGGATGGAAAATTCCGCGTTCTTGGATTTCTCCAACAGAAGGAGGTAGGTTAGCCCACACATGACGGCGAATGCAAGAGTAACTATCTCTATCTGGCTCGTAGGAATATGCCCTACAGCCCTTGAACGAATTTGAACGATAAACCATGTGATCTGCCCCAGCAAAATGATCTTCACAAATAGGTCGGCTTTGTTCCGATCTTCAACATCATCGTGTGCCACGTCTGGGAGCTTGTCTATGATGCCCAAGTTCCTCGCAAAAAGCAACTGGTTCGCATCCAGAATCCATATAGATCCCCAGAGACCGAGCAGATTGTGAACGCATTGTAAAGGAAATACAAGAAATTATTACTATTCCGAATCGAGCAATAGAGAGAGGAAATCGGAGGTCGAGATCTATGCTAAGACGGTGGCAATGAATTTCTCGCTTGTTTTGTCGAGTTTCCAAGGGATATCCCCTATTCTTTGAGCTTGTCCTTGCAGTAATTCCTGCCATTTATCCACCCTAGAGGACTCTATCGCCAGGGTAACAAAGACCCCTGACCTCTTTCAACACAGATTCCGCTTCGGTGGCTTCGATTTCTGTAGGGGAGACCTCGAGTACTGTGGCGCAGGTTGAGTCATCGAACCTGATACCAAAGCCGCCATGTTGGCGAAATGAGTATGGGTACGGCTCCACGGTACGTCGTCTGCCCTCGCCACTCCTTTGAACCTTTCCTCGAGTAACAGTAGTCACTCGAGGCGTTACAAACGCCCATTCCGGGGCAGTAAAATTGATAAGCATCCATTTTGCCTTGTAGAGCGTCCGGACGATAGCGCGCTAGTACTTCTGACTTTTAGTCTGAGGAGTTGATTGTATTAGAACGTTTAGGTGAAGAATAGACCAAGTGCATATTACAAGGACGCTGAGGCAACTTCAAAGAATGTCGAGAGTTCCTCGCACGTTGGGTGAGGAGACAAACATCGAGTCAGTAGGCGGGACGGAGCAGTTGGTGGCGAAAAAGGCCATGTGAGGGTTTTTTTGGCGCCAATACGTCAGTTTGAATGAGATTTGATGGGGAGATTGAACGGAAGTCGAGATGAATAAGAGGGCAGGCTGGGAGAAAGCCTCCAGGCTCCAGGTCAGAGCCAGATTTGCTTCTAGCCCCGCGCTCTCGTGTGGACAACGCCTTCAATCACGCGTATGCGCTGATTGAACCAATCAGCAAAAGAACGGCTCGGAAAGAACAGAAAAAATAGACTGGGGGTGTTTACGAGGCATGTCAGAACTCGGGCCGCGTGTGAACTCGCCGACCGATTCACCTTCCCGCACTACGTGTGCCAACCACTAACGCGCTCATCTATTCCTCCAATATACTTAGTTTCCCTGTTCATCTTCGCTGAACGTCAAACCCTTGTACTTCTCCATCAACAAGTCCCTGAGCTGGTTTTGATCCTCGGACCACTGCGCCAGTCCTAGAGCCTTCTCTGCCCAAAGTCTGCACTTCGCGTCATCATGCGCCAAATAATGATCTACCGCATGGTTGAAGCTTGTGGCTGCCAGCCATTCCAGTTCGACCGTCGGATATTTATTCGGTTGCTTTTCGTGAACGTCAGCGGATTTGCCCGACGAGGACGACGGGGGAGGCGTGTTTGGAGCTGCTCTTACCCCTTGGCGTGCGGCGGCGATGTCAGAGACTTGATCCAAACACTTCAAGCTCGTTGTTTCGTCGAAGGGGAGAGCAAGACGGAAAAGGCAGCGAATCCATTGAGAGAGTTTGACGATGTCGTTATTACTTTGTCGCCATGTGTGGTTGATAATCTTCTGGAGAACGCTCAACAACTCTGCAGTCACAGAGGTCAGCTTGGTATTGTCAATCGCAGGATAAATTTAACTTACTGCCCTGGTATTTCGGATCTAGTTCTGCTTTGACCAGACAGGAATGGGTGATGAGGACTAGGTCAGCAAGGGTTTCGTATTGTCCTGGGTTCTTATACTTCCAAATCTCCTCGAACAAGTCGTCCAAATCATCCCATTTCTCCAATTTAAGAACCGCTTCCATCTCAAGTTTGATGATCTGGAAGTGCTTGGATATAATGTCATCGTGAGACGATATTGCCAGTTTCTCGCTTTCGAGCTCCTTGGCAGCCGTTCGTCGGAACTCCTCTCCATGGCGTCTGACTTGCAAATAATATTGAAGCTATAATCATCAGTCAAGAGTGAATTTTTCGTGGAAGATTCAGGAACATACACAATCTTTCAAATTATCCTCGGCGCGTGCTAAGGTAGCGAATGCACATCCGGCTAGGTAATGACAGAATATCAATCGAAGAGGCAAATCAGGATTCGTCTCTGGTTTATCCTGTTCTTGGAGCAGCTTGATAAACTTCTTCAAGTTAGCCGGATACGGAATTGTGAGTACGAGAAGGAGGAGTACCTCAATGCAGGACCCCAGCAGCCTCGTTAGATTCCTCGGGGGCATTTCGGCGCAGTACTTGACAGATAAGTTATAGGAGTTCTTGGAGAACCATTTGAATTCCGAGGCATTGAAGAGCTGTAAAGCCGGATTGCTAGGACGCCTTCGAGATGCGCGCGCTTGGGTGGAGGCTTGTCCCGTCAATGAGATTGCTTGGCAGCGATAAGTTGTCAAACTCACCCCCTTCAAATAGTTTGCAGATCTCTTCTACGACACCTGTATCCATCTCATCATTTTTGACAAGCTGCTGAATCAGCAGTCGGCCAGTACACCTTTCATGGTCAGCAGAGGTGTCATGGAATTCCTCTCGGGGCATACCTCAAGAGGGCTGGAAGGTGAACGCCTTCAGGTGCGTTATAGTCGTATTTCTCAAGTACCTTTTCAAGAGCTATGATAGCTTGTCGCTTATTCCCGATACTCTGCGCTTCCAACACGCAGGCATAAAGAAGTGTCGCATCCTTCGATGATTGTCGACAAACTTGATCGAGGCACTGAATAGCTGTGACAATGAGCTCGGTAGGAAGGAAGACAGGTGGATGGATCTCACCCTCGTCCGAATCGCCTTTCTGCAACGCAACTTTGTACATCAGATATTGCGTTATCGGCTCGTCCCTGCCACTTTCGGACATCTTGGAGAATGCGTTTCGAGCCGCTGCGTACTTGTGCCTCGCCAAGGCACAAAGTATTATCTTCCTGCAAAATATTAACCTCAGATTCATTTCATCATGAGACAGTTCGCTTGCCTCGCGATTTTGGCTTTGTTCAGCTCCCCTGCTTTCTCGAAAATGGGGTGTAGGCATAGATTACACCACAACTCGGTCAAGGCAAACTGTTCCTGGCTGTAGGTGGCCTCGACCCGTTTCCATAATAGCTTTCGGTGCACGGTTAGCGAGCTTGTTAGAATTTTTGTACATCCAATACTCACCGTGTGTGCGGCATGCGTAGCCGCTGCAGACAGTGAATACATTGTTTGTCGCATGATGCTCTCGAAGAGATCTTGGAGAGTATCTAGAGTATCCTGGATACCGGAGCCTGTTGTGCCTACCCAGATTCTCGTGACGAGTGCCTTCTCGATCCAGTTCTGATTCTCTTCCTGGAATAATCGAAGCTGGATCAAGTCATCGAGGATCTTGCTAGAGGTTTCTTGGCTAGCAATCGTTAACGAGACGCATATTATTCACAGTATGGCGCGTACCTGCAGCTTTTCAGCCTGTGGACGTGATGCATGATCCTGTCTCTTTTAGCCCTTCCGAAACGTCTGACATCAGAGGTTACGAACGTTTTGAAGTTCGTCTCGTTCAAGACGACCGACCGTATCATACGGTGGAGCACTGCCCTAGGTTAGTGCGTACAGTTGTTAGCAGGGAGATCGCTCACCGGTGTAATACTGGCTTGCATCAATTTTGTCCGCTGTTGTAATAAGCTCAAGCTTCAAGAGCGAGACTACCATCTTTTCACCGTAGTCCTGCATGTGTGTTACCAACCTTAACCCTCGAGATAGGGGGTGAATCAGGCTTACCGCTTCCAGAATTTTCACCATGTCTCCTGCCTTTCTCTGTGCTTCAGGGTTCTTCAGTTTCATGTAAGCTTGTACTAAATGGGGAGTGAGCACGATAATAAAAGCACCAGTCTTCAAAGAATCCATACCGAGAGACTGCATAGCACTGAGTCGTAGTTCACCTGCTTCCGAGCTGAGCATCTCAAGATCCTGTTCCCCAAGAACATCTTGAGCCCGTTCCAGCCAACGGATCGCAAAGTCGTAACTCCTCTTTGCCAGCAAATCTCGACCCATTTCGTAGAAGAGATCTGCCAGGCTCTCAGCAAGTAAGGGTTCGGCTGTGAGGTTCGATTGCTGTATCTTTGAAAACATGTGCTCTGCGGTATCCATGCGGTCCTGTCGCCAGGCCTACGCAACGAGACGATCAGCTACTAGACCAGGTGGAACGGACATGAAAATCTTACCAACGCGGTTCTTATTGAGAGATAGTCCAGCCTCAAGCGCGCTGCAAGGTTTTCATCGCTACCGTCCTCGTGACTCCTATCTTTGTTGAGGACATCATTGTAGTCTGCAGCCCTTTCCAGTAATTTGGTAGCGCTATGAAGATCTACGTCTTCCAGGCACACCCTAGCAGCCTTCAACGCAACCTTGATAAGCCGGATGCAATTCTTTCGCTCGCGACCTTTCTTGCCTTGTCCGCCAGCCGTATCTAGCAGAAGAAAGGCAAAGACGCGAAGCAGGCGCACATTCTTCTTCCTCTGCGCAACACGCTCTTCGCTCTTGCCGTCTGGAGGGGGTCCATCACGCAGCAAGCGCGTGGCGAGGTTCCACAGCTCTGTACCGAGTCTGTCGAGCTCGTCTTGCTTCGCGGCGATGGTGGACGAGGCAGGGAGGGGAAGACTTCTAATGTGAAGGAGCAGGTCGTCGGAAAGCGTAGGATCGTGGGAGGAAGGCAACACGCGATTGGCGAGGCCCGAGGCGAAAGCTGGAAGCGATCAGACAAGGAGTGGAACGGTACCTAAGTCGAGGAGGACACTCACAGAGTAGGACCTTCAGCTTCTTCTCTCGTTCTAATTTTGCAGAGGGTGCGGGTGCGGGTGCCATGGTGGGGATAAGAAGTGAGGATGTTGGGCGTGGTGAGGAAGGGGCGGCAGGTGCTGCGAAGGAAGGAAGCAACGACCTACCCACTTGCTCGACTGGGGCTCAGCCTCGAAAGCAGATCAAATGGTCCTCCAAGCATTGCACGCATAGACTTCACTACAAAGATCCGAGATCGGCTGATAAAACCAAGACTTGAGAGAAGAGGCTGTCTACTAAGAAAATTAGGACAAATGCATAAAGCACGCTGTTGCTGACCATGTCCGGCCTCGGTGCCAATGTCTTACTTCTAGCAGATACTCGATCAAACATGAGCTGTGGCTTGCTCCACAAGCCTCAATTGATGGCTCTCTCAAATGTCATAACCTGGGTACGCCCCGAGCCGATACCCCCGGTGAACAGTGGTTCTGGACCCTGAATTACATTACCGGCATTAGATGTTCGGATCATTAACCCCGCTGTAAAAATAGAAACTGCCGCCCAAGGATCTATCAGACCAATGCTTTTCGTCCCGGCAGACGTTTATGATCCTGGAGTCGCGTCTACCAGGGGTATGAAATTGCCAACAATCAATGCAGGGCTACCATCTGGTCAGTCTTCTCTTTCGCTATGGTCACCACGACAACTCACATATTATACATATCACGTTTCACTGTGAAAGAGAAGCAACACCTTATTTCAGGGTCCTTGGAGTTTGTGTCCGGGTTCTTGAGGGAGCAGCTGGTCAAGATGGCCTTCTGGGTGTGGTCAAAGGCAATGGCACCAAACTTCTCCCAGTACGAGACCAAGGAGGCTTCGGCGATGATTTCATGCAACGCAATGTTGCCCTTCCAAGGTGTCAGTGAGTGCTGGCAGTGGACAAGACAAACACTTACATCTCGCAACTTAGACATGGGTGCATGGATGAGCTCGGCCATCTCCTTGTTACCCCTATAAATTTCACCGGTTCTACGCCAACAACAGGCTGGAATTGCCATGCTTGCAAAGACTCGGTCATAATCCATCAGGCTTTTGTCGAACCACATCTCCACACGGACTAGCTCCATATCGGTCAGAGATTGCATCCGCTCACGGAACTTGGGACGAAAGCGGTCCAGTTGCCGCAAGATCCTCACACGAGAGACTTGCTGCAGGTTCAGCTCCATGTACTGGTTCAAACGGGCGTAGCCCTTGACGTAGTTGAAAGGCTTCAACAAGCCGGCATCCATCTTGGCTCTCAGCAGTTTGTTCATACGTTCTTCAGGGGTATCCGAAGCCGCGCCCGTAGGGTCTGCCGCCGTCATGAGATATCTCTCCCTGGCCTTGTCCATGGGAAACCCGCTAGCAGGCCTTGTAATGGAATTACCTGCAGCGGATTGAGCTGGCGGGGGCAGAAGCTGATTGCTGGAGGACGCATTTGGGTTGGGATTATAGAGGGAATTGTTGTTGAGGGTTCCCATGGGGTTGGTGAGGGTTGGGTCGGAGAAGAGGTGGTGGAAGTCGCCACCGCCATACAGCGCTCCGTCATCCATTAGACTATTGCTGAGAAAGTCGTTGAGCAAATTATACTCGTTGTGGACTTCTGATGTGTTGAACATGTAGGATGGATGGTAGTGATGCATGTCATGAAAGTTGTTCTGAGATGAAGAACTCCAGTCGTTATTGTAGTTGAGGACTTCACGATAGTTCAGCAGGGAGCCAGGCTGAGCTGGACCATTGTGTAACTTACAAGACTGACTAGTTGGGGTCAGTGATGGAACCTGTGGCGCAGACACGGGCGTGGGCTGGGCGATGGGTGCTGTGTTGGCACTTCTGCCCTGGGGCAATTGAGGCGGCGCCAGGTTGAGCCCTGCTTCTGGTGCGTTAGCACGTTGGTCGAGTGTATTTATGGGGGCCTCGGAGGGCGCGGGCTCGTGGTTTGAACTGTCGTTTTCGCCATTGGCGCTCTCCGGGTCCGTTTTGGACTTCTTGACGCTCTCTCGAGGCTCGTCGTGGCATAGGTGTCCAATATTTCGCTTGATGCACCGCGTACACGGCCGTTCCTGCGCAGCAAGGGCGGCTTGTCAGCCCAAGGAGACAAGCAGGGCGCTGGGGGGTGCTGGGGGATGCTGGGGGTTGGCAGCTTACTAGGTCGCAAGTCATATGCTGATCGGAATCGCGGTTAGCACACATTTACAGAGGCCTGACAAAGGCTGCTATAGGAAGCCAGAAGCGGACTGCGGCTCACCGAACGTCTGCAGTAGATGCAGGCTGGAGCAGAGGCACGCGTTAGCAGGGTTGAGCAGTTCAGGGCGGCGGGCGCGGATCAGGGACACACGGCGCAGAGCGCTCACCATGATTGACCTTCCTGCGCTTCTTTGGGGTTTTCGTCGGGGCGTCGGATGCAGACGCAGGAGGGGCCTTGTCCCTCTGCGGTGGGCTCTTGGTGGGCGCATTGGATTTATCGACATCACTCCCCTGATCCGTGGCCTTGGACGCCGTCATACCAGGCGGAGCGGTTCCATTGGGCCCTGGCGTGGCTTCCGGCATCAACTGAGGTGGTGTGCAGGCAGGTTTCAGCGCTGGGATGCTCGAGTCGGGAGACCGCACGCTCGACGGTTGTACAGCGGGCGCATCGGCGCGTCACGACTGCTGGGGGTCGGCTTGCGCGGTGGGTGCGCGAGCACGTTCGCAGGTGGCACGCTGGGACGGGCGACGGGCGCAATTGCTGGCGACGGAACGGTTGGCGGGCGAGGTCTCAGTGGCACGCGAGCTGTGAGGTTGCGGGCAGGGCAGCTTGCGAATATCTCTGCCCACGGCGCACGGGAGCTTTCGCACTTTGTAGGGCGCCGCTAGCCGAGGGAACGAGGGAACGAGTGAACGAGGGCCTTGGGCTGGGGTTGTGGCGGGCAGCGCTCGGCCCTGGCCCGGCTGGCTCCCATGCTGCCGGAGTGCGCCTTTTTTCCGCGACATCACGCTGCGGTGCGGAGAGAAGTGAGGCATTTCGCAGCCGGTGCGCAGGGTGAATGGAGCCATCGCCCTGGACGAGAGGCTCTGGGAAGCAGCCCTCTGCGCCGGCCCAGCCAGTCGCCGCGGCCCACAGCTGACAGACGTGTCTCTGGATTCTTCCTGCATGCATGTGCAAATCCGAGAACCACTGGCCCGGGATTTCTAAATTCGGCTATCAATCCACGATGCATTTGATCGCTACAGGTCCCGGCCATCGTGTGTGGGACGGCGCCGCGGCATCTCCGTGGAAGCAATGAAGCAGCAGCCGATGCGCCATCTCCAGATCTCAGGCATCGCGCACAACGCCCATCCCGGAATATTGGAGCCACGCATCGAAACCCCTGAACCCTGACAGTCCCCCTGAAATGCAGACCCAGTACCGTGCATGTCTCCTCCCGATGCTCCTAGCACAATCCAGGACGTCGACCATGGGCAAAATCTTGAAAACAACGCCGCCGCCCCGAACGCCGGCTCAGCCTGCATGCCAATAGATCACAAAACATCATACTGCTGTGCAGTAGCGTGTTTGAAGAGTACGTCGTCCAATGCTGCCTCCGCGTCCTGCATCGCCTCGCTGATGCCTTCCACCTGCATACGGTTGCCCTGTATGCTTTCCAGGCTACGTCGCAGTTGGTCGAGAACAGGGGCAAGATCGGCATCCGGGGCGTCGAGAACATCCGTATCGATAGGCGCAAATTTCTTCAAGCCAATATCCTCAGGTCCGTCGCCGTCTATCTTGGACTTCTTTGCCAAATCCAATAGTGGATGCAGCTACGATTCGTCAGTCGGTCAGAACTGAAACTGCGGGCTACACGTCATTACCTTCCGAGTCTGTTTTTGCATTCCCTTCCAACTAGCCGCATCCTTTTTCAGTGTCCTCAGCTCTCCTTGCTCATTCTCCAGATGTGCCTTGGCTGTATTGACTTGGTCCTCCAAAAGCCTGTGTGCATGACGCTCCGTAGTGAGTTCAGCACCGAGTCTTGACTACCCGAAGTTAATAGATGTCTCTTGCAGGAGAGAGTATACACACGTTACGCGCAGTCAGCCACTCTTCATTGAAATGCAAGTCCTTCGCTCCTGGGGGCATTTTCATCGCGGGGAGTGTTTGTTTTAGATCCTTGATGACCATTTCCAATGTCACTATCGCATCGTCGTGCCTGCGCTTGTTTCGTGATTCATTTACGACCTCGGTCATCGCGCGATGCAACACAGCGATGATTTGCTCGCGAACCTGCGGAGAGACCTCCACCCAATTTCGCTGGATCGCCACCTGAGATATCCGCTTCTTCCTGGGGACGAGTCGCAGGGTATTGGGTGCGGGTTTTGCGTCGGCGATTTCGTCGGAGTTTGCATCGTCCGCCTTCTGTTTTCGACCTTTTGATGGCCTGACCTGAGCGGTGGCATCGTCGCGTGTCCCTGTATTTGACGAACTCGGGCCTTTTGGCTTCTGCTTTGAGGCTTTGGGCTTTCGATCCCGTTTCCGGACCTGGGAGGTGAGCTCTGCGGCCGTTTTCGACGCGTTCGATGGTCTCCCCCGCTTCCTCTTCGCTCCGGTATTACCGGGACGCGTTGGCGCCTGCGAAAGTTAGTGGATATACTTCCAGTTTGTCAATTGTCCTTACCATCGCGTTGCGGTTGAAAATCGTCGTGCGAACAAGGTGGGAGTTGGCACGCGTGTTTACGTGAGGTTCCTGTAAGCCAAGCTTTGTCCCACATCCACCTCCCAAAGCAGGAGTCTTTCCGACACGCTAAAGCCTACGTGCACGGGCTGGGGAATCTGTCCGTTCCCGACTCCCCCACCATATGCCCACTTTCACTCACCCGGCTCCTCCATATTCACTTACTTTAAGATTTCATCCTGCTTTTCTGCAAGAATGCGTAGCACGTACTGACGTCTGTTTCAGGGTTAGATTGTTGTATTCATATCAAGCGAAGCCCAACTTAGAGTAGAAAAATGCATGTGGAAGCACTAGCTTTCCAAATGTGGCCACTTCTGAATTAATCAAGAGACGGCTTGATGTACTTTCAGAAATTGCCGAAATGTAGCTGGTGTATCTATCTGCAAGTACACTAATCACAATCGCCTTCCATGTGCATGCCCTGTCCGCCTCATTTAATCCAAGGGAAATCCCAAAGGCCTCTCCATACAAACCTCCAAGAAACATGACGGATATCATCAACCAGAATTCCATATGCCAAAACCGACCTTTTCGCTCGTCAGTGAAATTTTGCACTCACGGCTCCATATCTGACTCCATCGACCTTCAATTCAAACATCAACCCAGCGCTCTCAATCTTCATATCGAGCGTAAAATCCAGGTTATCGAATTCGACCCCCTTCGTCGTCGTCAATCGTGTAAAGAGGCTCTTCGGTACCGTATTAAGATCCGTAGTGAGCGTGCAAACGTTGATGAGACCTTTGCGATAAGAGTCTGGTGCTGCGTCGGCATCGCATGCAATCAGATCGTCTTCAACGACTAGTGACTGTCCAGGACGGAAGTTGCGCGTGTAGTGGAATGAAATTGGCTGAGATTCGGAAACTTGCGCACCCTAATACTAGAATCAGCATACAAGATATGCCAAGAGAAAGTGGTAGCAGCGCAACTGATTATCCCTTGCCTTCATAACAAGCCAAGGACCGTCAGGCTGTATTACCAGGAAAGGGCGCAACCCTCGGACCTTGCCGCCAAGAAGAAGGTAGCGAAAACGTGCCAAATCCCCACCCAAAATAGAGAGGAACAGAAAAGACAACTTACCTTAGCGATGTGCCACTGCATCCTGTCACTAACCATCCACCTTTCCCATAACGGACTCCAGTACCTATCGCTTATGGGATGCTTTGCCTCGTCGAATACCGTTGCGTAGGATGTTCCGTAGTGCCATCTGCTCCTCCTGCTCATGACCATGCTTCCCTCAAGCCCTCTGAGCACAGCACCTCTTACAACAGCCGTCCACGCATACATCGGATGCATAACCTCTATAGTTGAATGGTTCGCTGGGCTCATCGCTACAGCGTGGGTCGGTCTTTCTGTGTAGGGTGGTGGTGGTGCGTTGTTGAAGTGTGTCTTCATGCGACGGTACAGGTAGTTACTCTGTCCAAAGCCGCCGACTAGCACAATTCCACATACCAGTCCATCTTTTCGCCGTATGCTCTGCACCTGGCCCTCTACCAGATCAATGACCTCTTGCACTACAGGATCGAAGATTTCCTTGACCTGTTCCGCGGTCATGACTAGAAATCCCGAATCCAAGCCTGCCTCTTCGTCATCAGGCAATCCTGGGAACGGTACGTTGACTTCATTGTGCTCATCTTCGTTAAAGTTTCTCTTCACGAATTCTTCGAAGTATTTGAGGCCCATGTTCCAAGTCTTCGCCTTCTTCTCTCGCATCATAGTGTACCGTTCCTGGCCAATGCGGCGCTTCACGTGGTCTTCGAATCTGTAGTTGAGGAATGCGGACCCACAGAGGCCGCCGGTTCCTACTGCAGATTCTTCTACTCGAAGTGGATTGAGCTGCGTGATTTTGTACGCTATGAGATCAACTGTTCCACCACCTGCAGCCTTGTTAGGAACAAATGTTACACGAGCATATGCAGGGTATTGTAACCTACCGGCGTCACAAACAATGAAGTTGTCCCCAATTGTGAGGTGATTTGGTTGAATGGCCTTGAGCGTATACACTGCAGCTGCCTCAGGCTCTGAAATCAGTTTGAGGTCGTGTCGGTTGCCCATTCCGGCTTTCTCTGCAGCTTTCAATGTCGCATCTTTGGCTGAATCGGACCAGACCGCTGGCACGGTAAGAACGAATTGGACTTTTGTCATGCTCATGAATGTTTCCCCGTATCTCCGTGTCAGCGTCTCCATGGTGTGTTTGTACAGCATGCTCAGGTAGTCTGTCACTGCCTCCATCACCGTTTTCTCGTATTTTCGAAGTTGCGCAGCAGTTTCGAGCGGCGACACGAAGTGGGGGAGCTTCTGGTTTCGATCGAGAAAGAGCTTGATGCACCGGAGACGAGTCTCTTCGGGCTTGAATTGGAACCCCCATTTTATGTTCTGCGTCTGCTTTCCCAGTCGGTCCAGCGATGTGTTGGAGCTGCCGGCGTTGCTCTGCGCCGCCGGAATATCGTACGCGATTTCGGTGGGGACCTTATCAGACGTGATTCCTGACCAGAATCTGTAAGCGATACGAGGCAGCGGGGCTGCAATTGGAGGAAGTAATACCGTTCCCGCCAGGCCAAGTTTTGATGATATCTATGTCCTCCGGGGTTGCGCTGTACACAGCAGCAACGCCTGCTCATTGCTTAGCTGCATGGTCACTTCCTACTGTAGAATACACCCTATGACTTACCGCTATAGGTAGTACCGAAATCTACGCCAACTATCAATCTATCCTGCGTCGGTTTGGCGGCGCTGGCCGTTGCAGGCGCGGGGCTGGCATTGGAGGCTGGGCTGAATGCATATGGGGGATTGGTTCCCCGGCTGGAAAACGAACTATTCATGCTGAATTCCCCCGAATCGAGCGCACCGGACTCTTATACGGGCATATGTAGTCGAATTGTGTTACATGCACGTCGGTCGCGTGTAAGCTGGCAACAGGGGTCAAGCCGTGTCGGCGCGGGAAGGGTAATGGGTGAGCTCGACGTCGAGAAGGCGAAGGCCTCGAGGTCAAGTATGTTGGTGCCTGACAGGCATTGGAGACAGTTAGGCACCTGTTGTAGGCGCTGTCAACACTGCCTGGCTTGGGAACGCGAGGTGTGAGATTCAGCTGGGGTGTTGCATGGGCCAGTGGCTTGAGCCGTGCGTGGCTGACTCGGACTAGCCCCCGCTATCCGTGCGGCCTGCTGTCCAGGCATCACCCGTCCGCTCGTCGTTCGAGGCGACTTGGGCACGAAAAGCAATTCTGTCGTTGTCCAGTGTGTTGTGCGGGGCCTGCCATCGGCCATGGCGGCACTGAGCACCACCGCCAACACCAGATTAAAGACTAGCCGAGCCTCAGAATAGCAATGACAGCGGACAAGAAGACCTCTGGTATGTTCCAATTCCTTGATCGCATGACAGATAATGTCCTGATCCCACCAGACCTGTCCAGTCGACTGAAGCGTCCTGTCAAGATCGCAACGCGAAGTTCCAAAAGTCCCGCTCGGTCAACCATTAGCGCCCCACCAAAGGCCGCTGTGGTGGATGGCAAGTCCAAGAGGGAAGACTTGCATCGGAGAAAGAACCCTTTCAATGAAATGCTGCTGCAGAAGACCACAAAATCCGCCACAAACACCAATCCATCGCTTCCAGACGAGCACGAGGCACAGCATATGAGGAGCTCCTCCGCTGGGAGCATAAAGAGTGTCCAGGACGCAAAGGCTGCGGACCGCATTGCCGACCTGGAAAGAGCATTGGCATTGGCGCGGGAAGAGCAAAATGCGTTGAAAGATGAGCTGGACACGGCCCGCAGGAACGTAGTGATCTACAGGGAGCCCGTAGGCGACTACCAGAGGCAGCGCAGTTCCCAATATGGCCGCAATTCTCTGTCAGCCTCGCCGATGACGGACCCAAATGAGATGGAGTATGAGCACGACACCAGCCCTGGTCCTTCGTGGTCCCAACAGCGCGAGGATCTCATTGAGCAGAATTACGAGCTCCGTAGGAAGCTTGTAGAGCTCCAAGGCCGACTCGGTGACCAAGACACCGGATACCGGCCAAAGCTCGATCCAGAACCCCATCGCGGAGAACCGGAATGGAACGAACTCAGGAACAGGCTCCATCATTCGGAAAAAGAGGCTCAAGAGCGGCTGCAGCAGTTATTGGATCTGAAACAGAATGTGTCTATCCTAACAAGGATGGAGAGCCAAGTGACCGACAGCGAATTGGCGGAGAAGATTGATCAACTCTTCCATCGGATACGGGAGTGGGTAGTGAGCAATTTCCGAAGGATAAAGCTAGGTATGAAGGGTGTTTTAAATCTTCTGCGGCCGCTGACCAATCTATGTAGACTTCGCCAACGTATCCCGGGAGACTGCTAGGGCATTGGAGATGATCAATTCGAATTATGCCAGGATTGACCTCACAGATCGGCTCGCCTTTTATCAAGCCATTGTCTCTAGCAACTTGATGCACATCTTCGGCGAACCCATCTGTATTGGTCTTCCAGAAACCGGGCCCTTAGCACCCATCCGCCAACTGGCCATGTTTATTCAAGACAACGGCCCGGAGTTTCGCGAATGGCGGAGAGCCACAATTCGTGTTCTGGAAAAGAGTCCAACTTGTCAGCAACTACGACAAGAGAAGGAAAGAATGTTACACAACATGTCCTCTCAGATCCAGCACCACCTCTTTGCAGTCACCTCCATCAACATGACACCCCAAGCACAGGCATCGCTGGTGGCTATATTGAATGCCGCAGCCGAACTTCAGACAATGTTACTTCTACAGAAGGCTCATTACAAAGTCCACTTCTTCCGAGATGAAGAGTGCGGTGGTGTCTATTTCGACGAAGCGAGGATGGAGTCCGTCAATGACGAGATGGATGAGGATGTATTTGAAGACAGGAGTTTCAGCTTTTGCGTCTTTCCCTTGCTCGAGAAGTTCGGGGACGAAGTGGGCGAAAACCTGGAGGTTAGGAATGTGCTCTTGAAAGCAAGGGTATGTTGCGGTGTCGGTTGAATAAAGCCATGCAAGGAAAGACACTTTAGAGCATCCCAATTTCAACTAATATCGTTTACAATAATGTACCATCTAAATTAGATCGTTCTGACCACTATTACAGCAGACCGAGATGTCCGGATGGCGCTCGCACCATGTCCCAATAGTAAGTGCACAAAACGTGCGACAGACCGAGGGCAATGGGCGGTTCGATATACGCACAATTGACTAATCGACATGATACTGATGAACCATGGCAACTTAAGTGTGTGCAAGTAGATATTGAGAGACACAGGTGTACACAAGTGAGCGCTCTTGATTAAGTCGATAGGATGACTGTCGTGGCGGCTAAGATCGAAGAGCTCTCAAGTGGGAGGGTTCTCATCTTCTTCCTCGTCATCGTCGTCCCCTTGGACGTCCATGACCCTCTCACCAGCTTTTTCTAGGGTACGTCGACTCCACGCCCGGACGCCTTTCCATATAGCCTGTGTATGTTAGATACTGTCTAGAGAGATTAGCACGAAGATAGTTTCATGCGTACCACCAAAAATGTGAACACGCCAATCACAATAATGATCCAGCTGATCTGCTCGTACCGGTCTCGACCGGTGTTCCTACCTCTGCCTCCTCCGATCCTAAAGTAGGAGAATGGGCTGGCGAGAAGGACCTTCAGAAAGCCAATCACGCCCATAGACGTAAAGCCCTTGAGGAAGTGTTCGAACCATCCAGAGCGCTCGTCGTCCTCGTAAAAGTAGGGTTCCGAGGATGACCATGGCGTCAAATAGCTCCATGGATCAAGATACATGTTGATAATTGGATCAGCAACGAAGCCAAGCAAAAATACAGTGACAATCAATATCAAGATTGTAAGCGTGACCTGGGTTGCTGGTATGCCCCGTCAGGATTGCAACAAGATGATGTAAAGGCATGGAATACTCACCAGCGCTGGCAATGAATCTTCCCCATCCTAAGCGGGCGAGTCGGTAACGGAATCCACATGTTGGACATTGCCAGTAATTTCGACGCCCGTAGCTCGGGTCCGCATGACGCCAAGATTGTAGACAGTTCTCGTGAACATATTTCGAAGAGCCCCTACATGAGCATGGCCGTATTAGACGACCGCCTTCATCCTCATAGGTGACATTGGGAGTTGCTTGAAAGAAGCCAGGGAGACTCTCCGACGGGACATGGTAAGTAGGTTGGACAGTTTCCAGACATATTCGACATTGTCTGGGAGGCCAATACTTTCGTCGTGAAGACTGTGCGCCTTGCCCCACCCCTGGAGATTTGCCGGTAGCGGACGAGGTAGGCGGTGGTGCTTGTTCCTGTGAGCGAGCGGTGGGATTGGGAGTAGCATCCGCGGGTTCTTTGGGAATGTCATCCGGCCAGTACCATCCCGGCATAGCTTGAAATCCGGAGGAAGACATGCAGTCAGGATGTTCTATTTAAAAAGAAGATATGTCGTGATCTAAGGTCAATACGGTCTTGCGGAAGAGACAGGTTAAACAAAGAGCCGAGAGAAAGATCAAACGTTCCACCGTTTATGCGCTCGCGTGCGCGACCGAGAGCAAAAGTATCTAAATATCGAGGAGAGAGATTAGCCGTGACGACGTAGAGCACATCGGAAACGTTCCGAAAGGATAATGGGTTGACGCAGGAAGGTGAGGAGGATGACGGAAGCTCAACAGGCGACATTGAATTTGAAGACGTGGTCAGAGCTCCATGCACGTGACTCGGCTTGGAGCTAGGCGTCCGCGTCGACGAAGCTCCGTCCAGCTCGGTTTGCCTGCGGACCTTCAGATAATCCTCCCCTCCCCGCAACCTTCACACTTCAACCCGCTCTCGTTGCTTCACAAGAGCTTTCTCCTACCTTTCTCCCCCCTCCCCCCGCTTCCTGGAGACATCGTCATCCGCCATGGCCGACCGATACTCTTTCTCGCTCACCACCTTCTCTCCCAGGTAAACACCTGCGCTTTCTGCTCGTATGCTTGTCTTGCTAATCAGTCTACAGTGGAAAGCTGGTACAGATAGGTACGCTACAAGAGCTCCTGCCAATTTCAAAGGCTCAATTCGGCAACCCTACCATGAACCCCCGCTAATGTTATTGCAGAGTATGCCCTGAACGCCGTCAACCAGGGTGTGACATCTTTGGGCATCAAAGGTATGGAAATGTGGATAGTTTCGTTCCGGCTCTATGCTGAAACGCCCTAGCGACCAATGGAATCGTCCTCGCAACCGAGAAGAAGTCCTCATCGCCGCTCATCGACTCGACATCATCCTCTAAGGTCAGCCTCATAACGCCCAATATCGGAATGGTCTACTCAGGCATGGGTCCGGACTATCGCGTTCTTGTGGACAAAGCCCGCAAGGTATCGCACACTGGCTACAAGCGCGTCTACAACGAATACCCGCCCACGAGGATATTGGTGCAGGATGTCGCCCGCGTCATGCAGGAGGCCACGCAGTCAGGTGGTGTTCGGCCATACGGAGTTAGTCTTCTGATAGCGGGATGGGATGATGGCATCGAGCCAGAAACCGAGGGCAAGGACACTGAGGAGACAGATTCGGACAAGAAGAAGGCCTCCGGCAAGACTGGTGGTATCCTCAAGGGGGGGCCCAGCTTGTACCAAGTCGACCCCAGCGGTAGCTATTTCCCCTGGAAGGCCACGGCAATCGGCAAGAGCGCAACTAGTGCGAAGACCTTCCTCGAGAAGAGGTACACCGAGGGCTTAGAGCTAGAGGACGCCATCCATATCGCTCTGCTTACCCTTAAGGAGACGATAGAGGGCGAGATGAATGGAGAGACTGTGGAGATTGGTATCGTCGGCCCGCCGGAGGACAGGTTACTGGGCTTTGAGGGTGTGGAGGGTGCACAAGGCCCGAGGTTCAGGAAGCTCAGCCCGCAGGAGGTCGAAGATTACTTGACGAATCTGTAGACGTGGGTCTGAAAAGGGCTGTAATGCTGGGACCATTTGGGCGCCTCCAACCTTCAATAGAGTAGTTCCGGTCTCGACATATATAGTTCTAGGAGCCTCAACATGAATCTCGGCATGATCCCTTGGATGTTCCTTGATTAAGACCCTCCGATGGACTCGCGTAAAGATGGGTCGCTCTTCATCTTCGCTACTCAAGCTGTATGGGTTGCCGCATTGTCAAGCTATAGAAAATTAGCTAACGATTGCTTCCACTCCGTCCAATACACACTTGCATCGGTGGTTCATGTCGGCAGAACAGATTGGCTTGTGTTACCCACAGGATTCCCCCAATGCGGCTAGCGCGTGGAAGGCACCCACCAAAGCCCTTCCGTTCATATCCTGTCTTCACATCCTCCCATCCCCACAACATGATCGCCACCTGTATCATGAAATATGTCTACCGCTGACAACACTTTTGATGATGGCGCCACACCAACCGTTGGCACCGATGGTGAATCGTTCCGCCTCCGCTCTTATCAGGCTGAGATGGTGAATGAGAGCTTGACGTCCAATATCATTGTTGCCATGGACACTGGAAGTGGCAAGACCCACATGTAAATTTGATTGTTCTTACATCTGGGTAATTCATGCTGAAGCCATGTGTAGAGCTCTTGCACGAACTGCGGCAGAACTAGAACGTTGCCAGCCCAATCAAGTGCGAATACATTCAACATTGTTGTTCTTTCTTGGAGTTCAATTTCTGACACTGTGAAGCTCGTCTGGTTTTTGGTACCAACTGTTGCTCTCTGCAATCAACAACATCGAGTCTTTCAAGAACATCTGCAAGCTTACGGGGTCAGAGCCCTGAGCGGGTCCGACATCGAAGGCGAACATTGGACTGACCAAAACACATGGGACTCTGTATTGGAGAACATTCGCGTCGTTCTGTCCACTCATCAAGTCCTTCTGGATGCTTTGACCCATGCTTTTGTAAAAATGAGCAGGCTTGCTCTGATCATTTTCGACGAAGGTAAGAACTCATGGGTTGATTATTTACCGTTAAGAAAGGGACTGACCACCATACCGCTCATCATTGCATCGAAAATCATCCATCCAACCGGATCATGAAGCACTTTTACACCCCTCTCCTCCGGCGAAATGGTGGTATACATATTCCGAAGGTTTTAGGCCTCTCTGCCAGTCCTGCTATGAGGGCAAGGGCCAGCCATAAGGAACTTGAGTGAGGTGCCTCATGTTCCAATAGTAGCGTACCATGCTAACTATACCAGGATATTGGAGAAGAATATGAACGCAATAGCCAAGTCGCCCAAAATGCACCGATCAGAGCTGCTTCGTTTCGTACATCTGCCAGAACTAGTACAAGTCCAATACCCTAAACTCCCTCCTGGAGATAGGAAACCCCCACTTCTTCTTGCTCTAACCGATGCATTGCACAGCTACGATATGAAAGCTGACCCTTACGTGATAGCGCTTGAGAAGATGAGAATGCGAGGAGAGGAAAACTCGATCAAAGCGTTGTACGAAGTCTTCACTAGGCAGAACACATATTGCAGGAATCTCCTGAAAGATATCGTGCGGAAAGGTCATGATATGCTAGAAGAGCTGGGTGCGTCACCGACAGAGTGGTATCTGAAGAAGTGCATATCGGAGTACCTAAAAGTCGCTCAAGGCTCTAATCAGCAAATACTGACTGACTTGTCGAGCGAGGAGAAAACACATCTCTGCAAAATACTCAGAAAGCTTCCTTTGTCACAAAGCTTTGAGGCTGAGTCAATGTCTTTGGACAACCTCTCACCCAAGACTGAGGCTCTACTTGATGTGCTTGTTTCCCAAGCAACTTCAAAGTTCACAGGTCTAGTATTCGTAGAGCAGCGTGTGTGGGTTGCTGCACTATCCGAAATCCTCTCGCTACATCCTCGCACCGCATCCCTCTTCAACGTCGGTACCTTTCTTGGCACTTCCAATAATCAGAAACGGAAGATCGGTATGGCGGACCTTGCAGAGCCTCGAAACCAACAAGATACCTTGGATTCCTTCCGTGAGGGTGGCCCGGGCCAAATCAACTTGATCCTCGCGACATCTGTCTTGGAAGAAGGCATCGAGTGGGTCTCCGGCGTCGCTGTACACTTCAAAGCTAACAAATTCCTCAGCGTGTCAAGCTGTCATATTGTAATCTGTTTCGAAAGTCCGAAGAATCTAAAGTCCTTCGTTCAGCGCCGTGGTCGTGCAAGAAAGCAGGAGTCCAAGTACATTATTTTTCTTCCAGAGTCGGGTTCGCACCGATCTCCTGAAAAGTGGCAAGAGTTGGAGGAGGCGATGAAAGCAGCATATCTCAATGACATGCGGGAAATCGAAGCAGCTACAGAGAGGGACCGCTTACAGGAGGATAACTCGATGTTCTATGAGGTGCCATCGACTAGGTAAGTCTTTGCCCCAAGTGCACTTGAACCAGATATGCCAGTCAAGCAACCCGTACTACGTTCCGTGCAGATCAAATGGGTTGCGGCAGGCAAATGCCAAACTCTTTGGATACGCTTACACGTCTCCCACTATCTCCAACCTTTCTACCATTAAACCCCCACTCCCAGAATATGCGCCTTAAGACTAACTCGCTAACAATTCAGGGCCCTACTGACTCTGGACAACGCTACTGCTCACCTCCATCACTTTTGCTCCATCCTTGGATCCGGACTTTACGTTGATCCCAGGCCCCAGTTCAAGTTCGATGAGGATGGAATGGGCGGAATCAGGGCAGAAGTCACCCTTCCTCTCTCCGTTGATCCTGTCATAAGAACTGCCACGAGTTCGAAACGTTGGCTGACCGAGCGGAACGCGAAGAACGAGGCAGCTTTTCAGGCTTATAAAGCATTGCATTTGGCTGGTCTTGTCAACGACAATCTACTTCCTTCGCGTGGTGGAGAAGGCGATGACCAGGAGTCAGACATACCGGACAATACCCCATCTTTGGTGGAGATTTCGAAGCCCTTCGATCCATGGTTTGAGGGCGCAAATCGACCATATCAAAACGACCAGGTGTACCACCGGGCCCTACTAAAACTTACGGCGGCTGGTGAGCTGCCACTATCAATGCTTTTCCTAAGCCCATGTCCAATCGCTCAGTTACCGGATCTTGTCCTTCATTGGAACAGTAAAAAGAAGTACTCCATCGAAACCTCACCTCTGTCCACTACCACACTTACTAGCGAAGAAAACCGGCTACTGATAGCCATCACCCAGAAGCTGCTTCGTTCGGTTTTTCCAGGGCGCATGTCCGAAGAAAGAGACGATTTCCTCTGGTATTTTGTTCCCAGTGAGACCGATACCCTAGCCAAACTGTCTTGTTGGGACGCCACTACCAGTGAAACCGAGTCGGCATCAAATCTCATTCAACAAGGCCAGTGTGATCCTTCTAAGTGGGGCATGCTGAGTATAAAAGGGGACAAGAGAAAGTACATGCCTGTGGCACTCAAGCAGGGTAATGGAGCTCTCGCATCAGCGCCCAACTTACCACAGCTCGAAGTCATTCGCATGCCCAAAAGACGAGACTTCTTACACGCGGTTTCCGAACAGAACACTGAAAATGAGGCATATACCAAGATTGAAGTCCTCAATCCAGCGGATTGCGTGGTCGACAGCCTTCCCGTGGCATACTCGGTTTTCGCTCTGTTCATTCCTTCGATTGTCCACAGATATGAACTCTACATGCTGGCAGAGACCCTTCGAACAACAATTCTCAGGCCCGTCGAGTTTCACAGTTCAGATCTCAGTATGATCATTTCGGCGGTCACCTCCTCCAACACTGGCGAAGAAGACAACTACCAGCGCCTCGAATTTCTCGGAGATTGTATACTGAAGTATTTGGCTTCCGTCCATGTCATGGCTGCATATCCCACTGAGCCCGAAGGTTACCTTACTGCTAGAAAAGGCAGGATAGTTTCAAATGGATTCCTAGCTCGAGCAACTATGGCAGCAGGTCTTGACAGATTCATCCTCACCAAGAGATTTACTGGAGCCAAGTGGCAACCAAGATATGCCAAAGACGTCCTGAACCAGGAGGCACAAGATGAGAAGACGTTACGGAGTTCGAAGTTACTGGCTGATGTCATCGAATCTCTCCTCGGTGCTTCGTACCTGGTGGGCGGGTTTGAGAAGGCCTTTACGTGCGCACGAACGCTCCTGCCCGCCGAGGACTGGACACCAATCCCGGATGCAAATGCCATCTTGTTCGAACAAGCACCCACAGATACCAACATTACCAGCCTCTCGATTTTGCAAGAGCTCATTGGCTACAAATTTGAGAAGTCCTTGCTCCTCCTGGAGGCAATCACCCATGCCTCGTACACCGGCCCCCTCGTCGTTCGCTCTTACGAAAGACTCGAATTCCTTGGCGATGCAATTTTGGACTACATCGTCTCCAAGAGGCTATTCTCGCACACTCCAGAGCTGTCACACCAGACCATGCATTCCATCCGCACCTCGATGGCGAATGCAGCCTTCCTCGCATTCCGCATGTTCGAGACCACCGTCACGGAAGACATTGTCAACAAGGAGACCCTCCGACCTGAACCCGTGCACAGAGCACTCTGGCAATTCCTCAGACATAATAACCCCCAACTTCTGGCCTCGCAGGCTGCGGCACTCGCGCAGCATCGGACACACAGGGAAGAGATCGATCACGCTTTGAAGCATGATCACAAATTTCCTTGGCATCTGCTTTCGCTGACCGATGCCCCTAAGTTTCTCTCCGATATTGTTGAGAGTGTCATTGGGGCTGTGTATATCGATAGCAGGGGCAACGTTGAACAATGTGAGTCTTTTGTAGGGCGATTGGGCATCATAGATGCATTGGATCGAATCTTAAGGGATGGGGTAGATTGCCTGCATCCGAAGGAGAAGCTGGGACATTTGGCAGTCGAAAAGAGCGTTCAGTACGTCAACGTTTCCGGTGCTGGCGATGACGCAAATCCAGGGATTGAAAACGGGGAAATGAGTGGTGCGAAGAGTTCGTATAGGTGCCAGGTCAAGGTTGGCGGGATAGATGTTGGAGGAATCGTAGAGGGTGCGAAGAGGTTGAATGCGGAGACGATGGCAGCTTGGAAGGCAGTGCGGATCATTGAGGGCGTGGATGATGTGGCGATGGACACTGATAGCGACGAAGAGTGGCACGACGCTGACGAGCGGGGTGTCTCTCTCCAGGAGACTTGGTAGGACCAAGTTGGAAAGCTGAGCGAAACGTTGGGATAATTCGATGCGTTTGGGGTGTTAGGTAACGAAACATGATTTATGACCTTTATTTTTTCGATATGCATGGCCAGAGCCGTGGAACTCTGCTGAACTCCTGGCGCCGAGACGCTTCCGAGTGGCGCTGCTGATGATCCCTCGCACGAGCGAAGCCTATGATGCATATCAATTAGGTTAATTTGTATGCGTGATTTGGATAACGCTTGAAGCATAACATCAAATCAATGGGTATCGGATGAGGGCTGTTGAGGCAGCAGCTTTCGTAGCCTCAGGCGATTCCCTATAAGGTTAGCAAAGACAATTAACTTGCTAGACTTAAAGCTTAGCTCTCTTCTGTTAGCTAGACAGCAGCATTCGTAATATAGATCCTACTATGATTTTCTACTCCTTGCAACTTTTATTTGGACTTCTCTGAGACTAGAATTCTAAGGAAAAGTTATGATTAATTATGTTAACTCCCTTGGCAATATGAAGACCTCAGTTTGTAAAAATCCCTCTCCTACTTTATTCACGGAGTAGATCTTCTCTTACAAGAAGGCGAGCGAAGCGTTCATCGTGAATGGACCGAACTTCCCCTCTACCTATAGCACACCAAACATCCCCTTTACCTATAGACACCTTGCGGGAAGATCTTGGACGTCTAACATTACTTCCAGGATGAGGACTTACGCCGTCCTTCCTCAAATCAGAGCCAGATTCGTTGTGCATCATGCTTTGAGTCTGTACAGTATCAGTTGACCGAGGGCCAATATCTCCAAGTATAAAAAGATCTTTGATATGATGAAACTGAGCCGCAGACGGACGATCTTCGCCCTCATCGTCTCCGTCCAGAACAATATATTGGGACCGTACTCTGGCCGCAGACGAGTGGTGCTGATCCAAGACAACATCTTTCCGAGCTGGAACATGGACGACGGGCCAGGTTTCATGCAGATTCACAGACGGCGAATTCTGGATTGTTGCGATTTCGTTGTCGGTTTCTCCTTCGTAGTCAGGCGACCGTATAGTCTTGGCCTCACCAGTCAACTGTATTGTCTCGGCTTCATCATCAGATTCTCCTTCATAGTCGGGCAAAACCTCTCCCGCCACTTCCTCCAGGCGGACCTTGGATTTCTTAAACCGTAACATTCCACCGGAGGACGCATCGTCATTAGAAGAAACACGAGCCCAAATATTCTCTTCAGAGACTTCGATGTGGGACCAACCCAGCTCCTGACCTGACTGCTCGTCGATGAAGAGTTTACCGGAGGCTGTCCGTCGAAATAAAGGTTGCTCACCACCAGGTTGGGGTAGAGGATTGCCATTCATGTCAAGGATGGTGGCTAGGACAATCATTTGCTCACGAGGTGTGTATGGTTTGGATTGTGGTTGGTTTGACTGCTCGTCGATGAAGAGCTTACCTAAGGCTGTTCGTCGAAAGAGAGGATGCGCATCACCAGGTGGCGGTAGGGGATTGCCATTCATGTCACGAATGATGGCTGGGACGGCCATCTGCTCAAGAGGAGTGAATAGTTTGGTTCCTGAAGACATCGTGGGAAGCGGGTTGTTGGGTTGACTTGGAAATATTTTTGAAGTCAAGATATAATGTGCAAGTGGAAGGGAATACATATCTCTGGTAGTGAGGCGTAGTTACTATGCATTGTGAATCACATTGGTGAATAATGTTTGGGAAACACAATGTCAATTCACGACTTGAAGTCCACCCTTCTTTGTTCGTTGTCTCAGGGCCGTCCTTCAGCCGAGGTGCTGTTTGAGACTGATTTGAGTGGTGATAGTCTTACTATCATGCGATCTTGACTTAATAGCTGATGTCTGTGCCTGCAATTTGAAAATGTGTTAAGAGCATCTTGAAATAAATTGGAAGTCAAGTCGTGTGCTTGTAAGATCGTAATCATTAATTCAAGACCCAACACAAATATATATGTAGAAGGCGCGTTGGCGAAATAGCAACCTTACTTTCCGATCTATTCCAACGCTATGCAACATGCAACAGCGGCCGGGAGGAATACCGCAAATGTCACCAACCCAGACTCCATGATATCAAACCCACTCATATCCTCATGCGTTGATATACTCGAAGTATACCCTGTCGAGCGCACACAAGGCTACTCGGATGTACACCAAAACTTGCAAAGCCAATCCTTATTTGAAGAAGCACAAAGATACAAAAGTGACCTTCAAAACCGTCGTGCCAGACCAGCGCGGCTGACAGTTGAGCGTCGCGCCGGTTTCGATTCTCCTTCGCTCGCAGACGCATCCTCGGCGTCGGCTTCGTCGTCGCTCATAGGTTCCGACATTTCCTCGCCGGAGTCATTGTCGGTTTCCTCTGCTTCATCGTCAACGAGGCCCTCCGAATCTTCGCTGCCTTCCTCAGAATCGTCTTCATCAACTTCCATTGTGGTTGGCATCTCGTCCACCGAGCTTGTGTCTTCTCCATCGGAATCCCGCCGCATCCGTTTCCTTGCGACGCCGGCTGCGGCGTCGCTTCCTGTCACTGACTCATTATCTTCTTCTGCTGATGTGAAATCATCCTCTCCCTCCACATACACAACAGCCTCGTCGTCTTCGTCGTGTGCAGCCCTTTTTTGATTTCTTCTCCTGAGCTCCAACTGGGCATGTATCATGTCTAGCCTTCCTTTTAGCGCGAGTAAGGGCTGAAGACCACTCGCACGTTCCTTTAGAACCTTGGTGAGGGTCGCGAGCTGCTTGACGAGCTGCGGCTGGCTGGCTAGATATCCACCATGCGCTGCAAGCGACCACTGCACCCATACCATAAGCATCCCGGCCCGTCCTGGTTTCTTGTGTAGATGCTCCGCCAGTTTCTGTAGGAGATTCCCGACGAGCGGCGAGGGGAGGCGCTCGACAGTTGCATATATGGTGTCCATGTCGATGACTTTGAGACACGACTCGAGCAGCTCCTGGTCATTTGTTCTTAGCGCCTGGGTGAGTACTGTGCCGAGGGATGAAGCGGATGGGGGTGCCAGCGACCGGCTGTTGGATGCAGTCGCCAGGGCGCGAGACTCGGCATTGGCACGGTCAAAGGTGGCTTCGACGTCGACAACGTGCAACGCCTGGGCTTGCAGTCGCTCTCCAAAGGAAAGCTCCCCGGATTCTGCTGGTCCGTCTTCTACGGGGCGATCCTCGTCGTGCACCTCACCGTTTACGGCAGGAGCAGTTGTGGGCGCACCCTCCTCTTCCTGCGCCGTTGGCGGTGGATTCTGCTCGTCGTCGTCGTCGTCGTCGTCGTCGCCGCCCGAGTAGTCGCTCTCCTCGACGCCGCTGCTTATTTCGATGACCTCCTTCCCGTCGTGTTCCATGTCGACGTCACCATTGCCGGCCAAGGCCCCGCCCACGACCGCGGTTGCCTCGTCTACCCTCTCCTTCCGGGACCTCTTGACGCCGTTGGTTTTGGCTTGGACGGGCTGTTTCTTGCCGGCGGATCCATTGAGAAGCGACTGGAGGCCATTGTGACGAGACGCGGCTGGGGGTTGCGACAGCTTGGTTTTCTTTGCGGGCGGTTGAGGGCCGCGGCGGGCGGTGGAGCTCTGGGAGCTTTGATCACGAGTGCGCGAGGCGACGGCGGCGGGCATGATTGCAGGCGCATGCAGCGGGGTCGGGACAAAAGCGAAGGGGTGGCCTGCACGCGCGGCAGCTGGAGGTTTCCTGTTGCCTGGCGAGAGTGAGAAGGCCGGAAGTGGAAGCGGAGGAGTGGTTGATGACGGTTGCCCAATCGAGGCAGGAAAAAAAATCAAAAGTTCGGGGCTTGCTGTGGAGAAAATTCGCCGCACGGACCAGCACATCCCTGCCGGACATGGCCAGAGCTGCGCAGCCGTCGCAACACATTCGCGATGTAACAGGCATTTCCTGCTGCATCGCGGGCGCGCGAGAGTGCGGTGCAGTCGCCCGTGGAGCGCCTGTGCAATGTTGCCCGCATTGTTGGGGGCGCATTGTCGTCCGGGGAAGGGAGCGTCGGGCTGTGGCACGTGACGTGCTAGTGCTGGAAAAGGGGCAGGCGCCAAGAGTCGGGCATCGGCAACACATTTAAGCATGCCGTCCGCTGTTTCCTCCCCCATCGTCTCTCTGTCGACCTCCCCGATCCTCGCTTCCAATAATACCGCGTCACTGCTCCGGATCTTGCCCCCACCACATTCACCCTCGCCGCCCCGACCCCTCCTGCGGCCCCTCCATCCATCCCGACCTTTTGCATTTTTTCCCACTCTGTTGCGCTTTTCTTGCTGCGCCTAGTCCTGCTCGTGGCTGATCACCCGCCCTTACTCTCGCGCACCACCGCCGTCCGCCATCCGTGCACTCCTGCATTGCGCTGTTTGCTCTGCTGTTGTTGTGTTCCTCATCCTGTCATTGCCCGCGGGAGGCCTGCGCGCATAATCGCCGCGCGCCTTTTGGTTGCTTCCTGCCATACGCGCTCAAACGCGTCGCCACCCCGCTGGGATCTCTGACTCATCACCGCCGGCCCTCTCGTCGCCGCCACCGGTCACGTGAGCCCAAAGTAAGTGCGTTTCAGCTGCCGCCGCAAATAAATACCCACCGACCCCCCGTTGTGTTTTCGCAAACACTTTAATTCCTCAGCCACATCCAACACCGCACCCCACTTTGCAGCTTTGGCGCAGACCGCATCCAAGCTTCCACGCACTTCTGGCCAACCCCCGCGCACGCCGTATATCCTTGCGACAGGCAGCTCGCCCGTGTCGCGTGCTGCGCGCCAAGTCACTGGTGTTGACAGCTTGCAGATCAGCGCAAGCTTCCCTGGTCAGTGCGCCATTTGCGCAGCTGAAGGCTCTCTAATTCACCACCATCCGATCCACTTTCATGGCCTTATGGCAGTGATGACCTCATCGGCTCTCGATAAAATTACCTTTGAGGCCAAAGCGGCGTCCTTTAGCTCTGCAGACGAGATGGCGCTCGATGCTGAGACAAATGGGTGAGTCTTCCTCCCCATCCCGCCATCACCTCTTTTTACGTCTTTCAACTTCTTTCACTTGCCTTCACTTCTCTCCCTTACCTGGAGTGTATGTATTAAATGAATCCATTTGCAGACTATCGCATAAATATGACGTTCTCTTTGACGACCCTGACTCCGACATTCCCGAGCCGACCGCCGAACCGCTCGAGACACAACCACAACCCACCCTAAACGGTGACCACCTGCCTTCAGAAACAGCTGCGCCTGCCGCTGAGGTACCCACCAACGTTACGAGTGGCATCGAGCCTGTGGCGCACTTCCTTCCCGACAGCCAGGCAGACAACAGCTCGCTCTTCGGGGGTTCAGAGTTAGGCACCACCTCGTTGGCAAACACGACCAAGGCGCCTACCTCGGATATGCGAGACGAGGCAGGTTCGGAGCCAGTCGCACAATCGACAGACAACACACAACTCGTTCCAGAAACTCAACCACAGGTCACGGGTTCCGGCTCTGGCAACCTAGGCTACTCCGATGCCATGGACATTTCGCAAGATGCCCCGCCTGTGTCCTCCGCCGACGCTGCGCCAACCACCCCGATGACCGAACTTTCTATCCATAACCAACCGAAGACTGAGCCTTCCGCCCAAGGCTCATTTACACAATCGCCGCCGAATGCCGATCAAGAAATGGGTGACGCACCATTATCGGGCAGGGTGCGGCTGCGGGAGGACGATGACGACGAGGAGGGAGCCCCAGAGGCCAAGCGGACGAAGACTGATGAAGAGATGGCTGGTCAGGCGGAATTCAAGGTTCCTGAGATCCCTCTTCATACCGAGCAGCCCAATGGAAATGGTGTCGCACCGGCGAACACAGCGGAACAGTCTCCGGTTCAAGCCGCTCTCACCGCGGAAGACTGGCCTCTGTCGCCTATGACTACACCGCAAAACAAGTTCTTACTGGAGCGCGTACGGAACACCAAGAAAATCAAGGTTGCGCACGCCTTCAAAGAGCCTGTGAACCCGGAAGCCATGGGTATCCCGCACTATCGAGACTTCATAAAAAATCCCATGGACCTCTCTACCATGGAGGCGAAGCTAAAGGAAGGAAATTACGAAAATATCCGGGACTTCATGGCCGATCTCGATCTGGTCATCGATAACAGCATCACCTTCAATGGCAGAGAGCATCCGGTCACACAAGCTGGTTACAACATGCGCGCATACTTTCTTAAAGGCATGGGAAAGATGCCAAAAGCTGGTGTGGACGAGCCGGCAAAGCCATCCAAGCCCAAGAAGCCGTCCGTTCAAACAGCGACGAAGCCACGGCGCGAGTCAAGAACTGCCCCGGTGACAGCCAAGTCGCCCAACCAGCCCGCGCCTACTCCTACAGCAGCATCGCCCCAGTCCGCTTGGCCGTTAAACGCGGACGGATTGCCTCTGATCCGGCGGGATTCGTCGAGTGCGAATGATCGCCCGAAGCGTGAGATTCACAGACCTCCGCCGAAAGACTTGCCGTACAACTCTGCCAAACCGAAGAAGAAGAAATTTGCCCAAGAACTCAAGTTCTGTGAGAGCGTCATGGTGGAGCTTATGAAGCCGAAATACCAGAAGTTCTCATATCCTTTCCTGAAGCCAGTGGACCCCGTTGCATTGAACATTCCAACGTACCTAAAGATCATCAAGAAACCTATGGATTTTGGAACAATCGAGAAAAACCTGTCATCGGGTCAGTATCAGACTGCCAAGGATTTTTACAACGATGCTCAGCTGGTGTTTGCGAACTGTTACAAGTTCAACATTGAGGGCGATGATGTTCACAGAATGGGAAAGGAGCTCAACGAAGTCTTCGATCGACTCTGGTCAGACAAGGCCGCATGGCTTAGCGAACACGGGCCTCCATCCGACCACCAGTCTCCAGCCTCTGCCTATTCCGACGAGGAGGAAGAGGAAGAGGAAGAGCAGATTGACGATAACCAAGCACAAATACTTGCCATTCAGCAACAGATCCAACAACTGAACGAAACTGCGCAGGCCCTGCTCCAACACAAGTTGCCAAAGCGGGCCTCACCAAAAGTTGCCGGGAAGAAGAAGGCCCCTAAAGCAGCGCCACCCAAGAAGAAGGGCCCGCAATTCGTCCCACCACCTGCTAAGGCTGCCAAGCCGAAAGCCCGAGTCAAGGCACCCGCCCCTTTGACCTTCGCCCAGAAGCAGGAGATATCTGATGGGATCAGTACATTGGGAGATGCCGATATGCGAAAGGCGGTGCAGATCATCCGTAATGGATGTCCTCACCTTGCAACTGGAAACGACGATGAGATGGAGATCGACATGGACGAGATTGACGACAACACCCTGCGTGACCTGTTCAAGTTCATCAAGTCGGTGCGAGGACCTAAAGCTCCAGTCGACGACGACTTCGAGCCGCCTCGACCTCACAAGGCTACAACCCACAAGAAGACCAAGAACAAGCCCATGGGCAAGAAGGAGCAAGAAGACTCTATCAAGAGGATTCAGGAAACCCTGCGGACTTTTGAAGCGAGTGCCTCCGGCTCGAGCCAGTCTCCGCCTGGTAAGAAAATAGATAGCGCCTTCCTTGATGAGGTGTCACTAACTTTGTATAGCTGCTCAACAAGACGAATCGAGTGACGATGAGAGTAGTGGATCTGAAAGTGAAGAAGAGTAGCCTCACTAGTCTTTCTCAGACCATCAACATCTCATCCTTTGTCCCTATCATCTCGCTCGCTCGCCACCGACCCCTCCTCCCTCGGTGTCTTGCTCCTCATCAGCTAGCTTGTGTGCAATCTTGCTTCGAGTTGTTATTATCCTGGCAACATGACCATGCGGGTCACCTTATCTTTCGGATCCACGTGGATGCCCCTCCGCTGACGTCGGAATGCTGGGCGGCAGGCCTGTGTCTTAGAAGTCCCATCTTAGAAGTCCGGTGCTGTGGCAACGGCGATTTCCGAGGGACGGTTAGCGCAAGGCCACCCAACCAGGGTCATACCCTCCTGTAGCCCAGCCACATCATGCCGCCAGACCATCGTGTATCATATAGCCCCAAAACCTCCGATTCTGTGCATAGATTAGGTACTTGACGTACCACGACTGGCGACGGTTATGATTGACGAGGCTTGTGTTTTTGGATCTGTCATTCTTTGGGTTCTGTCGCTGGTCACAATGAGCGGTGGCCGGCCGAGGAAGGACAAACTATTCGGATGGTAGTATACTGTAGAACTAGGCTGAGCCAAGATGGAACCTATAATGAAAAAAATTCATCAGCAGAAATTGATTGTGTTCGTGATGATTACCTTCGCCGATCCTTTTGATCACATGGCGACCGTGCTGAAGAATGTTGTGATTGGTGGGACGGGGAGGCACAATGCATTTGAAAAGTTCGTCAACGTGGGTGCAAAAAATGTGGAGGCCAAAATTGCGTCGTGACTGCTGAAAGTGTGATTACCCAAACGGAGCTTCTGCTTGTTAGAGCTGGCGTCGTACTTTGACTGAGAGTCCACGGTGGAGGCGGATAGTCGGGTTATTGAGTGCGAAAGGGCGGGCAGAGGTGCGAAGAAGACCTCGAGGGTAGTAAGATGAGAAATCTGAGGTCGACGCTTCCGGAGGGTTGAAGTTTAATTTAAACATGTGTGGTGGTTCTGGGGAGTGTGGGAGTGCAAGTGACGGGGTCACACTGTGGGACTATTTGGAGAGCCTAGGCGCTGATTGGCGGGTGAGAGCTGCAGGAAAAGGTTCGCGAAGCCAGAGCTTCACCGCAAACGCCAAAACAATATCTAGGCCCCAAGACCAACCCAGCGCATCCGATCCACGTTACCGCGTCTGCACTCGCCTCGTTCCGCCTCGTTCCTTCGCCAGCTCCACGACCGCAAGTCACTCATTGTCCATCACAGCTCGATCCCGCCTCTGCAACCGCTACAATGGCGGCGCCCGTGCCCATCAGCGAAGTCAAGGGCAACACGCGCGAGAACAGGACAGCTGCGCATTCCCACATCAAAGGCCTGGGCTTGACGAATGAAGGACGCGCATCTTCGGCTGGAGGAGGCTTCATTGGCCAGGCCGCAGCTCGAGAGGTACGCTCTGTCTGGTCGCTCTGTGGCAGGTTTCCTGATGCTAATACTCCCTTAGGCATGCGGAATTGTCGTCGACCTCGTTCGCGCGAAGAAGATGTCGGGGAGAGCTGTCCTGCTCGCTGGTGGACCTGGAACCGGCAAGACGGCGCTCGCGCTGGCGGTGAGCCAGGAGCTGGGTACGAAAGTGCCCTTCTGTCCTATCGTGGGCAGCGAAATATACTCTGCAGAGGTCAAAAAGACGGAGGCGCTCATGGAGAACTTCAGGCGGGCAATAGGTACGCATCACCCGCTACGTCGCATCCTTGACATGTTCGGCGCCTGGGGATGGAATCGATGTGCTAACGACAGGAAGGTCTCCGTGTCAAGGAAACCAAGGAAGTCTACGAGGGCGAGGTCACCGAGCTCACGCCCGAAGAAGCAGAGAACCCACTCGGGGGCTACGGTCGCACTATCTCTCATCTCCTCATCACCATGAAATCCGCTAAAGGCACGAAGAAGCTCCGGCTCGATCCATCCATCTACGAGGCAATCCAGAAAGAACGCGTCCGGCTTGGAGACGTAATCTATATTGAAGCTAACACTGGTGCTGTGAAAAGAGTCGGCCGCTCCGATGCCTATGCGACGGAATTCGATCTGGAGGCCGAGGAGTATGTGCCTATACCGAAGGGAGATGTGCACAAGAAGAAGGAGATCGTGCAAGATGTGACTCTGCACGACCTCGATGTAGCCAACGCACGACCACAAGGAGGGCAGGATATAATGAGCATGATGGGCCAGTTGATGAAACCGAGGAAAACGGAAATCACCGAGAAACTGCGGTTGGAGATCAACAAGGTGGTCAACAAATACATTGATCAAGGCGTCGCAGATCTAGTACCGGGGGTGCTGTTCATCGATGAAGTAAGTTCCGACCAGAATCGATCCTGGGGCAACCTAACATTCGCGTAGGTTCATATGCTCGACCTGGAGGCGTTCACTTTCCTCAATCGTGCTCTCGAGTCGCCTTTGTCCCCGCTCGTCATTCTGGCCTCGAATCGCGGCCTCACACACATCCGCGGTGGGTCTTCATTGCCTCGTTCAGCGCATGGTATCCCCACCGATCTTCTCGCACGACTCCTGATCATTCCCACGCACCCCTATTCCCCACCAGAGATCCAACAGATTATCAAGACCCGCACAAAGACCGAGGGCCTCCTTATCACGGATCCTGCTCTCGGTCAAGTCAGCTCTTTGGGTGAGAAAGTTAGTTTGAGATATGCGCTGCAGTTGCTTGCACCTGCGAGTGTGCTGGCCAAGGTCAGTGGACGGGAGGGAGGAACAATTGATGTCGATGATATTACGGAATGCGAAGGACTGTTCTTGGACGCACGAAGGAGCGCACATAATCTGGCAACTGGGGACGGCTACATTGCGTAGAGCGGTGGTTTGGGGGCGGCCCATTGTTTGAGAGTGTACGATAGGCGTACTCTGGATGTAAGGGATGGCGCACATGTTTGAAGGGATATCCTGTCTCGGGAAAAGGATATGTTTGGCGTAACTAGTCCAAGACTGAGAAGTCCAAAATTAATCATAAACTGGGTCTGTCGAGTCTCGCGCCAGCACCTCCGTCGCCACTCCGATTGGCCGGATGTGGGCCTCGGTCGTGGGCCGCGCTAGATGCTTTGATTGTCCATTCTGCCGTCTCACGCCTTCAAATGTTCTCCTCTGCAACACCTTTAGCCAGCCCCCATAATTATTCACCCATCGTTCCTCAATCGCCCATAATGCAGCCAACATACCTACAACTCCCACGGCGGCTCTGCCGCTTTCGCACGACATACCGGCCATTTAGCACATCATACCGCCACAACTCGCTGCGGTCCGCCTTCGAGAACGCACCGGCGCCACCCCGCCTACCGAAAGAAGAACAAGAGATTTTCGAGCGACTACAAAAGCAAAGCACAGGTGCATTCAGCACACCGAAAGACACTTCATCACGAGACACGAATACAGTCTCGAGCTCATCAGCAGATGTCCGGATGAAGATCAATCAAAGCCCCGATTCGACAGATGCTCCCAAGATTAATATAGAAGGCGGGAATAAGGTCAGAGAAGGAGAGGAGCTGCATCCGAATATTCGGAGAGGCGCGCCACCGGAATTTGAGGGTGACGTGAACCCGAAGACGGGGGAGGTTGGCGGACCAAAGAATGAACCGCTGAGGTGGGGTGAGCGCGGTGACTGGAGTTATAATGGGAGGGTTACCGACTTCTAGAAGCCAGCTGGACCGGTTTCAAGAAGCCTTCTGGAGGAGTTCAAGACATGGCACGTGGTGGGAATGAACAAATTCTCACTGGCGGAGATGACATCTGCGCGTCTATGGGTGTATCCGAACTGCTAGTTCGGCAGGACTATCGAAATGGTCCTGAGCCGAGGTTCAACAAAGGCATTGACCTGTTGGTTAAGCTCTGGGTAGTGCACGGCAATACGAAGATCCAGACTACGATCTCTGCGGACCATGGGGAAGATGGGAAATCACGGGTCCCTACATGTGCCAATTACAAGACGCATGATTGGTGGCGGACAGCACTCCGCTCCAGATCTCCGCTTCAAAATCCAACAAGCAGAAATCGTCATCTGTATTGTGCCATACATGTTGTCACTAGAAGCCCGTTATTCGATAGACCCATGGATCCAGAATCGCGCAAGAGGCGCCACACCTTCGAGACGAAGCTTATTTAAGCGAGTGACAGTTCTTGACGGTGCTTGTGAGTGAAGAAAATGAAACAACGAATTGTCATAGACGGCAATGGCATTACAGATCGCCGTCAAGCCAGAGAGAAAGTTTTCGAGGGCAGTTTTTGGAGAGTCACAGTGGCGTTTCACTCTGGCTGGACTAGGGTCCAAAACTCGAATGAATGTCTCAATTTGACGGAGCAGGACGGAGTGGACTCAGCGGAGCGTCCTGGAGATCCCAACTCAGGGTCTGTGCCCCACGCGACGGCCAAGCAGTATGCAACTTTAAACGACTTGGCAACATTCTTAACTTCGACTTCATCTCGTGTCTGGATGTCACTATCGAGATGCATGCATTTTCATATCCAGAATTGTTGGCTTTCAATGGCGCCCTCGCTTCCCTATCGAAGGGCCGCAGCTGTAGTTGCCTGCGCTTTTGAAAGGCTCCACGTTGCACGTCGACCCCATAACCGGTGTTGCGACTTTACTCTGCAAAAGTTCTAAGTTGCGAGAAGACCCTGCTGAGCTCAATATTGTGAAGTGAGCTGAGCAGACGGTCCAACATGCCTCTTCTAGATTGGGAGCCGCGTTGACGCTACTGATTGCACAGGCCCGAAGGATTCCCAACCTGGTGATCCTCCTTTGGTAGTGGCCAGAAGTGTCCTAGGCGCGGAAATGTCACCGAGCCTCGCCGGTGGCCTCGACCACTCCTCGACCATTCACTAGCGCGGTCCATGATACTTTCATGCTTTTGTTTCGACTCCCTAAACACTTGTAGTCACCATTCATTCTCCTGAGAGTAGCACAAGTTTCTTCCTCCGCCTCTCCGCGGCGGGTAGGTGTCTCAGATTTCGTTCATAAACAAACTGAGAAGCCGAACTAGCACATGCTCGTACATCACCACAACAATGTCGTTCGTCAGCGTAATCATTCTGTGTGCATTAGGTATGTCATCCTGGCTTGATGTCCAGTAGTCACTAACAAGTGGCGCAGCGCAGTACACCTACTCACCGTAACATTGCTAACTCGGGGTCATAACACCCTTTCGCGACCGAAAGGCCCGAACAGTCCTTTGTGGTCACCAACACAGTCCCATAGGTTATTGTTTAAATCACTACACAAAGCAGTCGCTCGCCCAGGAAGCGCCACCACTCTTTAATGCTTTGTCAACTCGAGGCTGCTTTTATACAGCTCGCCCTTTCCTTCCGTATTTCTTCTTCACTCTTGGCGCTCCGAATACTGCCTGACGCACAATTCACTCACTGTGCCGGCACCGTGGGAATCTAATTATCTTTCTTCCAACATTACCTGACCTCCGGCATTGGTACATCACTCGAGCACCACTTCTGAGTGTACCAACTGAATCGCACCTTCCTTGAAGGTTGCACAACCGCCACATACCGTTCACCCTTTCTTTATTCCGCCCAAATGGTCCACTCACTTCTTCTCTTGCTTGCCCTTTGCGTGCAGCCACTTCTCGCGCTCGACCTCACAGTCGACCTGGGATACTCCAAATACCAAGGGACAGACAGGGGCAATGGCATATACCGCTGGGCAGGCATGCGGTACGCCCGAAGTGTCTCCCGAGTCAATGGCATGCGTTTCGCTGCTCCGCAGGATCCTATCGCAGAGGGAGGTGTTAAAGATGCCAGAGAAGTATGATCCCATGAGATCCCATTGTTAGGTCGACCTTCTTGCTAACCATTCTCCAGTTCGGACCGCTGTGTATCGCTACGGACAGTGACCTAAAATCGGAGTTTGGCGAACAACAATCCGAGGACTGCCTCTTCGTCAACGTCTTCGCACCAGCTAAAGCGTCCAGTACTAGCAACCTGCCCGTATATGTCTTCATCCAGGGTGGCGGGTTCAACTCAAACAGCAATGCTAACTTTGACGGCTCGACTCTCATTCGCGATGCCGACATGGATATGGTTGTAGTAAACTTCAATTACCGAGTTGGTCCATACGGGTTTCTTGCCAGTCAAGAAATTGCTTCAGACACGTCCACGAGTCTGAATAATGGACTGAAAGATCAACGCCAACTTTTGAAGTGGGTACAGGATCACATCCGTGAGGTAAACCATCTTTTCCTCTATGAGAACAATGACAGGAATGCTAACAAAATCCACAGTTTGGAGGCGACCCAGGTCGTGTTACCCTCGGAGGTGCGAGCGCTGGTGCTGGTGCGGTAGTTCTTCAACTCACTGCATTCGGCGGGAGAGACGACAAGCTGTTTATCGCCGCAACGGCCGAGTCACAAGCATTCCCGCCGATTCGAAATGTCAGCGAATCCCAGTTCCAGTATGATCTGCTCTTGGAAAAGACAGGGTGCAAGGATCTCAAATGTTTGCGAGAAATGGATGCTGTCACGTTCCAGAAGGCTGTGAAGAGCATCAGAGCGCCCTTCCCTGGGGCTAAGAACCCCCCTATTTGGTTCTACAATCCCACACTGGACAACGACTTCATCAAAGACTACACCTACAACGAGATTAAAGCTCGCCACTTTGTGAACGTTCCTACCATATTCGGAGACTCGACCAACGAGGGTATCATATTCACCCCCAACGAGATTAACTCGCTGGCCAAAGCCGAGCAATTCGTTTCCGACCAGTTCACCACGTTGGGAGCGCAGCAGAACGCTAAGATTACCCCCCTGTTCAATGGCCCGAGCAACACCGAAAATGACCCCGAGTGGAAGAAAGCGGCCGCAGACGTCTTCGGATCGGTCCGGTACATCTGTCCAGGGCTCAACATTTCAGCCGCGTATGCTGAGAGCGGTACTCCAACGTGGCAATATCGGTGGGATGTGGGTAGTGCTAATCACGTAGGCGAACTCGGGTCCGTTTGGAACAACGGCACATCTGCCGCCGATGTCTTCATCCACACTTACTTCACCTCGTTCATCCGCTCGTCTGATCCGAACAAGTTGAAGACAGACTTCTTCGGTAATGGAGGCAAGATTGCCTCTCCAACTTGGGAGCAATTTGGAAAAGGAAACGGACAACGCATGTTGTTTGACGATGATAATGTGGTGAGAATGGAAACGGTGTCGGATGAACAGCACAAGAAGTGCGGTGTCATCAGCGGGTTGGGTGTTTCTTTGAAGCAGTAAGTTTGACTTCTCTTAATCTCTCCCACGACAGCCCGTGGTCTGCGCGTGCGATGAATTTGAAAGCCACAGACAACTGATCATTTGCTAATGGTGCGCAGAGTAACCACTCCGTCGACTATCATCACGCCTCCTTCAGCTTCCTCGAATCCGTCGGATCCGTCTTCCACCGCATCTACAAAGAACCCAGCTTCCACCACCGGATCTGCGAAAACCTCCTCGGGCAGTCGGAGCGGGACTTCTCGCCCCATTTACTCCAAGATAATGGTCCTTATAATTGGCTCTGTGCTTTGGGTTTGGCCTTGAACAAAATACCCCGGAGCCGAGACGAAACAGACGTACCTACTATGTGCTAGGACAACTGGATCAGCGGCTGTTCCTTCTTTCACACGGCGCAATATACCCATTTGAAATATCTTTTTGGCCCAGGAGACAAGTTCGAATATCGAGTCATGGACAACGGGCCTTGTTGGTAGCGCACGTTGGAGTGCGAAGAAAAACTGGGGGCTCGTTCGAGAATTGTTCTACTTTCGGCTGGGCCCTGTAGGTGGGGCTAACACGGACCGCACGGTGGTTTGATTGAAAGAGTTGAGGGACAAAGCTATTCTGTGTTTATATTCGGGGATTTGAGGTGAGAGGATGTACTGGTGACGGACAAATGTGGAGCTGAAGCCTGAGATTGGCGTCGCAGGTTGTCGGGAGCTTAGGAAGTTTGGCCGCAGACGACACTTGGGTGTGTTGTGCATATGGTGTGCATAAGATGAACAGGACAGTAAGCACATGGCCGCGATAGCATAAGGCTGTGTGCTATAGTTGTGTCATACATATAATACATAGACGTGGGTCGGCCTCATATAGGCCCCCGATAATAAAATGATAGCCGCATACCCTCATACATTTCCAACGACGTTGCATCCTGCATGCATGCAGACTTACTGTGCATAGAAAATAAAGGAGCCTCCCAGTAGCCTGGCTCGGCATTCTCCACGGCGACCTGGGCTAGCGCGAGGTGCAGCGTCCAGGGATTCCCCAGCCCGCGTTTGGATCCCAAGCACGAAACGCGTAGGGAAAAGCTTGAGAGGACATGGCCACAAACGGCTGTGAAACATTGGCTTCCTTGATGGTGGGGAAGATGAAGAAGAGGTGAACAGAGACAATTGAACAAAGACAAGCAAAGGACGCCCACACGGTATACATGTCCAAGACGTGATGCGGGCGGCGCTGACTGGCCATCGCGCGGCCGTGTGGTGCTGCGGCCAAGAGATGGCCGGTTCGGTTCAGGCCAGCGCATGCAGGAACCGTGGACGGGGGTGGCTCACCACGGACGTCTTGTGCGTGTGCGTGTTCGTGTGTGGTTGCTTTGTGAAGGTTGTGTCGTGGTGTCCAACCTCTCTCCGCGTTCCCCTCGCAGTGCCACATCGCGCTCCTGTCCGTCACCGCCTGTCCATCGCTAGCCTCCCGTCTTGGAACATCTGCCACCCGACTGTGTCTTCTCCGTCCCATTGCAGCGCTCGCCCTTGCGACATCCTGCTGGCCGCACTCACCGCCCGCATCGCTCATTCGCACCTGCCCTCTGGACGACCGCGCCATTGCCCGCGACCACATCGCCCCGATCACCACCACCCCGAACGCGTCGACCCGTGATGCTTTTCCGCCCTCTGCGACCAACATAGCGCAACAAGTCGGAGGCGCCATGCCGGGCTGGAGACCGCTCCCGCGCATTGCTTTTGCAATCTGTATATATCCTTTTGCGCCCTCGTCGCCCGCCGACCTGCCCCTCGAGATTGGCGATGAGCTGTACATCATCGAGCAAGGAGGCAAGGATGGCTCCTGGTATCGCGGTTATCTGGTTGCGCCGCCGTCGCTGCTGGCCGGCCTGACCAGCGTCAAGGGCCAGACGCTCGAGGCACGCGTCTTCTCGGGCATCTTCCCGCGATGCTGTGTCGAGGTGCGCGAGGTGCTCGGCGAGGGCAAGTCTCCCGCCCATCCCACCGACGGCCCTGAGAAAGTGTCGTCGCGTGGCAGCCACGGCGAGCCTGGGGCCAACGGCGTAATCACCCCAACTGGCAGCACAAGTGCCACCTCTGCCAAAGCCGCGCCCAAAAGGACCTCGAGATCCGATCATGTCTCTGCCCTGCCCTCCTCCGCCGCCCGCCCGCTGTCCCGAAAGCGATCGGAGAAGAAGCGCGCTGGCAGCCACGGCTCGCAGTGGACCGCACGTTCAGACCACCTCCAGCAGCTCATGCTGCCACTGTCTCCCATCTCCGTAGGCTCCCACGACCCCACCGCGCCGCGACCGCCTGCCCCCGTCCCCATGCTGAAGATTGGCGACGAGACGCCCACGTCCGCCCAGGAGCCATTGGTTGATGAGATCGCATCCTGCCTGCGAGAATGGCATTCTACAAAACTGCACGAGCTTCTGTTGGCACGGCGGTACAACTCGTTGGACAAAATGTCGGCCCTGGTGCAACGGTTGGACACTGCGCGACGCCAGTTGCTGCACAAGGTGCTGACAGCCCAGGAACTGACCAAAATCCGCGAAACCACCGTCTGGGATCTGGTCACAGGGAACAAGATGCTGTGTGGCGATGTCATAGTGCGGAGTCCGTCCCAGCGGGGCAGGATCTTGACTGGCGACGACTCCGCCATCGAAATCACCAAATTGCAGTCCATGATGAGCTTGTTGGATGCACGCCCCGTTCCTCATGTCGATGAGCACAATCTCCACCATCTTTTTGTCAACCTGAAAAGTGTCCTAGGCGACGTTACGCAGGGGTCTGCTTCCGTGAGCATGTACCTCTGCTTGAAATCACCCGGTGAGCCTCTGAGGCCACTTTCGGAAGCGTACTCCTTCGAATTGACCTCGCGCGATGGTGCAGCCGTTTCATTGACGGGAGAGAAGATGAGGTCCCTGGTTGTCGATCTCAGCTCTACGGATATTGGCGAAGGTGCGGGCTCTGGTTCCAGCCTGTACCTTGTGTTCAAATTGCTGGCCAACGAACCCTTCCGGTCCGGATCGACAGGTGGACAAATGCATACTCCGCGAGAAAGCACTTCAAGCAACACTCCACCGCTACAGTCTTCCCAGTTCGGAAGCATCAAAGGTGGAAGGCGGAGCGTCATGTTCGGCTCTAAACGCAAAGATTCGAACATGTCCAACCGCCTACCTGAAGCTCGGCCCGAGAGTGTAGAAACGAGTCGGGGCCAAAGCCAGGATGGTCGACCGGATTCATCTGCGGCAAAAACCCGAACTGCATCTAGAGACCAGAAGACGTTGAAAAGAACCATAGCCGCAGGAGTTCTCCGTGTGGATGCAATGATGCGAGCCCAGTCTGAAGCGGAGCAGTCCATCACCCTGTGGAGCCCTCCTGCGCCTTTTGACGAAGTCCAAGAGGAGGCTGAAGAATGGGACGAGATATTGGGTGAGATATACCCAAGCGGGACCGGGAAGTACCGGACGAATCCTCAGATCAGTCGCATCAGCGTCCACATGAAGGCATTTGCGGATCCCGATGCGGAGTCTTTGATCGAGAAGACGCCTACTCTGCTTCAGAATATCCGGCAAACGCGGAAAATCGGCTTCTCCGGCGCACCTACAAAAGCTCGTAGTGATATCTATCTCACCATCTCTGAATGTTTCCTGCCCAGAAACGCCTTTCTGTCTCATCCCAAGTCTGGAACAGTTCCTCTGGCCCAGGCATCATCAATGAGTAATCTTCAATTAACGATTGAAGTCCGGAAATCCTCTGGAGAGCGCATCGACGGATGCATATATCCTGCTAGTAACAGTGCAGGACATACTGCATGGCGCACTACGGCAGTGGAAAGAGGAGAGGCTTGGGATTCGACAATCAGGCTAGCAATCAGCCCAGAGGATGTGCCTGGGTCCCATATTGTGATGAGCGTGGCAGATGCTCCTGGATTTCCCTTCGCTTTATGCTGGATGCCCCTCTGGACCCAGGATGCCTTTGTGCGAGACGGTGATCACTCTCTAGCCCTTTACAGATACGACGAGTATACTTCCAGCATGATCGCTGGCAAGGGTGCCTACCTTGGTCTTCCGTGGAACTCGAGGAAAAAGGACGAGTCAGTCATGGGCCCAATGGCAGCCCTGCACCTCCGTACATACCTCTGCAGTACCAAATACTCTCAAGATCCCAATCTTCTCGGACTTCTCAAATGGCGCGATCAAGCTGCCGGAGAACTAGTTGCTTTGTTACGACGGTTCCCATTCGTTCCTGAAATCGAGATTGTCAAACTCCTCAACGAAGTGTTTGACGCTCTCTTCGAAGTCCTTGTGGAGTACGCTGGAAGCGACGAGTATGAAGACCTGGTATTCAATGCCCTCGTTACAGTTCTCGGAATCGTCCATGATCGACGATTCAACTTAGGCCCGTTGGTAGACCAGTATGCCGAGACTAGATTCAAGTATCCTTTCGCTACATCTTGCCTGGTCCGCAGCTACACTCGCCTTTTGTCCAACCCTGTGGAACCAGACTCGTCACGGAAACTTCGGGCAACATTCAAGGTTGGCAGCCATGTCCTCAAATTTATCATGAATGCTCGTCAACAGCAGAAGGAGAAGGAGGCAGGCATTGGAATTACCAGCCGACAACCAACGTTTACCAAAGACCTGCAAACCATCTTCAAGTCGCTTGAATCTCTGATGCTGAATCCATCTCCGGTCCTGATTGGAACGAAGACTATTCTTGTTCAAAACTTTCACACATGGCTACCTGAGCTTTCTCCTTCAATGTCCTCGACGGATATTCTGAACCTGACTTCAAACTTCATCGACTCGTGCTCTACGGCGCAGGGCAAGCTTATCCTGTACAAGCTCCTATTACTCCATCACCTTACGGAGCTGGAAGTCTTTAAAGCACCAGATACTCGGCGCATCTTGTTGACAAACACCGTGAAGTGGTTGGCACCACACTGGGGAAAGATTGATACAGTCACCGATCAGTGGAAAGATCAAGTCCGGCTCTGTTGCTCGGTCGTCGCATCCCAGGTTGATGAGCTTGGGCAAGAAGCATGCGAGTACATTCCGAAACTAGTGGACTCTTATCGTGCGATCCGCGATACGACCAGACTTCCCAAGAAGACCCTGTCGCTGCTATTCCCAACATCATACCCCTTCCACTCTCGACCTACCACCACCGAGGCGACATTCGATGAAGCAATGATTGAGATATCTGCAGTCCTTGCCGCAATGTCCAGTCTCCCTACGATCATTCACCTCGACTGGCCAAAGTCTGACATAGCCGAATTTCTCTTCTCCGCCTTGCAGGTCTATATTTCCATTCTTGATTGCGAAGCTTTCCCCAGCTCCTGGTTGAGTGTCCATATTTATCATCACAAGTCCACGATGCGGACTCTGGAGAAGCTGTCTAGTATCCTTATCGATTCTTTCCTGCCTCATCCAGACGAGGCAGATCACTTTAATACCGAGCTATGGCGTGCATTCTTTGACGCCTTGTTGAAGCTTGTAGGCAGTGATGCACTTGCGCTGGAGACATTCCCGGAGCAAAAGCGTCGCGCTGTCTGGAAAATTGCCGGCGACGTTCGCGAGCACGGCGCAGACTTACTTCAGAGAAGCTGGGAGGCAATTGGGTGGGAGACGAGCCCAGAAGACAAAAAACAATATGGACTCGAGAAGATGGGCGGCTTCCAGGTCCAGTATGTGCCTGGTCTGGTCGCCCCCATTGTCGAACTTTGTTTGAGTGTGCACGAAGGCTTGCGGAGCGTTGCTATCGAGGTTCTACAGACAATGATTGTCAGCGAATGGACATTGAGCGAAGACCTCTCCTTGATTCAGGCCGAGATGATCGACTGCTTGGATCGGTTGTTCAAGTCGAAGCATCTTACTGAGGCCGTCTTACAGAAACACTTCATTCAAGAACTCATCGACTTATTCGAGCCCTTGGCTCAGGATCCGGAGGACCCGTTGTTTGTCGCTGTCAAGAATCTGATCACCACGATTGATGAGCTTTTGGACCTCCTGGTCGCCGTCCATAGTACCGAGGCTGCCGGCGAGGTCTTCCATATCATGGATACTCTTCATTTGATGGAGTTCTTGAAGGATATGCAAAAAGAAGATATCTACATTCGCTACGTTCACCAGCTTGTCGATCTCCAAGTTGACGCTCAGAATTTCACCGAAGCTGGGCTGGCGCTCCGCCTCCACGCCGAGCTTTACGAATGGGACCCCACGACTGTGGTAGAGCCCCTCGTGGAACCAGTTTTTCCGGCACAATCCTCGTTTGAGCGTAAGGAACAACTGTACTTCGAGATGATCAAACACTACGAAGATGGCCAGTCGTGGGATAATGCTCTGGGCACCTACATGGAGCTCGCAACGCAATACGAGCACAACATCTTCGACTTCGCTAAGTTAGCCAGGGCGCAGCATGCGATGGCAACGATCTACGAGAGCATTGCCAAGGGTGAGCGGCAGAATGCTCGTTACTTCCGCGTCGTGTATAAAGGGCTGGGATTCCCCGTCGGTCTGCGAGACAAGCATTTCATATTCGAGGGCTCCGCAAACGATAGGCTGTCCACTTTCACGGACCGCATGCAACAACAGCATCCTTCGGCCCAGATCCTTGCTTCAGGCGCCGAAGAGGATGTGGAAGGCCAATACCTCCAGATCTTCCCTGTAAGCCCACAGAAGGATCTGATGCATCCCATCTATCAGCGTGCAAAGGTCGCACAGTCCATCAGAGACTATTACCTCCTTTCGCGGCCATCCCATTTTACAACCACGTCTCGTCGTACAACCGGTGATCCGAATTCCAAAGAATACACGGTGGAGAAGACCGTTTACACAACTGCGGAATCATTCCCAACTATTTTACGCCGGAGTGAGGTTGTTGCTGTTGGAACTGTGAGCCTAACGCCTCTCCAGACCGCCATCGAGAGGACGGCACGAAAGACTGCAGAGTTGGTTGCTTTGGAGAAACGAGTGTCGGAGGGAGAAGATGCTGCACTCACGGCGCTAACGCAGGAACTGATGGTGGCGGTGGACATCAACGCAGAGACGAGCGTTGCGCACTACCACGACCTCCTGCCGAAGCAACGGGACTCGATGGCATCGGACGTGGATGAGGAAGAATCGCAACACACGCCGAATTTGTTGGAGAATGCTCTCAAGGTCGCCTTGACCGACTACGCTCTGTTCATTAGACGCTGTTTAGCCCTGTACAATAGGCCGGCCCAACAAGCTACGAAGGCGGATCTCACACAGCGTAGGTGTTCTAGTATGGATGGAATACGACTTCACTAACAAGAGGATAGGTTTTGAGTTTGCTTACGCACAAGAATTGGCAACTCTCACGCCCGTTAACCCAGGTCAGATGCTGCGTTCCCCGACAGGCTCTTGGCTGGTAAATGCGACCTCCCCCACAAGGTCAATTGTAACAAGTCCAATATCAGCGACTGCAAATCAGGTCAATGGTACAAGGGTCGTCTCCCCGCCCCCAGAAGGGAGGCCGGCACGCCAGGACAAGAAACGACTCAGTCTCGCATTTTTCAAGGGTGGGTCTACGACTGAGCCCCAAGCGGACAAGAAGGCGGAAAAACAGGCCCCAGAGGAGCAATCGGATGCAGTTTCCACTTCAGCATCGTCTCGAAGAAGCCGCAGCAAAGACAACAACAAACATCGCTTGAGCTGGTTGAACCACGCTTCGCCGGATCCGGTGCCAGTACCGCCCAGGAGCCAGAGCATCAGCCAGACTAGTTTGACGCAGTCTCAAAGCCAACGAAGCCAGAGCACCGATGCGAGGCCGGAGACAAGCAAGAGCGGGAAGAGTGACAAGTCAGATCACCAGAAGAAGGGGAGTATGAGGAAGAGGTTGAGTATTCTGAATATTGGAAAGAAGAGTAGCAAGACGAGTGTGAAGTCGCGAATGGATGATACCCTGACGGAGGAGTAGTCTTGCAACCCATCAACGCGCAGTTCTATAACGAGCGTTGTTTGCTGGTATAGCTTGGATGTTTACGACAGGGCAAGGACCGAATCGTGGGCTCGCCCGAAGCGGTTGGTCGGATTCCCTGGCTGGATACAGTTCTTGTTTCTTCTTTTCTTCTACTTTGTAATATCCCCTCTTTGACGCACGGAGCTGGAGGATCGAGTTGAAAGAGCAGCATGGCTCCATCCAGCGAGCGAGTGTCATTCTTGGTTGTATGTACGATTATTAGCGGTTTGATGGGGACGTTTATACCCGGAGGAGATGTATTGGATTGAAAATAGATGGCTTGTTCACGCTTCCGAAGCTTGGATTTTGAGGTGACACTCTTGCCCATGGGTTGCCTACCCTGGTACACAGCAAGATGCACGTGATCCTGTCGTTGGGGCTTATCGATAGTGAGTCCAGCCGGTCGCTTACCGCCTCGGCAGAAAAAGCGTGGGCAAAATTGGTCGTCGAACTTTTTGCTCGGCGCAACTGCACGACAGCCATCGACGACAATTTGGACATCATGTCGTTGACTGAGAAGCTCGCCCGGATTAGAGACTCGCCGAAGCTGCAGAGCCAGCAGCAGGTACCCATACCCTGTCAATACCCGTGATCAAAGCGGAACTAACAAACTCAGACGGCCGTGGTGCTCTCCGCAATCGAAGACACGCTCCAGGAGCAAACGTCGGATTTCACCCCGACTGCATATTTTGCTGCCCTCCTTTCGCTTCTGAACCGCCAGATCTCGCCCAGTGGTATCGCCAACAAAGACACGGCAACCGCTGTCATCTATCTCCTCGACCTCGTTACGCCCAATGTCCCCGCGCCGCTGCTGCGATCCAAGTTCTCCGACATCCTCACCGGCCTCGCGCCCGCCCTCACCCACCAAGACGCAGATGCGCCCCTTCTGCGATCCTCAATCGGATGTCTCGAGTCGCTTTTGTGTGTACAGGATTCGAAGGCATGGGATCTACCTCAGACGCAAATCGGACCAAGGCGTGCCGTTGCTGGGCTGTTGACTATTGCCGTGGACCCCAGGCCAAAGGTCAGGAAAAGGGCGCAGGAAGCGCTCGCAAAGGTTCTGAAGAATGCACCCCCGAGTCCGTCGTTGGACCACCCGGCCGCGGATATGTGCGCTGAGACCGCGCTCAGGATGTTGAAAGAATGTGCCGAGAGGGTGGACAAACAGAAGAAACACAAGGCGCAGAAGGACGGCCAGGATAACGCCCCGGACCTGATTCACGCTTTGCAGTTGATCAAGGCCGTGGCGACGGCGTCTGGCGGCTGGCCGACACGCAAGATGGACGTGCTGTGCGAGCTATTGTTGAACATTTCCAAATCCAGCAATGAATACTTGACCATGGCCGCTTTCGACGTCTTCGAGGTCATCTTCGCCGGCATGACGGATGAGGTATCGTCGGCCAAACTTCCCAGGCTTCTCGAGGTCGTCTCTGAGCTTCGCCCGTCAAAGAACGACTCCCAGTTGTTGCCTCCCTGGATCGCAGTGTTATCGAGGGGTTACGAAGTATCCGCCCAGATCGAACCAGAAGATACCTTCGCGAGACTCCCAGAGCTCTTCACGCTAGTATCGAGCTTCCTCACATCCCCGTCCCACAATATCCGCATATCTGCTTCGGAGTGCTTGATCTCCTTCGTAGCGAACCTCGTCCCGGATAGCGTGATTCTCGACCCATCAATATATGACGAGAAGATCTTGGAGAAAGTGGCCAAGATCGCTACGGATCTGCTTAGTGTCAAGTTCCAGGCTGCCTGGATGGAAGTCTTCAGCATGCTCTGCGCTATGTTCGAAACCCTGCGGTGGCGCTCCACTCCGATTCTGAACCCAGTGGTGAAGATTGTTGGAGAATTGAGGAGCAACGAGTCCTTTGCTGGAAAGAAAGAGGCGGACGCAGTTCTCTCCCGGGCAATTGGTGCCATGGGCCCGGACGTCGTGCTCGAAATCCTTCCGCTAAATCTTCCGAGACCGCCCCCAGGACAAGCCGGCCGAGTTTGGATGCTGCCACTTCTTCGTGACTCCGTTCATAACACCAGGTTGGCACATTTCAGGACTGAGATGGTGCCTCTAAGCGAAGCGCTGTATCAGAAAGTCGTCGACCACGGCGAGAAGGAAAAGACCATGGAAATCAAGGTTTTCGAGACTGTGGTCCAGCAGATTTGGTCGATCTTACCGGGTTACTGCGATTTACCTCTCGACCTGGTAGAAGCCTTCAACCAGTCGTTTGCAGAGATGTTGGCGAATTTGCTTTACGGACAGGCCGATCTTCGTACAGACCTGTGCCGAGCCCTCCAGAATCTTGTCGATAGCAATAAAGCCATTGTGTCGTTCCAGGAAAAGGAAGACCTCGTTGCACAGGGCCGGATATCGAAAGTCGATGCCCAACGTAACCTCGATCATTTGGCGGGATTCTCGAGCAATCTGCTTGCGGTACTTTTCAATGTTTATAGCCAGACATTACCGAATTTCAGGGGCATAATTCTGAGGACGATCAACGCATATCTTAGTATTATTCCCGAGAAGGTGAGTCGTGGTATCGATAGCATGTAAAGATCTGGTCACTGATCCAAGACGCAGGAACTTATGGAGACATTTGAACGAGTGGCAACCAACCTAGAAGTCTCGCTCGCAGAGACTACCTCCCCCCAAACCCAAGCCGAGAAGCAAAAGCAAGACAAGTCACAAAGCAAGATGCCTCCCATGAGCCACACTCTTCTAGATCTTGTCATTACTATTTCCCTCTACCTACCCCGGGAGAGTTTCCCTGCTCTCTTCAAAATGGCGGCAACGTTGGTTAGCAAAGATGATGACCCGCAGCTGCAGAAGAAGGCCTACAAACTGATACCCCGACTCGCCGAATCCCCTATTGGAAGGCAAGCTCTCGAAGAACGAACCGCGGATCTCCAACAATTGCTGATCGATAGCGCCGAGAAAGCATCTGCGCCAGCCCGAAGGGATCGTTTGGCAGCCATATCTCAAATCGTCGAAACCATGCCCCAAACCGATCTTTACTTCATCCCGGCTATCCTCTCTGAAGTCGTAATGGCCGCCAAAGAAGTGAACGAGAAGGCCAGAGAAGCTGCGTACAATCTCCTGGTAGCGATGGGGGAGCGAATGGCGCAAGGCGGCGACGTTGTGCAATCCAAGGTCCCCAACATGCCCGCCAATGCACCAATCGTTCAAGCAAGTCTAGAAGAATACTTCACCATGGTTTCGGCCGGTCTCGCAGGTAGCACACCACACATGATATCCGCCTCCATTACCGCTGTCACTCGGATCCTGTACGAGTTCCACACCCGCATTGAACCCGAAACAGCGAAAAATCTCCTCGAGCTCATGGACATATTCCTCCAAAATCCGAACCGCGAAATCGTCCGCAGCGTCTTGGGCTTCGTCAAAGTCGAAGTCATCAGCTTGCCAGAGAGTCTAGTGAAACCGCGCCTAAAACCGCTGTTGCAGAACCTCATGGTCTGGAGCCATGAACACAAAGCTCATTTCAAGGCAAAGGTCAAACATATTGTTGAACGTATGATCAGGAAATTCGGGATTGAGGAAGTGGAAAAAGCGTGTCCGGCTGAAGACAGGAAACTCATCACCAATATCCGCAAGATGCGCGAGGCGAGGAAGAAGAAAAAACTGAATGCAGCGGAGGGGGGCGACGAACAGATCCGCAAAGAGAAACCAAAGGGGAAATTTGAAAGCGAGTATGATCAAGCCGTCTACGGCAGCGAGAGCGAAGACAGCGATGTGGGAGACTCCGAGGACGAGTTCATCAAGACACAGAAGAAGACGCAGTCGTCGAGTTCCGGAAACGGAAACGGGAAGAGCAAAATGGGACAGACGTACATCATCGAAGACGAAGACGAACCACTCGACCTGCTATCCAAACGCGCGCTCGGCAATATCTCAAGCACGAAGCCGCTCCGCGAGCGGAAAGTCCCGCAGCATAGAACAAAATCACGAACAGACGAGGATACGGGGAAGCTTATCCTGGGCGCGTCGGACGATGAAGATAACGCTCCAAGCCGCAAAAATAAGACGAAACGTGGTCGCGCGACAGAAGAGGATGAGGCAGACGGCGACGTCCTGATGCACGACGACGATACCACGACCCTAGAACAAGGAATCAATGCGTATGTCGATGCGATTCGCGGCCGCGACGCCCCCCAGCGCGGGCAGAAGGGGAAAATGAAATTTAGTAATCGGAGACAGAGGGCTGGGGATGAGATGGAGGTGGATGATGATGAGGAGGAGGATGTGGCTGCGAAGAGAATGGCTAGGAAGGAGATGTCCGGGTCGGGCATGGGGATGGGGAGAGGAGGACGGGGCGGTGGTGGTGGCGGTGGAGGATTCAAGTCCCAGAGGAGGGGGTTGGGGGTGCAGAAGTCGAGAGGTGGGAGTGGGTTTGGTGGTGGGAGAGTCGAGAAGAGTAGAGGGGGTGGTAGGGGTGGGGCGAGAGGTGGGGCGAGAGGCGGTGTAAGGGGTGGGCGCGGTGGTGGGGGCTGGAGGGGTTCTAGGGGTTGAGGGTATTAGAAAAGTGGTGATTCTGAGGGGCGTTTACGGTCATAGTGAAGTCGTTTTACTTTAGAATTTAGGAAATAGGGAGGGGAATGAAGAGATACCACGTTCGAATCACTCTGATCAAAGGGGCTCGGTGCCAGTGCTGTCTCTTCGCGGTCGTTTGGATCCTCTAAGTTCCGTGGGCACTCCTAATAGACTTTCTTACAAAGATGCACTCGCAAAGACCATAGACTTTGGGATTAAAGACCACCGAGTCAAAGACGCCAAAAGGTGCCCCTCCCTCTACTGAAAGAAATAAGGAAACACAGACCCATAAGTCCTTCCCCATGCCCATGCCCATGACAACCTAGAAGCAAAATCCACCACCCAGACGCCGAACCAAGAAAGGTGAGAGTGAATTATACTATGCAGGTCTGTCTCCTCGTATAGTATGCTTTCGGTGAGAATATGGAGTTTTGGGGAAGTCGATCGAAGAGAGAAGAATTCTTGAGCCGAGGTAGGTTTAGGTGGTTGGGTCGGGCCTACACGCTCGACTTGACCTTGTCGATGTACGCCTGTCCCGGACTCTCGTACGTAGACGCGAAGAATAGGCTCACCCGCGGTTCCTTGGAGAGCCAGGTCAGCATTTCTGCGAGCTCGCCTTCGAGCCGGTTGACGGATTGACTGTCCATGTTTGTCTGTGCGACGAGTTCTGGCATTGAGACTAGGATTCAGTTAGCCTGCTGGGTGCTTTCTATAAAATGGATTATATCACGTGTGCCTTACCGAAGAGTCGGAGCAAATGCTCTCCACCATAAATATCCGCGAGCGTTTTTCCCGCAAGCTTACTCGTGCCGCTCTCCATTTGCGTGTGGATGTCGAAGAATTGTTCACGTTCGAAACGGTAGAGAAGCAGTCTACCAAGACTCTTGTTGAAGTACTCTTTTAGCCCTGAAATGACTTCCTCGAGGATGTCGGCTTCGGCACTGCCGGGTCGACGCTTGGCCTTTTCGTGCTCAAAGTACTCGTCCAGAATGTAGCCCGCGGGCTTGCTGGAGGGTAGTTGCACGAGCTGGAGTTGCTTGGTCACGTTTTCCCAGTCGTCGACTAAGAGCGATTTGAGTCGGTCCGGCATGTAGATCCTGACGGCTCGACGGGTCTGGAAGACTTCCTCCTGCGGAGGTGTGAGTGGGAAACGGAAACCAGGCATTTTGCTAGGAAGAGGGGATTAAAGGTAGGAAATTTGAGGTGAGAGGGGGGGGTTTGAAGTTGAAAAGGCGCTGGCCGTACTTTTTCGAGATCCTGGTCTCTATACCGCTTCTGCCCGCGGGGTCCTGCAGCGGTCACGGACGTCTGTCGCTCCTCGCTACCTCGCGCGGAGCCCTGAGTCTTCTTCTTGCTTGCTGCGGGAGGTGCTTTGGCGGCACGTTGGGCCGCGAGCACCTCATGTCGAAGGTTGTTCGCAAGCTCACGGTTTTCTTGCGTGAGCTTTCGAAGCCGGTCTTCGGGCACCCAGTCATCCCACCTGCCTCTGTCAGAGGGATTCGGCAGCGGAAATTGAAAGCTACGTGAAGAAACTCTGGGAAAGGAAATAGGTCCAAGGCCCCACAGGTGCCGCCATGCAGATGCGGCGAAGGAGTGAAGAGGAATCCATTCCGCATCAGCGTAGTGCGCTCCGCTCAACGTGAAGTTTTTCAAGGGGAGAAAGAAATAAACAACAAGGACATGCTACGTACGTGTTCTTCCAACCTTTGTAGTGTACCTTGTACTGGAAGCCGCTCTTCTTGTCGTCTCCGTCGACAGGCTTGAGGTCAATGACCTTTGCGTCGTAGAGCAACTCATGGTGGAAACACAATGCTTTCTCGTCCTTCCGGAACTGGGGTTCAAGAACGGGGGCCGGCGCCATGATAGATGCGATGAATGAAAGAAGGAGGAGAAAAAGCGGACGGGGTTGACGGAAGGGGGAGAGGAAGCGATGCAGACCAGCAGACGAGAATCGTGACCACCTCCTGAATCACGGGAAGGCGGACCCGCGGAAGGATTACCCAGTCACGGCGAACACCTGAGCGCGGTCCGATGAGCAGACGGAGCTGGGGAGTGGGTTTTGGGGGAGGCGGTGGAGGCAGTGTTTTGTCTTGAAGCTGATGGCTTTCGCTCCAGACTGCAGACAGTGTGACAGTGCAGAGCGGTTTCGTCCCGCACGGACCCGCATGGCAGACGCGACGCGACGGGGCAGCTCGAGAGCCAAGCCTCGCATCGACAGTAATACAATACAGTAACTATCACGTATGTACACAGTCGATACGAAGGAATGTCCTCTTGTCCTTATCGGCTCTTGATCCCAGAGTCCCCAGACACGACACAACAGGTACGTACAGCCACCCACCCGCGACGGCCACGCCACGCCCGACATCCACCCCGACGATGCCGCCCTCGGAAGGCTCCATCCTGGCCGACTTCCTGCTCGCACCAGCACCGCTCCGCAACTGCATGTCGCTGCGCCAATTCACGACCATCTTCCCCGCCGGCCAGCGCGACAACCCAGCCATCAAGGACGTGTACCGGGAGCTGCAGCGGCTGCGAGAAACAGAGATTGATGTCGTGCGCCGCGATATCAAGCACGAGGTCAAGAAGTCAGAGGCCCTGAAGCGCAGGATTGCCCGGGACCGCCAGCAGGCCGACGGCGCTGCCGTTGCCGGCCTGGACCGCGTCGCACTCGACATGGAGACAGAGGCACGCCGAACCCCATTCGCTGCCCTCCAGAATCCCGCGTAGCTGACGTGCACACAGCTCTCGTCCTATGGCCGTCGTGGCAAGCCCCACACGCTGCAGTCCGTCCACACCACCATCGAGGACGCCTGTGACGGTGTCGAGGCCCAAATTTCCGAGCTCGAAGTGGAGCTGCAACGGGTCCTGGAGGACGTGCAAGAAGCCGTTGGTGGGCTGAGTGATCTGCGATATGGCCACTTCCCCAAGTCTACGGGAGCCGATGAGCTTGGTGACGAGCTTCTGGCTACTCTGCGGAGGCTCGAGGCTGCGTGCGCTGCATCTCCCGGATGAAGGACCCTTTTACTCCACGTTACAGGACCCATCGCACCGTCGACCCATTGACCTACCGCCATGTCTACGTACCGAGACAGGCCACGCCCAAGCACCAACTCAGCCGGTAGCAGAGGAGAAGTGGAGAGCGGAGAGCGGGCAGAACCAAACCGCTCTGCTGAAACCCATGGTCCATCGCTCTCCTTGTAGGTCTTTGGCTGAGAACACATTCCGAGAAGATGGTTGGTTGGCAACATCACCTTGATCCTCATGTCAAGCCCCGCGTTGACTATCACGCTCGCCCATCACTGAAGTAATGTGTCAAAATGAAGAGTGTTTATCATTTCAAAGCAACGGTCTTTAATAGACCTCCATTTAGTACATGTGCTCTTGCATGGTCCATACTCATATATCAAATGTGCCATCATCATTACCTATGCTCTGGTGTCCATGGGTATCGCAAAGGCCACCCGAGTTCACCAGCTGGACCTCCAAAATGGGGCAACGGAAGCCTCCGTTGTCCTCCCAGACTCCTCAAACTCAGGACGGCCCACAATGCAAATTTTGTACCGCAAGAACCATATGACACAAACGTAGCCTTCCGACATTATCGCATCAGTTGAGTGAGTGCGTTGCCATACCAATCGGGCCGTCTTGGGTTCCCCATCAGCTGATAGGATGTGGGACGACGTCTCAAGACCACATCGGGCCTGGGAGGGCGTGGGATATTCGGATCCGTCAGCCCCGCATCGGCGACTCAACGAGGATTGAGCAAATTGGGAGCGGAGAGATCACAATGCCAGGCTCGACAAGGCCAAGAAAGCCTTCGGAGAGTGTTCATCGTGTGCCTTCGATTCTCAGCCGTCGGCGGATGGCGCAAGCTCCGCCGAGAATGCTTTGTTGTCCTCAATCAGCTTCTCCAGGAAATTGGCTGCCTCCATGAGAACAGCGCTCTTGCTCAGTCCGCCGTTGCGAATTTCAGGTACAAGCTCGTGGAGATCGTCAAAACCCCGCTTGATGAGATTCCGACGTTTCTGCTCCGATAGAATGTGGTTGCTTCGCTTCTGCTCCTCTGTCAGATTCTCCCGAAGTGCCTTCTGCCCTGCTGACGATGGTCTCTTCTTTTTACCCAACGGCTCATCGAGCGATGCTTTCCGGTCCTTCCCCGAGCGGCCAGAGATGCTCTTGCGAGCACAGCTTGTTGCTTTTTCGACCTTGACAGAGTTCCGTGATTTTCTACGCTTCTTCGCCGGCCTGTCGTCTTCTTCGTCGTTGACGCTAGTGTCCTCGTCCGACTGTCCGTCCTCCTCATATGACAATGGTATCAACCCAAGTGGGGGTTTCCCCTTCGTCAGGGGGGTGAGCGGTTTGTCCAGCTCAGGGGAGGGCATGACTGCCTTAATGACGGGTTGCGCGTGCCGCAAATCTTCAAGCAGGCGTCGGGTTACAGCGTCCTCAGTCTCGTCCGGAGAGGATACGACAAAGCCATTGGGGTTGAAAGCGTTATCCGTTCCGTATGTATAGGACCTCTTTAACAATGGGCGCGGTTGTCTCTCGATTTGCAGCATTTCCGACAAGTGGCGTTGGTGATGCACTTGGCTAAATTGAGCCGCGACCTGGGCGTCGATGGATCCATTTTCGGAATGGTTTGGTAGCAGCGCGGCCAACTGTTCGTCCAACGGGCCATGCGATGTGGGCACCAGCGGAATGTTGTGCAAGCCGAAATTATGCGGGTCGGAGACCGACGAAGCCATGCCGTGCATGCTGTACGAGTTGCCATTTGCGTGGGACTGCGCATTGTTGAAGAGAGTGGATGCTGCTTGCAGGTCGTCGTGGGTATTGGTGAGGTGGTTTGCGGAGAGAGTGTCTGGGTTGAAGGTGTTTTCGTGGTGAAAGTTGTGTTGGAGGTGGGCTTGGTCGGGGATCGTGGTGGAGACGCTGTGGATGGTCGGCGGAGGTACGAAGTCCCAGTTGAAGTCATCTGCGGGATCCTTTGAGTCGGCGTCGGCGGCGAAGGAGAGGGATTCGGAGAGAAAGGGGTCTGTCTGGGTGAAGAAGTTAAGAAGCGACTGGTTTTCGTTTTCGCTCAGCAGCGAGGGCCCGCCGTTGCTGGCGAGCGTCTGGTCGGGGCTGCTGAAGAAGTCGGAGTTGAAGGTGTAGCCAAATGGCGGAGGATCCTTCGGGTCCATGGCTGCCAGCCTTGAACGGGAAAGGCCTCTGGCCGAAGCACCCACCGACCCCGCGAACGGCAACGGCACAAGAGTCTCCAGCTTGTACGTGTGCTGCGGCGTGGTGGGGTGGTTGTATTCTGACGCCCGCGCACGCCGAAATCAAGGCAGAGAGCAGTATCCTGTGTCCCTTCCACTTGCTTCTAGCACAAGTCTGGGAGAAGAGTGCTTGTTTTAACTACCCAGTCTGTTGGATGTTACTACTCTGTAAGAAGTAGGAGCGACTCGGGGGGGGCAGGCGGCCTCGAGGGTCATGGTCCAGCGGGCTCGCCAGACACAACGGAGACACGAGACAGCTGCGGCCGTGGGCGGTATCTGTACAGATGGGCGATTCTGGCGGGGTGGGTGGAAGGCCACAGGCTGGAGGGCAGAGTCTGCGCGTGCGCAGGTGGACGGTGGCAGGCGGACGGTGGCAGGTGAACGGTGGGCGGTGGCAGGCGGACGGTGGTGTGGTGTGTCGCCGAAAGCTTGGGGCTGGGCGCGGGGACTTTGTCGCTGCGCAGCTCGAGGTTCCAGAGCACGCCGCAAGCTCCAGGCCGGCTTCTATGACGCTGTACAGAGCTTCGTCGAGTGGAGACGGACGCGATCCATAATTAAGTGAAGATGTGCAGGCCTGGCGATTCTTTCTGTCTGTTGGGAAGCTGCATCCATCACATGCCAAAGAAAAGCGCACCTGCCCATTTTGCCGAGCACGTGCCGAGCGTTCGGCTGGTCTTTCCAAGCATCTGTGCAGTTGGCCAGCGGTCGCTGCACCATCGGTGGTGGCGTCTGCTGCCAAGCCACCTCACCGATGCGTTGATTCACTCCCCACATTTCTATTTCAACCTCACATTCCCATTGTTTTCCAGATTCGTGCCATCTCCCTGCGTGTTTATCGTCTTGTCTATTCCTGTCGCGTTTCGCGGCCCTGTTTCTGTGACGTGTTTCCCCGACCTCATGCCGGTGCGAATCACGCGGCTCCTTTCATCCCATCGAGCCGGCGCTTCGAGCAAAAAGGCAGTTCCTCCGTCCATTCGCAAGCCCTACGACGAAACTTCCCCTCCAGCACATTGATCGTCGGGTTACCCGCCGCATGGCCAACCTCGGCTTCCCCGGCAACCCCTGGTTTCAAACCTCCTGGCCCGTCTTTGCGTAGGGTCATCTCCTTCATGCTGGTGCTTCCGACGAGCCCCAATTGGTAGGGAGCTCTCACCCGAAAGATCTCTCGTGGCTCCGATTGTGAAATCAGGCCCGATTTGAACTCTCTCTCCTGCCATCGTGTGAAACATCGTCTACAGCATCGTCCACCACACGTATCGAGTCCGTCTGACGCAGTCTATTCACGGAAGTTTGTGGGACGGAGTGGGGGAGAGCACTATGTCAAACGCTGCCAGTCGCGTGGCATTTGAATTGCACCTTGCCAAGCCGTATGCACAACTCAGTTCAATGGTTTTTCCGCTATCCGCGTTGTCAGATCCTCCACCGGACCTCGAAGGCTAACTGGAAACTTGCTGCAGCTTTGTTACAGCATACGCCCTCGGGCTTCTGTCAAGTACGGGACCCCGCCTGATAAAAGTACTACTCTTATTAGGCAAGGGGAGACTCGAAATCCGGGCAGCATGGCTACAGGTAGGCGGCATCAATTACTTTGGAAAGCGTCAGTCAAGCCTGGAAGCTGATTTGTATTCCACATAGTTTATCAGCGTTCTGCGGCAGGCCACCGCATTGCATCGCTTTCCAACTTTTTGTGGTGTTTTGGTGGGCGGGTCTACATTTCTCCAGACCCCTATCAGACAACTGATATTGCTCCTACTACGAGCTCCAATCACATTGTTTTCAACATTCGATAGAGAGACTACTCAACGAGCAGCCAGATTCATGGCAGCTCTACTCTCAGCAGCTCTCTCCTTCCAATTGTTAAACAGTGGCACGTCAAAAGCTTCTGTGTCCGGGGTGTCTGGACTCTCCACACTCCCTAGTCATCTAAACATCTGCAAGCCTGGGCCTTTTGACGAGCCCCCAGAACTCCCGATCCAAGATGTTGACGGTTCCTCGCCTCGTACGAGTTCCATTCCAAGATCCGATTTCGCCGGAAGAACAATGGACCTGACGCTTTTCGCTGTAATACGTGCCTTGGATGTTGTCGTAAGTGGCATTTGGAGACAGGCAGGACTCTTTAAACGACCATCAAAGCTCAAGATTATATCACGCCACACCCCAACCCTCTTGTTCTGCCTATCATCTGCCACCATCATGCACGCCTGGTTTTATATTCCATCCCGTCTCCCACAAACCTACAACCGTTGGATATCCGCAGCCGCGGAGCTCGACCACCGACTATTACTCGCGCTACGACATGCGCGATACGGCACGTTTGTCTATGGCAAAAACACAGGCATGGCACCTCTCCTCGGTTCCATGTGCCGGGATTATGGTTTACCGGAGGTTAGAGGCGACCCCGCACAAACCATCCCGATCCCATGCGAGCTCGTTCACATGGGACGAGGCAAGAGCTGTGAGAAACACGCCTTCCTACGATTCTGCCGAGGCTGGACGTTTGCAGCAAAGATGTACGCTCCTCTACAGTTTTTTGTGTTGATGCGAAGCGCAAGAACTCGACGCCGACAGGGCAAACCAGCATTGAACTCGGCTGTTATTCTCCGTGCAGCCTCAGATATGACGCGTAGCTCAGCCTTTCTAGGCACTTTCGTTGCGCTATTTTACTATGGTGTCTGCCTTTCTCGAACGCGTCTTGGACCGAAGCTCTTCTCCTCCAAGGCAGTTACCCCACAGATGTGGGATTCTGGCCTCTGTGTTCTGTTTGGTAGTCTCCTATGTGGTTCGAGCATTCTTATTGAACAGCCAAGAAAAAGACTGGAAGTCGTTTTTTTCGTCCTGCCGCGCGCTGCAGCAACATGGTTTCCTCGTCGATATTTACGCCAGGATAGATGGAAAGAACATCTGGCATTCGCTCTGAGCGCTGCGATTGTGATCACGGCCGCGCAGGAAGACCCGAGCCGTGTGCACGGCGTGCTTGGGACGGTTCTACATCGAATTTTCACTTCCAACTGAATGGTAACATCGGATTTTCTCATATTGTGAGACCAGTGGGATCCTTATAATGTATTATTCTTCGATTCATTGTATAATAGTACACACGGAAATACCAGGCACAAGTGCTATGAGGGTCACCATCAAAGACAATCAGCCTTGACGGATGAGGGGCTATGTTTCACGTCAAGGATCTTTCAGAATCAACAAGCAGGGCTAGTGGGTTTGAAGCATGTTCAAATTATAGTATGATTATTGTATACTGTTATCAATCCATCAATTGTTGCTGACGGTATTCGTAGTTGGCATAAGCGGGTCTCCAAAAAATCAAGAAATCAGAAGCAGGCCGTAGCCATAGAGTGTGCACCAAACTCCCAATGCTCGGTACCATGTATGTACAACACATGAAAAGCTCATATCATATCATCCCATCATCCTATCATCCCGAATACACTCTATCCCACAGCGGGCTTTTATTCCGCGGCCGTTTCGGGCCACCATTCCGCAAAGGCCACTCCGTCTTCGAAGCCTTGGGTTCCGGATATCGCGAGAGATTCGTATTGCCGCCGTAGAGGCCGCTCTCCGAGGCTCCATATCCGCTGTGGTACTCGGGGCCGTAGTCTTCGACGTAGCTGAAGTCATTCGTGAATGGATTCACTGGTGACGGATCTTGTTTGTATGGTGTAGTGACTTCGGTGCTGTTGCCGAAGCGGGGAAGACTGTGGCCACCGGTGAACGGGTTGTGGGAGCTTCGCTCCTCGATGGGGGATACGGTAACGGTTATTCCCTGCCCGTAGCTGTTTGGACTGTGTCGTGGTGGGCTATTTCCGGGGGGATTGGGGCGAGGGGGGGCGTTTCCGCCCATCGTCTGCCGCAGCAGACTCTGAGATGCGAGGTCCGCTGCATTGTTCGGGACGTCGGAGTTTTCAAAGTTACCTCTAGTTGGTAAGGGTTTCCTCTTCACCTGCGAAGCCATAGGAATCGGTGGAGCGATCAAACTCCACCGTTGCGAGCTTTGTTGCTGGGAGCCTTCTCTCGGCATAATGGGCGAGATCGCCTCATCTGGTTCCGAAACCTCAGTAACTGATTGCAGACTCTGATAGCTTGTTCTCTTTCCCCTCGCCCTGTTCGACGAGTGCGTATGGTACAGAGATGGGGTCACGATTGGTTGCGGAATGCTGGGCGGACCGTTGCTACCGTACTCGACTACATCGTCGTCCCAGTCCATGTCGTGCGTCGACTGGTGATTCGATCTGTGTAGCGGATGCTGTTGGCCGAGACTGTCGTACGATTTTTCCTGGAAGGCGAATCGGGGAATGAAGCCGGGTGAGGACGGTGGAATGGATCCCTTGATGCTCCTCCGTCGCCGGCGGAGAAGGAAACAACATCCAAGCGCAAGAGCTGCGGCACCAGCAATGGCCAGAGGTACTCCGACCCCAATACCAATTTTCTGGGATTTCGATAATCCGGAGTCTGGGGATGCGGTTGGAGCAGGCGCCGAGGTGGAGGTAGATGATCTTGTTGGTGCGGCAACGGGTATGTCGATGGAGCTCATTGAAACCGTAATGACAGATGTGGCTAGGGTAGAGCCAGAAGATGGCGATCCAGTGGACTGCGATATCTGACTCCCTTCGGTCTCGCTCGACGATGCCTGGCTCGTCCGTGATTCTGTGGAGCTAACCACCGCGGTTGCGGAAGCAGGGACAGAAGGCAGCGCTGCGGTACTCGGTCCAAATTCTTGGACAAGATAACTTCGGATGTCCCATGGCAGATCGCTGAACCATTCAGGCTTCTTATCATCAAGGAATTCCTCCCATAGGATACTGGATACCGCTCCAACGTTTGTTGCGGCGATTTGGCGAAGGGATTCGGGGATCGCCGTCATGAGGACTTTTGCGAGCGATACACTGCAATTTTTCAGTTAGCCGCATGCACTCGAATATCTTTCGAATGGTAACTTACGCATCGGGCCCATCTCTGCGCAGCCCTTTCATGTGTTTTATGTCCGGTCCTGGAGTCACTACCGGCATGTGTACCTTCAATTCCGCACGGCCACACACACCAGCAGCGAGCACCAGCCACAAAAACGAATGCATTTCGAAGAAGTTTCGAAGAACTGAACGAGTGTGAAACGCGCAGCAAGGCGATAATAGCAGTGAGTTTCTCAATCGTTATGAGAAAACCATGGCATGCGACGGGTCACATTGAGTTGATCTAACAAATTCCATCCAGCTATGGCGGGCGGGTTGACTGCACCTTTTTATTCCGTCTACCACCCAAGTGATCGACATGGGAATCCGCCACATGCACGACCACGAATCTAGAAACCGCATCTGCACATCGCGACGATCAGGGTCGTCAGAACACCAGGATCAAATCCAGGATCAAATCCAGGTTTGCCCCTCCCACTAGCCACATTTCCGGCGGGGCCACAGTGCTCCGAGTCACGGCCAAATGAGCGTTGCAGCGCGGGGTCGAGATTTTAGGATCCCTGTCCTCGCCGACGGTGCTGATTGGTGGGGATGGGAAACGTGCCGGCGCACAGCCACGCGCCGCAGCTTTTCGCCACGTTCACTGCGTTGCACCAGCGACGTCGCTTGCTCGAATCGAGACGTGCCGGAACGGGAATGTGTTTGACGGGTGGCGGTCATGACAAGACGGGTGGAATCGATGGACACGAAGCCCCGCATGACGGCCGATAAATATAGATGTCTTGGTCTTGGATTTCCGATGGTCCAGTTGGGGGCGGACGGGATAGACAGGTACCGGGCACGACTTCCGGAGGGCAGTCTGTTGGTCTCGTGTGCTTTGGTATGGCTTGGCTTGCCATACCTATGCTTCCGCAGTTGTATGCATATTCAGATCACTACGCACAGGCTGTGGCACGCTCCCTCGAGACTCGAGAGCGGCCCAAGTGCTCGACTGATGACGCCAACAATTTCCCGGCCGATATTGATCTGGTGAATGGGCATGGGAATTGTTCTCGTCCTAGGCTTGACCTGATCTGCCATTCTACAAGAGGCGGAGGAGTTCTTGGTGGATTCTGGGCCCCAGTTTGTTGTTAGATTGTCAGCGCTCTACACTCTTCTGGTTTCCATCGTAATGGCTAGACAGTGCCACATCATCCCACGCAGCCAAGGTACGCCGGAAACCCACACACGAAACATGCGTAGGTAACATCCAAAAATCCTGGATCCAATGCCGAGCTATTGTCAACACTCTCTGAAATACATAATCGATCGATCCCGTACCCTTATCCTCCGCCTCTCACATTCCATCACGACACCGGCGCTCCCGTGGCCTTAACCCCCTCCTCCGGAATCACAACCCTCATAGCCTCACTCCTCACCCTCGCCGGGCCCTGGGCCTGATCCTTCGGTCCCCTAAACTCCATCTGCCCTGGACTCCTCCTCCTTGCATTCGCACCGGGTCCACTCGGTCTTTTCACTTTACTCGGATAGTCGCACTTACCATACGAATTGCAGAACCCCGTTTTACATTTATTGTTGTTCTTGCACTTCATGCCCAGACACCCGCCCTCGGATTCGGAGCACGGTTTGCAGAGACCCCAGGAACAGAATTCGTCGGCCGAACAGTCGGCTGGTCTGTGGCAGGGATTTCCTCGTTGAGCGGCGGAGGACGAGGGGAGCGTGCAGATGGGGCGCATGCGGAATGGTTGGGCGGTGTCTGGTTCGCATTGACCGTTGATGTGGCCCTCCACCATCGTTTTCCGTTTGTCCTTTGGCTGGATGCTCGGCCTACTCACACACTCCTGACATATCTTATCCTCGCAGATGAGGTGTTCTTGGCACACGCTCCGACTATTGCATGACTGACCCACGGTTCCTGGTTGGGTTTCTGCGGGCTTTTGGCACACGCTGTTCTTGCAGATGAGATCAGGGGTACACGAGTCTGCGGAGTCGCACAGCCAGCCTTCACAACCGAAAGTGCAAGATGATTGCTCGGGGACGTAAGGGTTACCGGGGAGGACTTTCAGGTTGGTGAGGCCGGTTGGAGGGGCGGGAAGATAGGAGGAGAAGTCGAAATTGCTGCGGGCATTGTACGCCTTCTTCAAAACGGCGGTCAGGGCACCGATGGCGAAGTTTGGTTCCCGAAGGACGGATATGCGCGATGTTGTGCCTTCATCTTTGGTGGTAGCCGTAGAGTAGAGCTGGAGGAAGTTGTCAGCATCTAGCAAGCGGATAAGTCATGTTGAAAAGCAAAAGGAAGTGCATACCCATGGGATCCCACGATAATTGAGGGCATTACCCTGATCAAAGATGGCCTCTTTCTTATACGCCAACCCATTTGCGCTGTTTACATAAGACCATTCCTCAACCATCAATAGCTTCCTCCCCAACGCTCGGGAAGTCAATGTGTTTCCTGGAAGAAACATATTCGCCCACGCTGTCCCCGCTGTCGCCTCGTTACTCGCGGAGAAGTAAGCATGCACACCAATAATATCGACCGCTTTGCAATCAAACGCCGAGTTGGGGATCCCGCCAGATCCAGTGGGAATACTACCAGCACCAGCGGAGATGCCACCCGTGATGACGGCGATGTTGTTAGACCCCAAGCCGATCGTCTCTTTGAGATGTGTTGCCATTTCACAAAGCCAGGGTTCGCCAGCCACGATGGGGTAGATTCCAGACCAGGGTTGGTTCTGAAGGTCGACTCCCTAGTGTACAGATGAGTATGTGAGACAAGGGAAACTGGGATCATGTGATGCCCACGAACCATGATGATCTGCTTCAAAGTGGCCCAATTGGCGCCGTGGAAGTTCTTGGATTTGTACTCATTGAATAGATGCGTCAAGCGATGCTTGTAAATCTCTTTCACTGTGGTCCGTAAGTATGAGAGCAATTTGACGAAGGCTTGCAGTATGAAATGGATCGATCTGCTTACGTTCATTGGTGCTGTAGAAATCTAAGAATGCAGCGTCGACTTTTCTGCAATAGGCATCACATGGGGCATTGTTCGAACCGCGGAGTGCGTGGGAGTCATGAGGCGCAATGATGACTTTGACCTTGCCTGCTTGATGTTAGACTGGGACGTGGTAGACATTGCAATCATACGCACCATTCGAGATGCGGTGAATAGCAGCTAAAGTGTCATCGAACTGGTCTAGAATGGCGTGGTCGAAGACTCCTAGTTCCGTCTCGGGCTACAACAAATGGTTATCGGATGTAATTTTTTGCAAAGAAAGCTGTTCGTACATCAGAGTGCGATTCATCACCTCGAACTATTCAACGGTCAGTTATCGCCCTGGGAAAGATCATCGCGTACGTACTGAACAGTCGAATCACTCTAGCATGTGCTTTCACGAGTGCCCGAATGACCTCATCTCTTTGTATGGGTTCCAGAAACTGGAGGCCAGGGTAATTGACGCCGCCAAAAGAATGATTGTTGGCTGTGATTCTCAAGCTTGCAGTCGCATGACTTGTTAAACAGGCGACCGAGATCAACGACGCGACTATGTTAAGGAAATGCATTGTGATCAGAAGTATGCGGACAACGACGGATGTGTTCCATGGTTGTTCCAGAAGCCGTAGATATAAGGGCCCGCTCTGTCATCTGGACACGTGTAGTTGGATGATCTATAACCCAGTATACTTAACGGAGTGAGGTGAAGGCTTTGCGCGGTGCTAGAGAGATTGAGGCTGTTCATTTATATTAACTGCCCGTTTGCGATCCGGCCAATCCAATCGAACATAACAGCTGCACGATCTGGTCTTCTGGAACTGCAAGAAATACTCACATGGTGGCTTCTTTCATAACTTAAATTGCAAAGTGAGCAGAAAAAGACAGGAGGTTTGCAGTGTATTTTGTATGAGCGGTGCAGCTCCAGAGGTATCTGTGCGAGGTGGAGGAGCACTGGGTAAATTAGCGGCGACGCGGACCGTGGAGCGATGATTGGCCCAGGACTTGAAACATTGTACATGTCGCGCCTGTTAGAGGCAGGCTGGGCAGGCCTCGTACAAGGTGGCAATCGACACCCGAAACATAGTATCGTCTGTGAGCATCATGTATTCTGGTCCTGATGACCAAATGCATTGTCGCCTCGAACTCAATACCCGCCAGCTCACACGGTACGTGCTCTCAAGCGTGATGGCAATTTCCTCCTCGGCGTTGCGAGGGTATCTGTAACGATCTGAGGAGTGCCCCAAATCTCCTACGGCTTTTGGAGCCGGGGGGGCGGGCAGGTACGCGGCGCTCTTCAGACGCCACATATGGTGATGGTTTCGCTTGATAATCGTTTCCCCGGTGGGCATGCTTTCATCGTCCAGCCCACAGCCCCTCTCCTCTCCCAAAGCCGCCTAGGCTCTTGCCTTCATTGACGGGTCTCTTGGCCACTTTGCCCTGGGCTTTCACACCCTCGACAACCTTGTCCAGCTGGGTTTCTATGACGACCCCGCCGACTATCAGCTCGCCAAGCGTGGCATGCAGCGTCTCGAAGTTGAAGATGAGGTCCAGCTCGCAGACGTTCTCGAACAGGCGATCGAGGGCTTCGACGAAGACTTGGATCAGGTCCAGGAGAGCAAGCGGAGATTCAGTTGAGGTTGAGATTATAATGAAGTACAGAGTGGCATAGTGGCGGTATGTGACAAGCGACGGCGTGTCGTTGTGCGGCGTGGTGGGCGTGGAAGACTTGCTGCTGCTGGCCAGCAGGGGAGGTAGACTACATGCCGTGGGGTTAGTGGGGGGTGCGGGCCGCGGGCGGGCGGGCGTAGGAGACAGGAGACAGGAGACAGGAGACGGGAGACGGGAGACGGGAGACAGGAGACGCGAAGCACGAAGCACGAAGCACGAAGCACGAAACGGGACATACGGGAGAAAGTTGCACGAGGAGTTTGGGCGGTTGGCCACGAGGGTGAAGATTTCAGATATCAGCCTCTGCTGCACGCTCGTGTCCTGAGAGAGTGAGTGAGCATTTGACGGACGAGGCGACTGGGGGAAGCGGACCAGCTGGGTGTAAAACTTGGTGAGACGTGGCTGTCCGGCATTGTTGAAGACCAGCACTGCGTTTATCATGGTGCGTTGTACTGCTGCGAGTGAAACGGGGCCGTGTGTGCGTGTGCAAGTGCAAGTGCAAGTGCAAGTGCAAGTGCGTGCACGTCTGCGGGTGTGAATTCAACTCAACGCGATGCGGGGACCGAGGCGGCCGGCTGTGATTGGCTCCTCAGCAAGCTCGTCATGGCTGCTCCAGGAACAAGCTGTGGGCGGCGTAGGCGGGTCCCTGGAACAAGCACCCAGCTCTCCTCGACTGACCACCACCACAATACAGTATCAAAATGTCAGCCATAAATCCAATCGCTCGCCAGGCTGCTGCCATGCGATCCGCACTTCGCCTCCGCGTGCGACCCAGCGGCATCGCCAACACCTCACCCCTCGCTCCCAGAGCTTCAGCACAGCGAGGAGCTCTGTCCCGGCACAATGCGGCCCCTCTTGCCGCCTTTCGAACCTTCCATCGCTCGGCGCCCGTGTACGGCCTAATGCCGGACTCTGAAAACCCGCCTCCCAAGGAAAGCGAGGAGTCGGAGACCATCACGGCCGCCACAGACATCACCACCGACGAGTACAACAAGCGGGCCGACGAGTGGCTGGAGGAGCTGGTCACAAGGCTGGAGGAGGAGCAGGACAAGCGCCAGGACATTGAGGTCGAGTTCTCGGTATGCACGTGATTCTGCAGGACCTGCCCCTCACAGCTAACCATGCATGAGGCCGGTGTGCTTGAAGTGTCCGTTTCGTCCCAGGGGACCTACGTCTTCAACAAGCAGCCTCCCAACAGGCAGATCTGGCTCAGCTCGCCGCTATCAGGGCCAAAGCGGTTTGACTGGGTGGTGACGGGAGAGTCGATGAACCAGAAAGAGGGGGGTGGGGTGGGCGACTGGATCTACCTGCGTGACGGAACCTCTCTGACAGAGGTGGTGCGCAAGGAGCTGGGCGTAGAGCTCGGCGTGGACGACCAGGCGCCGCAGTGAGCAAGGGGCGATGCGAGCAAACGAGCAAATTGGCAAAGGGAGCGGCACGGAGCATGTGGGAAATATGACTCTGGTGGAAGTTATACAGGCGTCCAAATCAACTTGTTAACACCTGCAAATGCGCCGATTGTTGCCTCTAACCCTGGCGCCAATAATACGCAAGTGTATCCGCTTTTAGATAGCAGCCCAAGATGCCCCATTCCGTACACGCAGACGGTTTTATCGGTCGATGATTACGCAGTGATGGCGAGGGAGCCGGCGGCGGAATCGCTGGGTTGCTCGGGAAGGTCCGACTGCGGGCCTGGCGTTAGAAACAGCAGTGCCAGGACTGCGCAAGCCACACGTACCTGGTCGAAGATGATGCGAATCTGCAGACTGCAGCTGGGGCATCGGGCGATGTCCAGGCCGTCGCGCAGGTCATAGACGGAGATTTCGAAGCGGTCGCCGCAGGGACACGGATGGTGGTATATTTGCAGCGTCTCGTCGTAGAAGCAGTCCTCGATTTCGACCTCGTCGTAGATGGCCTCTTCGGCGGCGTCGTCTGCCATGTTGGCGGTTGCGGGGCTGGTGATGGTGCGGGCGGAGGGGTGCGGGCGGAGGGGTGCAGGACGGTGGCAGGTGAAAAGTGGCGGCGACTGCCCCAAGACTCTGCGGGGGAGCCGCCCGCGGCCGCAGGTGCAGGGGGCCAAATCGCCCCAAATGGCGGCGCCCGGCCCGGCGACGTGGCGCGTCTCGAGGCGCAACCCGAGGCGCAACCCCACGCCGGGCGCAGGCGCAGGGCATGCCACCGTGCGTCCACCATCCACCGTCCACACCGTCCACACCGTCCACACCGTCCACACCGTCCACACCGTCCACACCGTCCACCGGCTCTTCCACACGCCCGCCGCCATGGCCGATGTCGAGTCCACGGTCAGGCTCGCCGAGCTGCTGCGGCACCCCGAGGACCTCGAGAAGATCCCCGCCCTCAAAGCCGAGTTCACACGCAAGAAGACGGCCATCGACGGCCAGCTCCGCCATGGCCTCAAGGACCAGCTCGAGGTCACCCAGGCTGGCATGACCAGCATCACCGACGGCCAGCGCACCGTCAATCTGATCAAGGAGGAGATGATGAAGATTGACAAGCTGTGCGCCGAGGCCCAGAACATGATCCACGACTTCCCCCACATCAACCTGGTCGCCCAGACGCACCGGAATTTCGAGCAGGTCGAGAAGATGAAGAAGGATATCGACTCGTTTCAGGACCGCCTGGAGCGCCTGGAGATGCTGTTGGGCGAGGACGACCAGGACCCCGCCAACCAGCCCAATTTGCTGCAGATCCACTACGAACTCACGCAGCTGCGCGAAATCCGCGAGGAGGCCATGGACCAGATCGAGCGCTCCGAAGACGCGTCGACCGAGCTCATCGAGAACCTCAGGCTGGACACTGGGGCCACGGTCCAGGACTACTTCACCCGCCTGGACGACATCATCGAGTGGTTCGACAACCACGTTGGTGAGGCCTGTATCAACCTCATTGAGCTGGTTCAGGCCGGGAACGAGGGCATGGTCGTACGCCTGGCCCTCGTCGTCGAAGAGGAGGAACGCACCGATAAGAAGGTCAAGGCCCTGCAGGACGCCCAGCGCGAATACAAGGACCTCGCGTCCCGCCTCAAGTCTATAGCAACTGGCCCGAAGCAATTGCGCGGGTACAAGGACAAATTTCTGGCATCCATCAAATTCGTCTGCCAAGCGAAGCTCGAACAGGTCAACGAGACCTTCTTGGAAGACCCGGGCAAGCTCGAGAAGAGCTTAAAGTGGTACTTTAACAATCTCAACACCGTCAAGCTCGGCATGCAGACGCTCATGCCCAAGAAATGGAAGATATTCAGGACATATTGCAACATCTACCACGAGCTCATGCACGACTGGCTGATCTCGCGTATGGAAGACCCTGGACTCATGCCGACTCAAATACTGGCCATCATCGACTGGGTGGACAAATACTATGCCAAGATGCAGAAACTCGGCGTGCCTGAAGAGCACCTAACGCCTCATCTCATCGACAACCGAAGCTCAGAGCTCGTCCGCGAGTACCGACAAGTCATCATCGGGAAGGTCGAGGAATGGATGAACAACATGGCCGTCACAGACAAGAAGAACCTCCTCGAACGCGATGACAACGCTTACGACAAAGACGAATACGGTTACTTCCGTACCAAGACCATGGGAATTATGTGGGGTATGCTGCAGCAACAGCTCAATGTAGCCAGCAGCAGCGACCGTACCGACGTCTGCGAGGGCGTCATAGAAGCCATGTTCCGCGCGCTGGCCTCCCGCCAACGAATGTGGGAATCCCTCGTCGAAGCTGAGGTGGCCAGATACTTGGTTCCAAACTCGGACCAAGACGGCATGCAACAGCTGCAAGATTGGCTCATAGCACTCGCCAACGACCAAATCGCCTGCATCGACGACTCTCCGGAGGAGATGGGCGGCAGCCCTTCGTACCTCACAAAATTCGAGCGCGAAATCACACCCCTCGTCTCGGCGGTCTATCTCCCTAACATAGCCGCCCAGGTCGAATCCCTCAAAAACGGATACATTGATCTCGGAACGCTGTGTATCCAAAACTTCACAACGTTGATCTTCAAAGTCGACTTCCGGACTATCATGACCGAATTCTTTACCGGAGCTTGGTACGGTGCGAAGGGCATTGCCAGCATTGTAAACACGTTCCAGGATTACTTGAACGACTACAAAGACGTGCTCAACTCGTCTTTCGAGGATATCCTCATCCTCGAGCTCTCAGATCAACTTCTCATCCACTACCTCTCATCCGTGCGCAACAAGTCGGCGAAGTTCCGCCGCGCAGACCCGTTTACTGACAAGATTCGCGATGACGTGCTTCATATATTCAATTTCTTTGATCCTACGCCGTCGGGTCAGGAAGTGAGAGAGCGATGGCGAGTGGTGAAGCTGTTCAACAATTTGCTGGAGAGCGATAAGGCGCGTGTGTCGATGGCGTATGAGGAGTTTAAGGTGCAGTATTGGGACGTGCAGATTGGGTGGGTGGAGGCAGTCTTGAGGAGTCGGGATGATTTCGATAGGAATATGTTGAATCAGGTGAAGGCGAAGGCCGCGGAGGTCAACGTGGAGAGGGGGGATGAGACGATTATGAGTAGGGTCAAATAGGCTTGAGGGATTTGGTTGGGTTATCTGGCGTTATGGATGGCAGGTGCTGATTATTGTATGAATACCCTATTAGGACTGTACGAAGGAGCTAGTGTTTTTTAAGGGATATCCTTGGCCCTTGGGTATTGACCTTATAACCTCTCCTTGCTATTATAGCTACTCGAACAGAATGGCTATTTACTACTAAGAGGATTACTAGAAATAGTATAACTATATAGAATTGGATTCTGCCCTCTGCTTAAAGCTACGTAAACATCACCTAAAAAGTTAAAACTCTGGCCATGATATTCCTTAAAGAATTCTAGCTCCTTCGCATGAATATGACTGAGTTAGTATTTTCTGAGGAATACCTTTGGCCTCGTGTACTTACCTTATAACTTGTCCTTGTTAGTCTCGCTAGACAAAGAGAGGGACTGTAAACCATCTAGAAGATTGCTAAAATAATATTGGTAGACTTAGGATCATGCCCTCTGCCTTCATTAGGACTGCATTGGCTACTCTAGAATTTTTGAAGACGACGCTGAACATGCAGATGCCTTTTCAATCACGGACTCCAAAATCCCCACGCTCCACCTCAAACAGTTCTGCATATTTTCCTCGGCCTCTCGGGGCATGCCCTCAATCCCAACCTGTCTACAAACACCCTCGTCTAATTCTGCATGCACATTCTCGCCCTGGAACAGAAACTTATGGCCTTGGACATAGTTGGGCCATACAATCCGATCCACATACCCCGGCGGATCTTCCCAAAAGCCCTCGAGCGTCACATACCCACTCCTCGCTTCTCGCCTCCTCTTCGCCGTCTCATAACTCGTGCGCAGGAATAATTTGACGTCGAAGAGAGACCGGATTGATGCCATGGATTCAGAGAATAAGAGGAATCCGTCTACGATGGCGATGGGAGTGTTCCAGCCGGTTTTCTCAATCACTTTTGAGATGCGGATCTTGCATGTGAGGATGAAAGAATCGTCTACGCCATGCTCTCCAACGGAGTTTTGGTCTTCTTTTGAAACGAGATCGGGCGGGGAAGTGCCGTGCGTTCTCATGTAGATGAGAGATGAGTGTAGCGCGGGCAGGTTTAGAGATTCTAGGCAGTCCCAGTCTTGGATTCCGTCCTTGAGCGGGATCTCGGTGTCGGTTAGGTAGAAGTCGTCGAGATGGAGGATGAAGGTTGAAGGGAAAATGTCGCGGAGGAGCCGGGAGAGGGTAGTTTTCCCGGATGAGGAGGGGCCGGATATGCCTATTAAGAGGATGGGGGGAGTGTTGGGTGAGGTTGTTGCTTCTGCCATGATGGTTGGCGTCTGCTTTTCGACGAGGCTCGTGAGTGGTCGTTGGTGAGCTGCTCCCGATCGGTGTTGACCTTTCTTCTTGTATTGGATTCAAATATTCTGTGGTTTATCTCAAAGGGGTCTCAATTGATACTCGAGGGCGGCCAGCGTGAAGTGCAATTGCAAGTCGATATATCAAAGGACTGAAGTCGGCGTGGGGGTGAAAGGCTAATTATGTCATCCCACCAGGGCGTTCAAGCTTTGTGCGCTGAGAGGCCAGCGCGGAAACCACCGTACGCCAACATTTGTTCTTTACTTATTCAATTCACCCCTCCACAACAGGCAGGCCATTTGCATCGCACAATCCACCGCCATGGAGCCTTCGCCGCTCACGCAAGTTCTGCGGCCGGAATCGTTCCAACCAAAGATTGTCCATCTCTACGAAACACTGTTTAGGGTTGGTCGAATGCCTCCTCCCTCGTGATATCTGGGCGACGAGCTGAGTTTGGCTGCAGGAGGATGACGATGGGTACGACGTGCCCGACGGTTTCTGGGAAGAGTTCTTCCTGCATCGCCCGGACGGCGCAGGCCTGAAGCGGGTGCTGGGAGCGCTGGGCCCCGACGACATGCTGCAGTCGCAGGCACGCTCGCAGCAGCTGTTTTGCGGCGCCATCCAGCGCATCAAGCAGGCCACCGCGCCTGCAGACGAGAACGCGCTCGATGTGAGCATAGCCCGTGGCCCCCCGTGCGCTTCCGCTGGCTTACCGGCCAGACCTTGACCGTGTTTCTAGAAGGCGCCCTGGGCAAGAAATACACCAACCCCAGCTCCGACATCCTTTCGGTGCTGGCAGGCCTCCACGACGCCGACCACGTCCTGTCCGACTTTGTGGCCACGCTCGACCACGTGATGCGTACTGGTCGGAACCTCGCCCTGCGGCTCACGGCGGTGCGGACTGCCCTCTGCATCACCGCGGCCGCCTTTCACACCGGCATACCCTCGTACTTTACCCACCGAGACCTGTTCCCCTCGCTGATGAAGTACATCCAAGACTGCGACGAGGATACTCAGGCGGTGCCGGCTTTCTTCCTGCTGGGCCTGCTGGTCAACTACAACAAATTCGAGTTCCAGAACCCCTACCGGCTGCGGCTTGACGATTTCGTCAACGAGGGCATAATCCAGAAAATGCTGCTGTGCTTCGGCTCCTCGTGCGGCACGATGAGGGACGCCTACGTGGCGATCCAAAACGACATGCCCGAGGGGTGGACGTTGGGATCAACTCTCAACTATATTGGCTTGGGTGTGCTGGCTCCGGGGTCGCGTCCGACCACACCCGCACCCGCACCAGACGAAACCAAGTCTTTATTCGCTGCACTGTAAGCTTGTACCATCCCAGTAGCACGAGCGCCCCTTGCTCACATGACTACAGGCCTGGGCCCGAGGTAGGCATATTGCTCTCGACGTACGATTTTGTGAATGCCAACAAACTGTTCTGCTTCAATCTGGTCTCAATGCCTTCGCAGGCCAAAGGGGAAGCGGCGCCTTTGGCCTCGTTTCTTTCACTAACGTCTTATCTCTTCCAACATGCACATCGCTCGTACAGGTCTTCGTTGTATACGTACCTGAGTCTGTTCGTTCTACAGATCCTGGTAGAGGACCAAATCCTGGTCAAAAGACTATGCGGCGACGATGGCAAAATAGGGGTGCGCCTGTGCCGGCAGCGGCAGCCGTTCCTACCAATTGTCAAGGGCGACCGTGTTGCGAGTTCTGTCATAATTGACATCATGATCGATGGTATCAACCACAACTTGCGGAGACGACTAGACGTTGACTTCTATATGTAAGTCTTTCAATCCAAAGGCCCAGAATGCACTAATACGATGTCCAGTCTTTGCCTCGGCGTTCTCTTGCGTCTTTTGTCCTACCTTAGCAGGGCGAAAACCCGCATGAGTAAGTGGGTTGCCCAGCGGACGATATCAAGACACTAACAGTGATAGCTTACCACTGGTCCGAGCTATGGAGAACCCTGCTCTCTCTGGTTCGGTTTCTAGCCACCTATGTAAATGATGTCCGACCCCTTCCCAGATCATTAGAAATGGTCGATCATCTGGTCAACCTCTTAGCATTCGCCTTATCCAACGGAGAAAACTTTCTCCCTGACCCAGCATCCTACGATGACCTATTCTACAAGCTAGTCGAAACTGGTGATATTCTGGCAAAATTTCGGGACGCGTTTGGTCTACCTCAGCAGTCGTCCATTGGAACGCTTATAAACGTATCATCGCATTACCATGCCCTGCTTGAGGGGCCCGAGAAGGGGAAAATGAGGAGTAATAATTTGAGTCCGCGGGAGGTGAGCAACGTGATCAAGCAGGGCTATGACACGCTGTCCATTGAAACAACCGAGGGTCTGGGACGGTGGGAGAAGTATCGGGAGGCTGACTTTAAGACGTTCGTGAAGAAGATTGCGAGGGCCGCGGTAGATGATGCGAAGGTTCTTGTTGATGAGAAATGAACGATTGGTCTTCTCCGGCATATTTTGAGATACCCACCACTTATGGCCGTAGACCTGAATTGGGGTCGTCTTTTGTCTTACAATGAGAAACTTCTGATGTTGAACGTTCCCCGCCAAGATACTAAGCTTCATTTGGCTCCATTAACCGTTGAACGAGATTTCTTGCTGCAGATCCTACACATTTGTAGCGCATTGATTCAGCTTCAATTCCTCCGCGAAGAAACAGTTGCACTCCTACTAACACTACTTGTTCCCCATAAGCTCATTAACGCTTTGGAGATCCCGGCCATAGTTCCTACGACCATCAAGTACAGCATAGATAAACCTGTCGTACTGGTAAGACAAGTCGCGTAACCAACCGTACGCGTTCACCGTCCAGAATATAACCTTCGTTATTTCCATCTTCCTTCTACAAATTCTAGTGGCAGGGAACATACGAACCCCATTGGGCTGCATGCCAGCGACGATGAGATAGTCAAGGGATCTTATTCAGCGGAGATTCCCAGGGAAGGTAAAATTTGTTGACAACTTACACACAGCTCCTTATTAGATACACCGTTTACGATTCGAGCGATGCTTGCCGTAGACGGTGAGAATGAGGTTACGGCGACCGGGACTGTGTATTCGGATATGGAGGCGGGCTTTGAAATTCTTCTGCAGCACTCTGCGATCTGGTGCTTGCTGATGAGAAGAAAAACACGGTTGAAAGTACCCTATCAGAGATAGAAGCAGCCAATGTTCTTGTGATGATGGCACTAGGCGTCACATGTCACGTTTCACACATCACGTTCTACACGAGAACACCCTTTTCCATTAGTGAAACGTTCGCCCTAACTGTAGGCACCACATATATCACGATCCAATAAAGCAAGAATCGTATAGGGTATGTTGTGAACCTTTCATTAAAATTAATACATTCAATACAAACGGTGCCACGATCAAGCGGTTCCAAGGTGATGATCCTGGCTCGAACGTTACCCGTCATGAGCGAGCGCTTCGCTGGAGCCACTTACAAGAAGTAAGCAGCAAGGCCAACCACACCGGCGATGCCGGCGGGTACCTTCATGGCGCCGCCGGCGCCAGTGAAGGCTGGTGGGCTTGGTGGGTAGTAGACGGCGGTTCCGCTGGGAGACGCAGTGCCGCTGGGGACGACCACGTAGGGGGATGCGGTGCCAGCAGGCTTGGACGGATATGGCGCAGCTGAGGTCGGGTACGGGGCGGGGGCGGTAGGGCCGACGGGGTAGGGTGCCGATGGAGTGTGGACGGCAGTGACGGTGACGGTCTCGGTGACGACAGTGCACACGTCTACATCCCCAAATTAGTATTTCGAGTATCAAATTACATGTCCGAGCGACTTACCATAGGAGGCGGAAACGGCGGTCACGAGGGCGAAGACGGCGGCGAAGAATCTCATTTTGTCGGTTGGAGTGTGGGGGGTTTTGAGGGTAGACTAGGGGTATAGGTTTGTATTGGGAAAGGTAAGAAAATGAGAGGCAAAAGAGTGTAATGCTTGTAAAAAGCGAGTAAAGACTAACTACAGTAAGTAGCTGTGATGTATTATTATTTGTAAGCAGGTAGGGGCTAGGTGTCACTAGAAATAGTGGAGCAAAGATGATGGGTGAATTGAGTGTTCTCGTAGTGTATTATGGTGTTCTGTCTTGTGTGTGTATCATACAAATTAGAGGCTCTTGTAGTGCTTGATCGAGCTTAGTTATAGGACATGTACAGTCATGTGACGTAGCTCTAGCTGCTTACACACCCCCTTTAGGTTTAAACGTAGTTTAAAGCTAATGTTAGCTATAGGTCCCCCTCTACCTATGTAAGCAAGTAGCTGCATTTAAGTTAAAAACTAGCCTCTGTGTGTAAGGAATTAGCTTCTTGAAGGTCGAGAATTTGTTACGATCCTACTGCGCCAGGCAGTCAGGACAACACACGGAGGCCTCATGCGCAGGGAACCAATCCAAAGGACGATGGGGTGCGGCGCAGCACACGAGACTCTAGTCACGTGACGTGATAGTATGCCAAGGCGCTATCGCTCACGATGCCAAGGGTAATCGCTCACGACAGTAGTAGTGATCATAGCGAGCGCTCATGACGCTCATAGTAAGCAGAGTAATTGTTAGCACTATATAGGAACAAGGAATCCTACTCTATAGAATCCATGTTTAACCTAAGTTATTAAGTTATAGCTTAATACATTAGTTACCCTAAACTATTGCTTATAACAGATAGTCTATTCTATACTTTATAGTAACACCTGTTGTTACGTGTCCTTTAACTATCTTTGCCTAAGAACTAACCTAAGCACTCTTATTAACCTACTACTTAGACTATCTAAAGGTCTTTAACTACTATAACTGTCTAAGCTAAAGAGGACTTAACATTTTAAACGCCTCTAACAAAGATAACTAATATATATAATAACAACGCCTAAACTAGCACCTACAAGATCGCTAAGCCTAATCTCTACTATAGGGATTATACTAAGCTTAAGGAGTAGCTCCTATAGGTTAACTTATACTTTAAGTTTGCTATAGGCACTATTAATAAGGTTAACAAGGCAGCCCTTATAGCAACCTACATACGTAGTAACGTAGCTAAATAGATTAAACCCTACTTAATAAAGTACATAGACAATAGTAATAATAAGGATAACATTATTTAACTCTTTAAGAACTATAGACTATTTAAGACTAAGCTTTAACAGGTCTTTAGAGTTTTAAACAAAGCCTCTACTACTGCCTAAGTTATTTAACGCCTTAAGCAACGTTGCTTAGCAGCTAAATATGCTACTAAGTTCTAATAGTACTTAGTCTAAACTAACTAGAACAATAAAGCGTTAATAACTATGTATAAGTAAGGACTTAAGAACTAGGTTAAGGCAGAGCTTATATATACTAGAGCTACTACTAACACCTTAGAGGATCTAATTTAGAAATCTATTTAAATTAATAGAGAATTATTTAAACTTGCTATAGAAATAAGCTAAGATTCTTACCTAGGAACTGTTAATAGCAAACGCTCTAGTTATAGACGTTATATTCTAACTTTTAAGAAGCATAAATATTCTAACCTCTATAGATTATAGAAAATATAACTTAACATAATTATAAAGGATAATAGGCCCTATAGGTTTAAGAAAAAACCTATAGAAAGGAGGTTATCTAGCAAAGAAACTTAGACTTGCTATAGCTATAGCAAACTAGGCTATATTTCTAGAAACTGTTAATCTAAGAATAAGGTAATCTAATAGATTAACGTAATTATAACAGGAACCTAGGCTAATAAGATAGAGAATAAGTAGAAAGTACTTAGTTCTAGAGAACCTACTTAGCTTATTAACTCTATTAAAGTAATATACTAGGACATAAGGAACCTAATAATAGAACTTAATTTCCCTACGCCTATAGAGGGGAACAAAGAAAAAGCATCTAATAATAACTTACTATAACTTAATAAAGTTAAGGCAAAGGAAACTATCTAACACTTAATAAAAGTATAGAGCAAGGAATAAAGTGCACTACTAGAATTCTTTAAATATATTAATAATCTATATAAAGCAACATAAGCAAAGCTACTTAAAGTTATAGAAAAAAAAACTAAATATATAGAACTACCTTAATAATAATATTAAAATACTAAGAGATTTAATTCTAAAGACTAATTAGGTTAATAGGTACTATAAGGACATGTATAATAGCAAAAGATACCTTACACTAGAGGACATAGAAATTCTACTAGAACTTTATAAAGAAGACAAGAAACCCTAGTAGATAGAGAATCCCTTTATAAGGAAAAAAGGCTTAATAAGATTAGAGGCTATATAACCTTAACATAAGCATATACTTTTCTATAGTAATATATTATAAAAGACTTTATATAAGGAACATATAAATTAGCAACCCTATAGAGAATTAAGTATCTATAGAGAGAATACATTAAGACCTTTTACTAAACTAAAATATATTATTATTATTAATTCTTGTTTACTGTCTAATGCAAGCCCTATTAGCTTATGCAGACTATTGCCACTATTTACACTAGGTAAACAAAAAACCCCCTGTTAGCTAGTCGTAGAAGCAGCTCCCAAAGGCTTGCCTGTACTAGGGGAAAAACACCTTTCGTTTGTGTGCCATGTGTGCGTACCTAGGCAGGCGCAGGCAAGACGCCTGCGCCTATAGGTTGCTGTTGTCCTCTAGCCTTGACTGCCCACCCTGTCACGCTTTCCCTAACCTAAGTCCTAAATGCTCTCTATGTCTAACGTCCCTTATACCTTATAATGTTACGTGTGTCTGTCTTTGTCTTCTCCTCTCTTACTCTATGCTCTGTTAGTATAGCCTCTACGTCTACTGTTCTTCTAGCGCCTGTTGTTACGACATAACGCCTAAACTGCTGTTGTAACATGACTGCCTGTCTAGAGGACCCTCCCCTTCTGCTAAAGCAGGATCTTTGCCCTTAGTATTAGGTGTCTGTTACCCTAGGGTCCTAACCTAGGTTCTCTCCTACAGGAAAGAGTGACAATCTACGTCTTATAATTATAGTTATCTAGCTTAGGGCAGTTATAGAGGCAAGGGGTAGTAAGAGGTTCGTCTAGCCTAGGGGTGAGAGGTCTGCCTAGGCTGCTATTTCGTCTGCGTAGCGAGGGAGTGGGGTGCGAAGGTTGTTTTTCAATTATATCGTTTAGTTGCTATAGGTAGGTAGGTAGGTAGTCCTTTGCGTTGTGGGGTTTGTAACTGTTCTAACTGTCGTGGGCGCGTTGAGTTATGTTGCGCACGGTCGCGGTGAAAATTCTGCTGTCTCACCACAGGGCATCGTCACCCACCGCGCCGCCCTTAACGCGACGTCTCTGCGCTGGCTCTGAGCTCATGAGAGTCAGGTTCCCAGGCTTCACCGCGTGGAGGTGCAGAGTCCGATTTCGAAGCCCTACTAAAATATAATTATAATTATTAAAATCTAAAACATATAGGACTATTATAGACTGCTTATAACAATAACACTTATAGTATGCACTACTCTAATAAAGTAGAAGCTAGATAGTTCTCTATAAAAAAACGCATATGTAAATATAAGTAGTTTAATTGCCTAAATAACATATATAAGACGCACCTTTAGGACAAGTAAATAAGGTTATACTTTCTAGGCAAGAATCTAGTATAAGAACTCTAGATAAGCATAGTAATTAATAGATTATGTAACTAGAGCTAATAGCAGACATGCTTTAACAGAGATTACAAAACCTATAAGCAGACTAAGAAAAACAATAGATTTAAAGTAGAGCATAGGTCTTTTTTAAGACAACGCTTAGGTTAGCTAAGTAGTGCTATACTTTTTACTTAAGAACATTAATTAAGCTTAAGCTAAAGCTTAATAGACAATAGATAAAGGCACTATTAAATAGCAGATCCTAAGCTAATTACGTTTCTGCTAGAGCTATGTTCTTAGCTAGGCTAAGACCTCTAAGAAAGCAACAACCTTATCTACTCTATGTTATAAATAGACAAAGAATGCTAGGATAGACTAAGATATAACATAAAGTACTCTTAGTATCTATAGAAATCTAAAGTTACACTAAGGAAATTAACCTAGACTGTTTTAGACTAGCTACCTATAACGCTATATTAGGAATTCCCTAGTTATAAAAGCATAACCTAACTATTAATTAGAAGAATAACATAATATTATTTATAAACTATACCTATACCTATAGTTTAAAGCCTACACGCTAAACGTCTTTAATAGTAGATAAAAAGGAAATTAATAATATTACTTTAAACAAGACGCACTTAAAGCAAGTAGTTAACTCTATAGATACTAACTAGCCCCTAGATTATAAAGTAAGAGTTAAAGAAAAGAGTGCACCTCTTGCTATCCCTAAAGAGTATAAGGAATAGAAACACTTCTTTTAAGAAAACATAGGCGTAACTATGTGTTATAGTACTACTTCTACTAGGTCTTAGATTCTTAAGAAAAGACAAGGGCTTAGTAGTTGTTAGTAGAAGCAGTAGTCTTATTAGTTAATTCTTAGGGCGAAAATAAAGTATAGCAATGTAGAATAATCTTATAGTATTAAGGATATAATCTATAAGAATTAGGTAACTAATCTATTAAGTATAACTAAAAGGTTAAACGTAAACTTCTATAAGGGGAGTTTGCCTTCTAGATATAGAGATACATAATGTTAAGTGCTCTGCCTTGCTCTACTTGCTCTATAAGATTAGTAAGAGCACTAAGAGTATCTAACACGTAACTTGCTCTGCTTACTCTATTATGTTAGAGAGAGCGTAGGGAGCGCCAAGCCTTTTTGCTTAGTTAGCGACCCTGCTCTATTATTGCCTTTAGTTCTAACAAAGCAACTCCCTTAAGGCGACAGGTTATAGTAGGGCTAGCGCTAGTAGTTTATAACATTATCTCCCCTTCCTAGGACTTTGTCCTTAAAGTTTCTATTATGCTAAAGGTCTCTCTAACTAATAGCACATAACGTTGTCTTAACCTTGCTACTTTTATTAATACTTTTAGTAACGTTATGCCTAGAGGGAGGTCACACAATACTACATAGAGGAGGCAGAGGAACACCTGCGAAACACAAGGAAAGCGCTCACCAAGGAAATGCGACGAGCTAGCAGAGCAAGCTAGAGGACATTTGTTAGCAGTCTCTAGACAGTAGCAGCAAAACCTTAAAAAACACTCTAGGACATAATGAAATAGAGCAGGGCCTATGAAAAAGGGCCCTATATAGACCCACACCTACTAGCACTACGAAACGCAATAACTAAACAGGGGGTAGAGGACAGCGAAGGCAAAGCAGCTATCCTTACAAAGAAATTCTTTCTAACAGCAGGGGAAGCAGACCTTAGCAACCTTAAAGGAGAACTATAGAGGAGCGCAAGCGAAACGACGCACTACTATAAACAGGGAAGCAATAGAAACAGCAAGACATAGAACTCTTAACTAAACATAGCCTATATAGACTATAGAGTTATAAAGCAACAAGTATAAGACGTAATACGTAAGCTCCTAAGCAAGAAAGCCCTAGGACTAGACAAAATACTAAATAAAGTCCTTAAAACGCTTAGCAATACTATTAGCAATAACCTAGCAAAGGCAATTAGCAAGCTATTTAACAGCGCCTCTCTGCTAGAGGGACTTAAAGACACTATTATAGTAGCACTACGTAAACTAGGAAAGAAAGACTACACCCTAGTCAACGCCTATCGCCCTATAGCGCTAGAGAACATAATTGCTAAGCTAGTTAAAACTATTATAGCAGAGCGCCTAGCAGAGGTAGCAGAAGAACACTAACTACTACTCTAGAACTAAATAGGTGGCTAAAAGAAGAGGTCTATAATAACGGCAGTTAAGCTGCTTACTAACGTTGTTTAGACGCGTGGAAAGCCTAGAAAGGATACGTAGTTTTAATGCTAGGCCTTGACTTTATAGGAGCTTTTAATAACATAGCATATACTAGACTACTACATATACTCTAGAACAAGGGCATACTACTATAGACTATATAGTTTATAGAGAACTTCCTTAGCAAACAAACTACATAAATCACGTTTGCTAGGTATATAAGCTAGAGGATATAGGTAAACGTAGGGATCCTATAGGGGTCTCCCCTGTCCTTAATACTATTCCTCTTCTTTATTATAAAGCTACTAGAGGAATTTAAACAACTAGAAAGCAATAACATATTTAGATTTAATTTGTTAACAATACTATGCTAGTAGCCTAGGGAAACATAGCAGCAGACAACTGCTAGAGACTTACTACAGCCTATAACAAGTGCGTAGCATAGGCAAAGCGCTATAGAGCTAAGTTCGCCCTAGACAAGTACTAGCTTATGCACTTTACTAAGAGGCGAGGCTAACGTAAGGACCTAACAAGTACTGTTTATATTGCTAGAGACAAGGCAGAGCTCTAATAAAGTCTATCTAGATCTTAGGCATATAGGTAGACCTAAAATTATAATAGAAGAGCATACCTAAAAGGCAGCATAGAACAGCAAGAGCTTATTTAACGTAATAGCGCGTATTATAGCATTAACATAGAGCCTGTTAATGTAATAGTTAAAACTTATCTATATAGCAGTAGTATAACTAGCAATAATATACAGAGCGTAGGTATAGAGACAGCAACTTAACAGAGAATTAATAGCTATAAGCATAATAGAGCTACTTCTAAAAACGTAGAAAAATGTCTTAGGCAGATTACTAGAGCATATAAGGGTACCCTAAGCGCAGCTATTAAGCAGGAAGTAGGCATAGCCCTGCTCTCCCTCTAGTTTAAGACATAAGCGTTCTAATAGGCAATTAAGCAACATAGAGCTATAGACTAGAACGTCTAGCAAACTATATAAACTATATAGAAGTTACTAAGACAACAGGGAAGCAATATAACAGCGCCACGCCTAGCCACGCAGAGCAAAGCAACAAAAGCAAAAGCAGACAACCTTATTGCCTAGGTACGCGAATAGCAAGCATACTAAGCAGAACGCTAGCACGCTAAGGGCAACTTAACGTGTAGCTAACAGACTAGACAACTATAGACAGGCACCTATATAGCAATCTAACAGAGACAAGACCTTAAATAGAAACAGGCTTAGAAACATAAAGGCAGGGGAAAGAAAAAACAACTTAGACAAAACTATAGACAAAACGCCTCTAACAGCTATATAACGACCTCTTAAAAGCAGAATTAACAGCGCTCTTCCTGCTCTATATAGAGGCAATTAGACTTAACTACTAGCTAGCGCACTGCAGGGTACTAGGGATCTCTAGAGAATGCCCCTATAGATAGCATAAACAAATAGTTAAACATATAATCTTCTACTATATAAGATATAACAGGAGCGCGCTGCTACTACGCCTACGTAACGAAAGGCTAAAGGATGCCCTAGGCTACCTAGAACAAGCAAAGGCAATAGCCTTATAGTTACTTAAGCAGAGAGTTCTAAAATAGTTTAAAGTAGCTTAAGACTTAGTCCTAGAGAATTATGTAACATACTAAGAGATCTAGGGACTGTTAGGCTAGACAAACCTTTAAAGAAACGCTGCCCTAACGCTACCACAACGCTAGCGTAACGCTACTAAAGACTGCTAGACTACCCCTTATATAAATACCTCTCTCTCTCTTTTTATTTTCTTACTCTCTCTCTCTCTCTCTCTCTCTTAAGCCCCTTACTAAGGGCAAGTGTAACAACATAGGCAGTTAAGACAAAAGAAAAACGTAGTACCCTTATAGGCAAAAAGTAAGGGGAACGTAAATATAGCATATAGAAGGTTTTCTCTACGCATAAGTTTTATCCTATAGCAAAAGTCTATATAAGCTACTAGAGCTTAAAATAGACAGTAAATAGATTAAATAATAATAATAATATACTATGTAAGAGTTCTTTAACTAGCTTATAAAGAAGCAGCTAGAAGAGGAAAAAGATAATTTCTTACGAGCTTAAGAGGTTGTAATAGAGCAGCAATAGACAATAGAAGATTTATAAAAGATATTAAGCGTAAGGAGCAAGCTATATACTATTATAGTTAGTAAACTATATAAGCTTAAGGATTAGATTGTCTGCTATTTTTAAACTAACTTACGTAAGTTTAAGCAGGCGTATAGAGCAGCAGCAGGAGCTGCTAGTCTTATAAGTCTCTAAGGTAAGGTTAGTAGAAGAGGTAAGGCTATAGAGGCTTTAATTAATAGCGTTGCTATATAAGATAGTAAGCTAGTAGGGTAGTAATTAATAACAGAAAAGTGTTTATAACGTAAATATATATTAGTGTTAATAGTAATATATTAGTATAAGGTACTACTCCTCTATTTTATTAATTCCCTCTATCTTAGCGTCTCTCTCTCTCTCTACTGTCTATAATTTAGCTCTTATAGCATTAAGCTTCTCTTGCTCTATATAGAGTCCTCTACTGCTAGCGTGCTTAAAGTGCTTCCTAGCAAATTAATTACACTAGCTCTCTATAATAGCAGCTCTAAGAAAGTCTCTAAAGTTAGTAAACTTTTTATAGTTATATAAGTAGTTTCTATAAATCTATAACTTTAAAATAGCAAAGGTTAACTTAATAGAGTTAAAGTCTAGTAAATATAGTAGGAGGAACTTTACTAGCAGGCTAGCCTACTCTATTACCTACGTAACTTCCTTGTTAACATATATAGAGACGTTATTAAAGACTATAACTATAGGCTAGTTTCTATATATAGTATAAATTATTAGCAGAAGGTATTGTTTTATCTACTTAATAAACTGCTTATAGCTATAGTACCTTTCTTTAATACTTATATAAAGAAAGTACCTATTAACTATATAAGCAAGTAAAATTGCCTACGTCTTTTCTCTCTATATATCTTAAGCGTATTAAGCCTAATAGCTAACTAGGCTATACACGTAGTGTTGCTAGCTAGTTTTTTTATTAAAAATTAATTTATTAAAAAATATTAGATTGTTAGCCACGTAAGCTCTTATAGCTTAAGTATAGGCGTCGCGTAAGGCTTTACTATAGTTAATTAAGAAGGGCAACATTATTTTCTTTGTCTAATTATTCCT